>BPLQ01009204.1:592627-728706 GCA_021605075.1 Caerostris darwini
TGGTGGTACTGATAATTATTATTCTTTCTTCTAGGTTATACCTCCGTTACTTTTATACGGATCTATTATCTATGAAATATTCTCGCTTTCTGTCTTGGGAATATTCTTGGAAGCTAGGTAAGAATTTATATTTTATAAACATACTATACAGTATGTTTATATAGTTTTTTTTTTATTATTATTTCCAATGGCAGGCTACAATAAGTAATAAAATAAAAAAGAAAAAGAACACAAAGAACATGAAAACAACAACGGGAATCGAAGGAAATCACAGTGACATGCTTAGCCCATAAGGGCCCTAGCCTCCCAGTAACGACTATACATAGTAGAGGAAACAAGTGCAGGGCAGACAGGAAGGTGAGATGAATCCATGTCCTCTCCAAGACTGCAGAGCATGCATTTTGGGCTGGCAAATATTTTCATACGAAAAAGATGACTGGCCATACAATCATGGCCCGTCAGGAGTCTGAAAAGAGCAACAGCTTTAAACCTGGGTTGATCAGGAATGTTAAGAATAAAGTTAAACCATGTTTTAGATGAGTTGCCTTCAAGTAGATTATCAGATAGAGTGTTCCGAAAAAAGTCTCGGATCATCAGTTTCATCGAGTGAAAAGAGATGTCTTTACAAAAGGCTTGGGTGATGGTTGTTCCTTTTTTGGCAAGAGAATCCGCCTTCTCATTACCCAAGATCCCACAATGGTCTGGAATCCACTGCAAAATGATATCATTGCCTTTTGAGTCAAGATCTTCAAGACAAGTGATGCACTTTTCGATAGATGTAGACTGAGGTGTTAGGGGGGGAGTTGATTGCCAAAAGTGCTGCCAGAATGTCTGCTCTAGTAAATTGTTCTGTTCGGCACTGCAATTGAGTTAGGGCAATACGTAAAGCTTCGACTTCACCGTCGTAAGCAGATGCAAAACAGCCGACAGGAGCATAGAATGTTTATATAGTTATTCTGATAAAAATAATCAATTATTATAAAATTATTCTAATATTTATTCTTTGTATACAGTTTTCACCGTGTATCAAATGCATAAAAAATTTCAAAAATATTAATTTAATTGTTAAATATTTTAATATTACTCACTTTTTATATATAAGTAACTTGATAAAGAATGATAGATAACTTTATGGTACAATGAAATGAAAAAAAAATTATGTTTATAAAATTATTCTAATAAAAATAAATTATTATCAAATTATTCTAATTAAAATTATTAAAATATTTATTCTTTATATATAGTTTACACTGTGTATTAAATACATAAAACTATTAATTTAATTGTTAAATTTTTTAATATTATTCACTATTTATGTATAATTAACTTGATAGAAAATGATAGATACCTTTATGGTATATGTGGAAATAAAAAAAAATTATGTTTCAGAAATTATTCTAAGAAAAATAAAATTATTCTAATTAAAATTATTATAATATTCAATCTTTATATACAGATTTCACTTTGTATTAAATACATAAAAAATTTCAAAAATATTAATTTAATTGTTACATTTTTTTAATATTACTCACTTTTTATGTGCAATTAACTTAATAGAGAGTGATAGATAACTTGAGTATATGGTGAAATGGAAAAAAAATAATAATAAAATATGTTTATAAAATTATTCTAATAAAAATAAAATTAATATATTTATTCTTTGTATACAGATTTCACTGTGTATTAAATACATTAAAAATTTCAAAAACATTAATTTAATTGTTAATTTTTTTAATATTATTTACTTTTTATGTATAATTAACTTGATAGGAAGTGATAAATAATTTGATGGTATGTTGAAAGGAAAAAAAAAAAAAAAAAAAAAATGTTAGCAGCATAACAGTAGTTATACAACTCCACAATAATATTTTTGTTCTGGAAATTTTATTGAAAATTTACAGGATAAAATTTATTATATATATAAAGAAATATGCATGTTTTAAAATTTATAAGCATAATATTTTTATTGGATAATCGTTTAATTATAAATTAGAACTATATTTTTATTAGAGAAATAAATAATTTTCAGATTAAATAAATTTTAGTAAATTTACAATAATTTTTTCAGATTTAATAAATCCTTAAAAGTTACATTCAATTTCTTTGAAAACCTTGTTAAAGCTCTCTCAGAAATTAGCTAATAGTAATACGAAAGAATTAACTTTAATAATTTTAATTTAATATCTTCAAAAATATTAATTTAATTGTTACATTTTTTTAATATTACTGATTCTTCGAACTGCAAAAAATTAATAATCGTACTTTTTTTGTATTATTAAATTCAAAGCAATTTATTTTATTAATAAATTTCTCAAACATAATTATAAAAATTAATTTTTAATATCATTTTGAAAACTTTGTTTTTATATATATCATTTTGTTCGAGGACTTGTCAAATAAAATTAAGAAAAAAAAATATTTTTAAAAACCTAGCCTATATATAGCAACGCAATAAAACTTCCCACAAAATAATTTTAATTTTCAATCATTAAAATTTTAAATTCCATAGTATAAAAATTAAATGAAAAAAATTCCACAGTAACTACTAAACTTTTCTTTAAAAAAAAAATTATTGTGCGCTGCATGTATTTGACTAGCATTCCTGACAATTAATCGAGTCATCGTTTTGCCCGGATATTTATTTACCTTTAAAACAAATAACGAGCACAAATGTATATATTTGAACTTATTCTAGTATTTATTTATTATTATTATTATTATTATTTTTTTTTTGTGTTCTAATGCAGCTGGCAAACACTTAAGACAGCTTGGTCTTGGATGCCTTAAGGCGAGCGCTGCACAGACATTACTCACTTTGCATTACACAGGGGACGCGTGTAACTTGAAGATAATCCACGGACGCAGAGTAACAATGCCCCTATTAGGGCCGGGACCAACAGTTTAAAGTGGATTCCGAACCACTACACACATCCATGGCACCGCTGGGATTCGAACCCGAAACCTGTGGTACCGAGCGCTAGCCATTCAGGCCCTATTCTAGTATAAAAGATAGATTAATTTTTTCCCGTCTATGCGCTATCCAAATTGTAGTTCGACCACCAATTGTGTGAAAAAATTGGCAAATAGCCAAGTCGGACGGATCCAAACCGAGCGGCGCAGTAGAAGAGAATGGTCATTTCAGAAAGGTTTTGATTACAAAGAAAAAGAAAATAAAAAAATAATAATAATTTAAATTTTTGATATTTAAAATTTTAAGTTGCATAATATCGAAATAAAAATTAGGCGAAAAAAATTTACAATAACTATTAGAAAGTTTTCTTTTAAATCTGCTCTGTGACGCGTATATCTGACTAGCATTTAGGAGAATTACTCGAATAGTCCATTTCCGCTTTTAAAATGGATGTTTAGATTTTCACGCAGTCAGTGATCGAACTATATATGGGAGGTTTTACTTCGTTGTCAAATGTAGGCCGTGCTTTTAAAAAATAAATTTTCTGTAAATCATTTTTGGCCAAATCGGAAAATACCCGTGGCGTCAACTAAGCAATAAGTTGCCCAATGTGGTAACTCGGATTTATTGTGCTGTTTGCAATCCACTTCATTAACAATCGCAACCCTTTTCTTGACGCACTTTAACGAAAAGAACTTGTGTCGCCAAATCCCAGTATTCTGCTATTTTGGTTAATTTTTGACTAAGGTCTTGTATTCATTTAAAATTTATTTTTAACTTAGGCCTTACGCTGCATGGATGGAGCTCTTGCGCTGTATCTTGTACGTTGCTGTGGATTACTACTTCATTCCATGGACAAGGATATCATTGATAGATCCTCTTTACCAAATGGCTGTCTTGGCCGTGATTCGTCTTACCTTTTTGGTGTCTGGAATTGTTTGGTTGAGACATTGCATCAAAAGTGTAACGATTCGATGGCATTCAACTGCAAAGAAGTTGGATTAAATTTTTTTCCCCGGGTCCTTTAAATGGACACATTTAGTGTTTAAGTATTTTTTACAGAAATTTTACTATTTGTATTTGTGTAAATAAAGTTTGCTTTTAAACTTCTTCAGTTCCAGGATTGCTTTCATTATATATAGAGAGATGAAGTAATTTATTGTAGATTCTTAAAAAAGAAATCTTATTGTTATTAGGTAATTTATTTACATCGAACAAGGTCAATTTAAAAGTTCAGAAAAACATTAGTTAGGTCATATGGACCTGAACTTAACACACATTATGTTATTTGCATTATTATCTTAGCTTAAAATATGGCAAAATAGTAAGTGATGAAAGTTCTCTGTGAATAATGATATATTTCTTAAATGAATAGATTACATTTTAAACCATTTCCTACCAGAAAAAAAAATTCGCTTTTTAAATAACTAATGTATTTTTTTCTTTTGCCTTCAAACGCTTAATAAATATTAGATTAGAGATCTAATTAAAAATAGTACATTTAACATCCCAATTTATTATTTAAATCAGTACAGTAAATTGCTTCTGAATCTACAAATATGTCTTTACTAATCATCCTAAAAATAAAGCCTTACAACAAATAGTGATTCGTAAAATAGTAATAAATAAATAATCAATCATGAAATACTTTTATTTATTTTTAGTTGAAATTCAATTAAAATGAAAACGGAATTACTTCTTAAGTTGCATTTAAAAAGATCTTTAATAAAACATAATCATTCATTAAGTAATATCCTCAGTTGTTCATAATGAATTTAACCCCTATCCTTTTATAAAAATTTTAACATTTTATTTCTATTTTTTAATCATTTTATCATTTTATTCTATTGAAACTCATATTGATTTTAATTCGATAAGAAGTAAATTCTTCACTACTTGAAAAAAAATATATAAAATTTAATTATTTGTCAAGAACCTAAATAAAGGGGACAAAAGTGAAATTGGGAAAAAAAATATATATATTTTTTTTTCAAGAATTATAAAATGTTGCAAAAATACGTTAGTCCTTTTTTGGTACAGGAATTTTTTTAAAGCAATGATTTGTATAAGCACATTACATTTTTTATGTGTAGTTTTAGTATGGCAGAATAAAAACATAGCTTCATAAAATATTTCGGCTGGAACTAGCATCTATCAGAACATCTCAAAAATAATTTTAAAAAATCTGTAAAAAATTATCATGTGGTATTTTACCCTCATAATCAGGAAAGTTTCCTCTATACCATGCTATAAAAGATATTTGAAAAATGTATCATATAAAACAAAAAGTTTATGTTATGATGCATTTTTGTAACATCTGTCTTAAATGGGTTAATAGAATAGAAAAGAATTATTTAAAAAGAAAACTATTAACTAACAAGAAAACCTGAAAAATTATAAAAAATGTTATAGCTTCTTTTCAAGCATGTAAGTATTACAAATGACTCATCTCTTAATTTGTATAGATATCTTTCTAATTAGATTTCCTTTTGCATGTATAAGGAAAAGCGTTAAAATAAGTTTGTACAAGGCAAGAAAAAATGAGAAAAAGACTAAAAAAAAGTCAATTAAAATGATAGATTTTAACGAATGAAATTTTTTCTGGGTTGTGAAAGTTAAATGCAATATGGGCATGTAAACATGAAAAATGTTTGTACATAATCAACAAATTTTTGATGATAAACAGTTAATTTTTAGTTATTCCAGCCCATATAATGGGCAGATATGTATACCAGACATGGTCAGATGATAATGCCCATGTGTAACCTAAAAAAATGTTATGAATGTTTAATAACAAATTGATGATGATTAGTTATTTAAGATGCTGGCTCATAATTATGCACATTGCACCTCTATGATCACATAATAATGCTCAAGTGCATGATCAGATGATAATGTTTATGTACAACATAAAAAAATTATTGTTATGGAAGCTTAACAATAAATTACAAATGATAAAGAGTTAATATTCTAGTTTGTTTTACTTCTCTACTACTAGCAGTAATTTACTATTCTATTTTACTTGTATTGTATTTATTTGAGTTCGTTTAATTACAGTTACTATTACTACTCTACTTTTGTTTAATCAAATTTAACATTTTTCAAATTTTTTTTATAAATTTTCATAATACAAACAACAAATGTTTTTTACATTTAAAAATAATAACCCTAAATGTGGGATGGAAAGAAAAAAATATTGTCTTGATGCTTAATTTTCTCTTGTGTTTCCCTTTAAAATATTCATTTATCCAGGATATCTCTGAATGTTTGTATACATTTTCTTTGGTCTTAGAATCCTTAAATTTTTAGCCTTTTTGTAATTATCTTACTCGCTGATTTTAAGGCTGTGCCAAACAAGTATGAATTTCAACTTCTGTAAACAAAAAGTTATTGTACCAAATTTTTTCCAAAAATGTAATACTGCTTAAAAAGGCTCATATTAATTGTTCAGCATTGTATCACATGTAACTGGTTTTTCTTAGCTTGTATAATGCAAATGCAGAAGAAATTTCATCTAAAAGATATAGTAAAAACTCATGAAAAATAGACATCTTTAAAAGTTGGAAAAGAAATGAGATTGTACCAGTAGGATGACTCTCTTTCAAATATAAGACAAAAATTTCATTTTTCTGTAAACAAAAAGGATCCCAGTTTTGAAGAATTACCTAATTTAAACATCAAAACTAATTGAAGATTAATGAAATAAAATAAATCAATAAACCTGTTTGAGAGAATTAGATAAAATGGAAAAATTTAGTAAACATAAAAAATTTGAATATTTTTATCACTTATATAGTGAATACATATTTCAAATATGAATATATACATCCAATTAAAAATTCTAATCAATTTTAAATGAAGAAAATTTAGAATAAAATAGAAAAGGAATTACATTAAAAAATATAACATGAGAACTCGAAAATTAATTAAAATCGCAATAAATAGTTTAAAAATATTAATAATTTTACAATGTTATTCCATACTTTTTTTTACCACAAACCAACCTTCTCTGAAAAACTATATTTTTATGTCAAATGAGTATTCTTGTACCATAAATAACATCAACTTAGGTTGTTCTTAAGTATAATATTACAGGTTTTATGAAGAAAAAATACTTAAACATACATATATATACATAATAAAAGATTTTACTTCAAATCTGTCATAACAAAATTAATTTTATAATAGTTTTATTAATTTAATTTTTTTTTCTTTTCCCTACTGGCAAATCAAAGGCTTTTTAATTCCTTTTTTTATAGATTGTACTTTCCCTTTTCATATAAATATATATATATAATGTTTCAAGTTAAGTTTATTGCTTTCAGAAATGTTTACCTTATAATAAATACCAGAGAGAAAAATATCAAAATAATATTTGAAAATATTAAAAAATATTTGACTTTAATTAAACAAATTTGGCTTATAAAATTTGGTAAAAATATTTGGCTTTAATTAATTTCTAAAACATTGAAATTGCATTAGAGTTTTTTAATACTCAGTATTTATTATTTTTCATTTAAAAAATTTGAAACAAAATTTCACATAGACATAAATAGTAATAACAAATAAAATATTTCAAAATTACATTTAATTCTTTGCATTTATTACAAATATTAAACAGAAAAGATAAAGCAATATTAGTATCTTACTAATCAAAATCTTACTGGTTTATACATTCTATAAAGTTCACACTTTGCAACATATCAGAATTTAACTCCAATTCTTCACTTAATAACTCTTCATAAGATAACTTAATATAACTATTATCAACTTTAAATTTCTTTTTAGGTGGTTCTTCAGCGTCCTCCAAAAAGTCCATTTTATTTTTAACGGCTACATCAGAGAATAATGCCAAAGTTTCTAATGGTGTCATTTTTGAAAGTCTATCGGGAAGATTAAATCTACCTTTATTTGAACAATTATTCATTATATAATGAGAATATAATTTAACACCTGGATTGTAATGCTTTTTTAACAAATGCAATTCCCATAAAGCAGTTGATTGAGCATTACAATGCTCGGGATCTTCAATTTCTGGTAAATAGAAGCCACTACCAAAAGAATTTTCAGTATCAAGCAAAATATCTGAACCATTCACATTTGTCATAATATTTTTCAGAGAACTTAACAATCCTAGAGTTCCATGAACTGGTGTTTGCAGACTCACAGTAGCAATCCGTTTAATAAATGCTAAAATTCGGCCAGATGGAATCTTTTTTTTCTTGCGCAGAATATTAAATTCCAAACATTTGAGAATAAGTTCAAAATGTTCCACATCAGTAGAATTATGCAAATTTAGTAATCCTTGATACATATGGCAATATATTTTATGAGGATCTATATGGAGAGATTCAGCTTGGCCTGCTAAAATAGTAAATAATGTATAAACCCCATGTAGCTTGTCGACATCACTTAGCTTTCCACTCTCCATCATGCCACATAGAACAGCATTAAGGTCATCAAAAAATTCCAAATTGATTAGATAAGCAAATTTAGAAAGACCTTCAAGGGCCGGACCTATCAATGATATTTTATTACCATCTTTAAGAATGTGAAAAAATACCCAGAATATTTTATTCAAGGTTGAAGTGTGGAATTTCCTCACAGTTTCAACACTTTCATAAGCTTGTGCTTCTTTCAATTCAGCTTCAAGTTCTTTAATTTTCTTTTTATCTTTTCTCTGGGTTCGAGACATTGCACGCCACTGCTTACGTCCTTTATCCATATCAACTTTCTGAAATTCTGGTTTAGCTTCTCTCAAATTTAAACTCAAAAATACTCTCAGTAATCCAGGTGGAATTTTGAACTTGCGCTCCTTAATAACATCAATTATCTGTTTTACTAAGTTGAAAGATGCTTCTCCTAGTTTATCTGCTTTGAAAAGTTTCTCGAATGCTTTACAACACATACCAGAAATATTTTCATCACAATCAATAGCCAGTGGTACCAACTTGTTTGCTATGTTTTTAAAATAGTTGAAACTAAATCTTTTACTCAACAATTGGCACATGCATTTCACTGCAACCTCACCAATTTTATAAGATGCTTGTTGCTTAATACTCGATATATTCTTGAGAGACAATTTATGCTTCATATCACGTATCAAGTCATAAAGTATGTCTATATACTTTTTGTAACATTTTAAAAGAGTTTGTTCATAGCCAAGCAATTTTCTAGTTTCCTTCTTTAGCTTAGTTTTTGTATCGGTTTCTCCCTGATTTCTTATTCGGTATCCTGGAAGAACATCTAAAAACACATGTAACAAAGACAAAGAAATAATTTTCTTTTCACTTATTAATCTTTGGGTACTGGGATTCTGAAGCATAGATACAAGTTCTTTTAAAGCCACCATATTATTATCAGGTTCTTCAATTATTGATGTACACAACAAAGCAACTTTACGTTTCAAATCGCTGAAACATTTTTGCTGGATTGCATAGCTTTCTACTAATTCTTTTTTTCTCTCAACTTTTTGATCTTCAGTCCTGGGGGCTTCTTCATCTTCACTTTCTTCCTTCACCACTTCAGATCTGTATACAAACCCCTCCTTAGTTTTCACTGGTAGCAAGTTCCTTACTTTAATACTTTTTACAAGTCTAGGGACTTTTTCATACTCTTCTTCACAATCATCACTAGACATAGCAGACATCTCTCCATTTTCTTCCACATCAGAAGGAGGTTTTACTTCCTGATCTTCCTTTATAATTTGTTTCTTATCGTGCTTTTTAAACGAAGACGTTTTTGTTTTTTGACGTTTCTTAACAAAATTGGATGAGTTAGGCTTTTTACCTTTCTTTCCTTTTGCTAATATCTTCTTTTTGACACTCATTTTTAGTTATAGATATATATTTTAGAAACTTTTTGTATAAATAACGATTAATTCCGAAGACAATTAAAATTTATAAACAGAGCAAAACACGTGTTGATGTCTTTGAGTTGTTTTTAGCCTGAAAAACTAATTACATTTGCTCATTTCTGATCGTTTGATTTAAAAACAAATAATAACTCCCTCTATCATTTAAATTATATCAATTATTCAAATCCAATTTAAAAAACTTGCATTATATTATATGTTTATAAATAACTTGTAAAATAGTTCAGAATTATTTTCATGAAGACAAACTGCATTATAAGTCGTAACCGCAGTTAACATGTTTTATTTGTTTATTTTGTGCGGCGCGACTTAATGTGGAGTAACTTTGTAAATTGATTGTACTTTTACGGAACGTTAAAAAACTATTCAACTTTCACCAATACAGTTTTAAATTATTAACATATTAATATTTCTGAAAATTTAAGTTTTCTTAATAATGTCCACCGAAGAAAAATTTCTAGCTGCTGTAGAAGTTATTAATAGTATACCATATGATGGTAAGTTTTGTGTTTTCATAAGTAAATTTTACTCTTGAATTTTAGTAACTCCTATTTCTTTTTTAATTACGTATCATATGAAATATCTTCAGGTAATAAAATTAGGGAAAAATAGATTTGTTAACAGTAAATAAATGTTACAGGAAAAACTAAGAAGAATTCTAGTTTATTTTATATGAACTTTAGCTTATGAATAAAATAAAATAAAAAACTCTGTATGATGTAACTTGTAATATATAAAACTTAACATTTAAAAAAAAAACGAACTATGAATGCAATGAAACAACTTGGTAATATAAAACTACACAGTCTTTAATAAAAGATCTACATTATCTTAGTTCTACAAAAATACTTTAGGCAAATTCATTCAAAATAACAATTAATGTTTTAAATTTCAATCAAAATTATAATAAAAAAGTTTTTTTTAATTAAAATTTTATGAAGAAAATTAACACCCAGCATTAAAGCACACTCCATAAATGAAATCTATTAAATGATATTTTTTGTTTAATACTTTGGGATACTTTTTGGTTTAATAACTCTGTTAGCAATTAAATTTGTCTTCTTTTAATTTTTTCATTTTTGAAGGAGCTAGTGAATTTGTTTTAATTATCCCATAGGGAATATTCTAATTTTGATATTCTTATTGTGTAGTTATTTTTATATTGGTGACACCTACTTATCGCCAAAATGTTGAGAGGTTTTATCAGGATATATATATAGATGTGATTTTTGTAGTATGTTATAAAGCATTTTTTATGGCTCCCATCTAAATCCTTGTCATAGTGAAAACTGAAAGATGATACTATCATTTCTTTTTCAGTAGCATTCATTCTGAACATTTTTTGTAAGATTTCAATAATACATTTACTTATTTTCAGCCTCTTTCATCAGATTTCTAATTGTTTGAACTAATGTTTGAATGTTGCATTCATTTATGAATGGAATACATTTTTCATTGTACTAACTTTTGTATTTATTTAATTCTTTTCAATGCATTCATTTTCTGGTGACAGCATAAAATTTTATTTAGAATATCCAGCTCATTGTTTCAATCTAATGTACTGTGCAGTAGAATTTAAATGTACTACACAATCTAATATACTGCACATTACTTTTGAATAAAACTATTTCTTCTTTAATATTCCATCTTCCTTTAACTGATTAATTAATTCATAAATCAGATTATAATTTTTTTATTTTATAATAAAAAATACTTCAAATGTTCTAATTGACACTTCATAATAATTTCAGTTTCTCATTTTATAATTGATTACAAAATAATTAAGTCAATTGGGAATTGGTGATAAATGACAAAACATTGTCATTGAGGTGAGGATTCAAATTTATCATATAGAAACATTTGTTATTATTAGATTTCTTCATATTTTTATAATTAAAAATTAATTTTCAGAAAATTGAAAAGTTTTTATTAGAATATGACTTTAAAACTAGCATTTAAGAGGGAATAAAATATTTGTACCTGTTTTTTAAAATTTATGTTTAAATAAAACTAGGGAAAAACTTTTCTTTAACCTATTCATAATTATCTTCATTATGTGTAATAATTTAAAGTATTTAAAAAAATAATCTGATTTTAGCTTGGATAACTTTTTATCTTTATTTTATACAATTCTGTCAGAAATAATCTCACTAAACTTGTTATTTTTTAAAAAACTTTGCATTCGTTTATTATTGAAAAAAATCTGTACTACATATTAATGAACTGGTTAATGTTATATTAATGAACTACATATTAATGAATCATGTATACATAACCCCTTCTATTGAAACGGTTCAAATTGAGGTGGTTGCTTTCAAGGTCATCAACATTCATATCACAAGCATTCAGAATTTTTCTCTCTTCTTTTTGTCAGAAACTTTTTTTCTGATCAATTAAGGCTAAGCCCGCTCTTGTGTTATCATTTTAGAACACTGAATTGGAAGGATAGGTTCAAAGATGCATTGCTATTTGAATTATAAAGATGAAATAAGGAGATTAGATACTCTGTTAGCTGAAGTGTCAACTGATGAGGATTCCTTTAATGAAAAAGTGGATAAATAATCGATGCAGAATTGAGAAACTATTTTTCAAATTCTGAAGTAGAATTAGATTTTAACAAGGAATCTGATGTTTTGAATCCAATAGTCACGACATCAAGAAAGGTCAACTAAAGGAATGAAATAAAGTTGAATCAAAGTATAATACAAGCAGAAATAGATGTGTTCAAGATACTGCTGTGTCCAAAAAGACCAATTTTCAATTTAAAATTCACGGTCTTATAAAATTAAAAAAATTTTTTTCTTTGTTAGATTGCTGGCGCTGTCCTTGACATCTATGTCAAATTTGACGTCAAAATATTCATTAGTGTTTGAGTTACGCTTGGCTTTGTGAGACGCTAAAACTGATTCCTGTGATTTTTGAAATGTCTGAGCTAATTGAGCAAAGAACTTGCATTAAATTTTGTTTGCGGAAACATATACAATGTTGCAGAAGACATTTGGTGAGCATTCCTATATCGGAAAGAAATATTTAGAAGTGGTTTAAACAGTTCAAAGAAGGCAGAAAACAAGTTGAAGACGAAGAGCCCTCTGGTCGACCATCAACTTCAACCGACGTAGGAATTTCAAAAGGATCGGTCATTTCCATTTTAGGCCTCAAATGTGTCAAATCCCGTTGACACCGAAAACACTGAATGCGCCAGCTCGTACTGCATTGATTCTTCGTGATTTTTTCGTTTCGCAACCACTGTATTCACACCGTGCGACTTCTGGGTATTCCCTAAACTCTAAAGAGCATGTTTTGAGTTGATTGAAGAGATTCAACATGAATCTATGCGCTCTTTGAAGGGCATCCCTGCCGATGACGTTTTAGCATGCATTGAAGATTGGAAAAAAAGTTGGCGCAAGTGCATTGTGTCCAAAGGGGATTACTTTGAAGGCAATGAAATATGGAAGAATAAATAAAGAGTTTTTGGAAGGAAAAAAAAATGGTCTTACTTTTTCGGCACAGTAGTATTGTGATAAAATTTTCTAAAAATGTTAGCTCTAAAAACTATTGCATAACTATCTTCACTATTGCATTCATTGGAACTAATTTTTGATCAAAAAGTTATAACAATTATTATGGAATATATATACATTCAAATCCATTGCTGCAAATTTTTAATATGAAATAAATGTTCGCCTCAATCAGAAATGAAAGCATTAAGGTTTGCATTGTTTAACAAGAATTCATAAATCTTCCCACATAAAGGTTTGTAAACTTTGTACTATGGACAACATATTTAAAAATTTTTATTTGGATGAACTTGCTCCAATACATAATGTTCTACACAACTTTGCATACTTTTTGCATACTTGCATACTTTTGAGAGACTACCAAGATTGCATACTTTTTTGCAAATTGCAAAAAGGTGTGCAATCTTGGAGAGTATATCAAATTTGACAAAAAAATTATAAACGTTTAAAGGATGATGGTCATTTCAGCAAAAATAAATCATCAAGTTTTGGAATAAAATCTATATGTTAATTGATTAAGGAGGTTTTATTTTTTGAATCTCAAAATTTACACTTATAACTCAACCAAAAGTTGCATATAAAATGGAAAATGTTCCTGATCAAATTGTCAAGAGATTAGTATAACCTATTTTCAATTTGAAATGCAACCTTACTATTGACAATAATAACCTAGTATGAGTAGTGACAATAAGAACCTTGTTGCAATTTAGCTAAGGATCTCCTCCAGAAGAAAATTTTTTTCATAGAAACTGTCAGAAAAATAAGAAAAATTTTAATGTGGGGAAAAAAGTTTAATGTACATTCATCGTTATTTAGTTTTTCAAAAGAATATGACATTAATATCTTATGTGCTGAAGTAAAATAAGTGTGCAATTCTTTTATCAACCATGTATAAAAATAGAGTCATTGAGGCTTCAATTGAAAATGCCAAAAAGCCTGAAATTATAGCATTTTATAATCTAATAAAGGGTGCTGTAAATATAGCTGATGAAATGTCAGCAACTTATTCTGCTGCAAGAATTAACTACAGATAATCCATAGTAATATTCTTAAAGTGTTTGAATATTACATCAATAAGTGTACTTCTGCATCAGCTGAATCTCCAGTCATTCAACATATGAAACAATATATATATATATATATATATATATATATATTGAAGGAACTTGCATTAAAACTTTTAAAGATTATGCAAAAAATTGAACTGTAGCCAAAGGGATAATTGTGAATGAAGCACCACATGCCCAACAATGGGCAAAAAACCTTCCAGAAACAAATGCTATGTCCTTTTACAAAGGACAGAAAAGCACAAATTTGTTGTTTTAAATGTAGAAAAAATTTATAGAAGAACATAGTACTATTGTTTTAAAATCTGTAAATGAAATATAATTATTTATTATTATTATAAAGGTAGTAATTAATATAAATCAGAAATAACTTCAATTCGTGTTTCGAAATAAAATTATGTTTATTAAAATTAATGTTATATGCTTTATGGAATATAATAATTAATGGAATATACAAAGATTATTTTATAGTTATAAAATAATCTTTGTATATTCACATTAAAAATAATAAATTTATCTTATTTTTTATAAATATCTTATTTATGAAATAAAATTGTGTTTTTTGTATAAAAAGTAATTTTTTTATGTTATATTAAACAAAATCATTTTGGCCTTTCTAGGTCTGGCACTTGTTTTTTGTAACTGCAAGTAATTTCACATCTCTCCTAAACTTGTGAAATTTAAAAAGCATTAGTCTATATTTTTTAACATTCTGGTAATGTTGTATGCATCAACTGTTTCAAAAGAACAATTCCCAAGATTCCTTTTCTTTTATTACAAATCCATTAATTGAATACTAAAATTATTATTTATCTCACTAAATCATTCTTCTGTTGTTTTTTTTTTTCCTTAAATTTGTTTACATAGTGCTGCAAAAATAATTTTTTTTTTTTTATGCTTAAGTCAAGCCTAATAATAAAAAATTATAAATTTTGCATACATTAAATATATTGAAAATATGGTAATTTTTTTTCAAAAATGTAATTTACTCTATAATAAATTCAATTATTAAACAAAGATATTTTATAGTTGCATAATAAATTTAATAAAATATTTCTCATTCTAAAATTTTTTTTAAATGTGCTTAGCAAACTTTATGTGCTTATGTTTATACTTATCTTATAATTAAAAAAATGTAAAAGCATTGGTTTTACTTTTGATTGAAAAACAATTATTTTTCTCTTAATTACCTGTCTAGTACAAAAAAATTCATTATTTTTTTTTAATAAAGTAAAAAAAAAAAAAAAGTATTACAAATGTGTTTGTGATATTTTAACATCTTTTTTTTAATATTGATTTGAAAATTATCTTTGATCTTTTTTAAAATTCCTTATTATTTATTAAGCATTAAATCAAAACATTCAAAGAAAGGGGTACCTTTAATTTTATAATTTTTTACTTCTTTATTTGCAAATATCATGATTAATAATTTTCTACATTTTAAAAAAAGTCAGCAGTATTTTATTTGTTCTTAAATACTGTTAGACATACATTTATACTTTTTCTCAGTTTTTTTTATAATTTACTTTTATTAATATATATTTTTACTTGCAGGCACTTTTGAACCATCTCAGGAAATGATGTTAAAATTATATGCTTATGAGAAACAAGCCAAAGAAGGGGCTTGCTATGTACCAAAACCTTATGTATGGAATACTGTCGAAAGAACAAAATGGTAAATGTTAATTTTTTATTGCTGAAATTCATGAATATTTTTTTAAAACATGATTAGCCATCATTTTAGTTTATAAGAGGAGCCATACATAACTTAAAATAAAACATATGGACATAATAACATACATATAAGGAAATACATTAAAGAAGAAAAATAAACCCTCCCCTTAAACCAAATGAAAATATAATTATTTTATATCAATACATTTTCATTTTATTTAAGTTTTGTTCATTTAAAATATCTAGCTAAATGATTTAACTTTCTAAATTTGCTATATTTTATTCATAAGTATGTACTGTTTTCTTCTTTTGCTATCAAATAGAAAATACTTATCATATATTGTACCATTTTTGAAGTATTAGATTTATTTATTATTAGATTATAATATAATAGAGATTGGGGGTAATTTTATAATAAAATAAGTTTTGAGGAATTTTGAATTTAATTCTAGAGATTTTTTTTTTTTTTTTTTTTTGTTAAATAATATATATTTTTATGGTTTCTTATAAATCTAATATTTTTCCATGATTCTTATAGGAATGCTTGGTGTAGTCTAGGAAATATGTCAAGGGAAGTTGCTATGGAAAGTTATATTGAAGAATTAACAAAAGTAAAACCTTTTTGTTTCATTATTGTATATGTGTAACTATTTTAGAATATACTTTAATCAATTGTGTATTTTTATTGTTATTTAAGTTCATATTTTAAATAATTATTACTTGTGTATAGCTGGCATTAGTGTAAAACTGGTTGAAACTCAGCCTGACAAATTCCAGGAAGTTTATTTAATTATTTATGCAAGAATCATGTTGATTGAGGCTTTATTTCTTATATAATCAAAACCAATTTCAATAATTTAATTAATATTATTTCATAATAATTGAATAGTATAAATTGTTTTTACCTTTTAAAAGTTAATTTATATTATATTTTATTATGTTTAGTCATGCTTAATAATAAAAATATAATGAGACAAATTTTACTTTGAAACTGTATATTTCATTTATTTTATTAAAAGATATTCAAATTTACTTTTTATTATGATTGAATTTACAGAAAAATCTTATTTTTAGGTAATTGAAACAATGTCTTATAATGAAAAAATTGCTAAATTTATGTCATTAATGGGACCATTCTATGAAGTTGTTCCTACACATGAAGAAAAAGGTAAATTTCTTTTTTAATTAATCTTTTTCTGTCGTAAACCAATACAGCAGGTCACATAGTAGTAAAAACTTTTCAGATCTGGAAAGAAAGAAAAAATTTTTACGATGTAATATATAAAACAGATTTAAAAAACAAATAGGTTTAATAACATTAACTCATTCATTTTATCAATTACGTATTTTTAGTATAACCTTTTATTTTTATTTTATTAAAAAATTATTGAATTTCTTAATGGCATAAATTATAAAAAATTGTGTGTGTCTTATTTAATATAATATACATATACATATAATGGGGCCAACGGCCGTACCATGCTGAATATACCGGTTCTCGTTAGATCACCGAAGTTAAGCATCATTGGGCGCGGTCAGTACTTGGGTGGGTGACCACCTGGGAACACTGCGTGCCGTTGGCAAATTTGGGACCTGAATGGCCGAGTGTCTAGCGCTCAGTGCCACAGGTTTCGGGTTCGAATCCCGGCAGTGCCATGGATGTTTGTAGTGGTTCGGAATCCACTTTAAGCCGTAGGTCCCGGTCTTCTATGACTGTAAGAGCATCACGGAGCAAAAGTCAGGCTTCTACCTACGGGTGCTCCATCACAACAGAAGCTGCTTCCTTCCCCTTCAATCATGAGTCCATATGGGCTTGTGGGCTTGGCCAGCCAAGTGGGATAAGAAACAACAACAAACAACAACATATAATGGTAAAATTTTTTATTTTTATTAAAAGAACATTTATAAGACAAAAAATAGGAGTGAAATAATTGCAATATATTTATAGATGGAAAATTTCTATATTATATGCACCTTTAAATAATGATAATATATCTGAGGAAATAACAAATTGTATAATTTACAATTAAAATGTTTCAAAGTTTTGGTAATTTGTGAAAAAAATCTTGGAATCAAAAAGAAAAGAAAAGTTGTTCCGCGACTTGACAATGAAAATTAGTTTAGTAGTAGACTAGACATTGTGACTAGAATTGTGTTAAGCATGCATCTTCAAAGTGATAAAACTGATAAATAAAGTGTATCAAATTATTATATTTGTTTTTGTATATTATCAGTAGTTTGCATTTTTAAATGTTGACTTAACATTATGTTAAAAAATGTACAGTCTTGAATTCTCGATTTGACATAAAAATTTGAGGACAGATTTCAATATTTCTTAAAAGGACATCAATCCTTTGGTATACTTGAGACTTCCTTATCAATTGATATAAAATATTACTTGCAAATATTCAAATAGAATAATTCATTCAGCTGCAATCTAATAGTCAAATTAAAAAAGAAAAAATGATTTCATCTCTTTATTGGACTCCTAGGAGATATTTCTTCTAGAGAAAAATATCTCATTTTTGAATCCTTGCTTTACAATTATACGTTATTAATGTGTGTACTTAACACCTACATTTGTGAGCAGTTATTTTTCAATCACATGAAGAACAAACTAGAGCTAAAATATCTATTGAGCCCTTTGAGACCTCATTGATAATTGCAAGTACTTTCATTGAACTAACTATCAAAGCATTATTGTATAGTGCCTTAAAAACAATGAGAATCATTTCATTATTTTCCTATTGCTATTTTTTAATTTTTTTAATAAAAATTTATAATTTATGAATTACTGAAATATGTTAACTATTGTGGACCCTCCCCCCTCATCATCAGCTATCTCTAATATTAATGTATAGTATGTGTGGCTGAAAACATCTAATTTTCTTCCCGTCAGGCCTAGATAAACTAAAAGTCTGAGCACGTTTGCTCTAATTCATAAAATGTGATATTGTCAAAATTATTTGCACTGTAACTTTTCTTTGAGTTGCTGTATTTGAATCTTATTAAAGAAAAATATTATCATAACCCAACTGTAATATATTTGATTTTCCAAAAATTTTGCTTTGAAAAGAAAATTTATTGAATTATCAACTTTTAAAAATATTATTTTGTGATGATATGCTGATGTATGCTTTTTAATATGCTGAATTTTTTTTTTTTTGCTAATTTTGTATTTATAAAATTTAAAAGTTCAATATTTTTTTATTGAACAAATTCAAAAGTTCAGTATATTTTATGTCTTAAAATTATATTACTTTTATTGCAGAAAAGTGGTCTGAAAAATCAATTTCTGCAACTGTATTAGAAAATTATAATCCTCCTACTATTTTAGAATTGTACCGCATGTCTAAAAATGTAAGTTTATTTATTATCATTTATATGTGAATTTTTGTTATATTAAGTTATTTATTGATAATTTTACTGTCAGTGCTATTTACTACTAATTGATTGCTATATATAGATTTTTAAATGTTCCATTTAAAAAAGATTGTATAAAAATAATTTATAAACTTATAAGTTTTTATTTTAACTTTGTTACTTGCCATTTTATTTTATTAATTCAAATTTTTTTACAGACAACAGATGAAAAAAGTTCCTGTATACAATCTAGTAGTTCTCAGTTACCTGAGAGTTTTGAATTTTTAGAAAAACAAACAGAAAATTCTTCTAGTTCCACATCATCAAGTGAGATGTCTAATTTTGATTTACTCTCAGATCTTTCAGGTAATTCAACCTTCATCATAATTGTCAAATTAGATTTTTTTAAAACTTATTTATTTTTAGGAACAAGACAAACTTTATACAACGTTTATATACTTTGAAACAAAATTAAAATATAGATACAAATGCTCTGTTTTATAAGTATCAAACCAGAAGTTATTTCACTTGATGCATTATGTAATATATTGAAGTTTCTTTATCTTACAGCAATGTGTTATTTCTTTTTATATTTTATTAATATTCTTTATTTATTTTTAATGCTTAGATTTGGTATTTTACTATGTTTTCCTGAAACTTCTTTCATTAATTTTTTTTTTTTTTTTTTTTTTTTAGTTTTTAAATGTTCTGTGTTATTTCTTTAAATTGAATATTACTCTTGTGTATTAAATCTTTATATTTTAACAGTATTATTTAATTGTCTCTCCACATGCATTTGTATACGCACAATTTACTGATTATTGTTTCATTTAAACTATCCTCATCATTATTTAAGTTATTTTTTAATTCTAGTATATATATATATATTCAAAAGCATGTTATAAAATATAATTTTAATGTTTTTATATGTTTATTATTAATAAATTGTTATTTTATTTTTATAAATAAGTTTCCTTTTCAATTATAAAATATATTTATTCCAGTTATAATTTTTTTATTTTCATTCAGTTAATACTATTTTAATATAATTAGCCCTGGATATAATCCTTAATATAATTATCTGCTTCTATTTATATTTTTTGAAAAATTAAGATTTATTTACATACATATTTTAAGACTGTAATTCTAGAATTTATTTCAGCATGAATGTAATTTAGTTGTTTTATTTCAGTGTGCAAAATAGATTTATTTATTAATGATATAGAAGTTAACTTATAGGAATAATGTAATTCTTACAATCTAGTTTATTATTAATAAATGTAAAATGAATTATATTTGAATAAAGTTAAGTTTTTTCAAGCAAATTAGATATTGTTTAAAAAGCTTCTCTTGCATAAAAGGGTTGTAAATGTTCTTGTTAATTTGTTTAATTTTTAGAGTTTAATATTTCCATTTTACAAACTGTTAGAAAGTTATTTAAATGCTCTTTAAATCGAACCTTGAAACCATTAATAAAAGTATAAAAAGAAGTTAATACTGTGTTGATTTCATTAGTTCTTTGATTGCAAATAGTTCCATATAATTATATTGTACATTTTTGTTAATAATGAATTGTATTACAATTTATAAAAGTTTCTCTTTGTAGTTCTTTTATGTATTTAGGTAAACAAATATACTGGTAATGTAGGCATAATAAACATTATTATGTTGAAACACTGAAAATTAAAAAAAAAAATTATAACTAAATATTAAAATAATGAATTGTTTTCTCAAAATTTTATACCTTTATATGCAACAAATCTTCACATATTCTCTTTCACGTTTAGAGGCTGATGAATCCCCTCCATCAGCTGAAAGAGACTGTGCAGATTTTTTTAAGAGTAAGCACAATTGCCCATTTTTAACTGAAAAAGATCTTTTACTTCTGGCTTTTATAAACTTACAAAGTTCTATGGAAGGTATTTTGAGAAAATTAGATAACATGAATATTCTGGCTGAATCTGTTAATCAAGAAAATTTACAGGTAAGTATCAAATTCTTATAAATGTGTGCACTAAAAATAAAAAAATTAACTTACATTTATATCAGAGTTTAAGAGGATTTTCTCTTTCCTATAAACAATTTTTCTAAGTGAAAAGAAGAGATCTCTTAGTGCCATTAAAGATGATTAATCATATTCTTTGACATATATATATATATGTGTGTATAGTTTAATTAATTAATATATAATTGGTATTATAAGTGTGGGAAAACATTTTTAAAGTAATAAAATTTAACAAATACAGTGGTATTAAAAAAAATTAAACTTATTTTAATAATTTGATTCCTTTAAAAATATATTTAGAGACTGCAATATAAAAAATTTATATGATAGCTGCTAATTATGTTGCGCCTTGTTATACAGGTATTTCATGCATATACTTTAGAAATAAAAATGTTGCACAATTTTTGTTTTTGTTTTTAATGTTAAGATAAACAGAAATTAATGCATTTTCACTCTAATTATCTATTTTTCTTTGTTTCTCACACAAGAGTTCCATTCTGTTGGATATCAAGGCAAATTATACATTACTTGTTTTATGATACTTACTTGATTAATGAATTGTTTTATATATGGCTTTCAGATGGCAAAGGAACATTTGCAATGTAATAGTTGGAGTCTGAATTTAACTGGAACTGCCTTTGCTCTTTTATGGCCTGTAGTTGTGGATTTATGTTTTCATGCTTTTAGTAAATAAAAGAAATTGTATTTTTACACTGAAGGACATTTTACATTGTTATGTTTGTACATAATTATTTATTTGTTGTGTTTGCAAATTAAAAAATTATGTTTTTTCCAATTTATTTGTATTCCAATTTATTTCTATGTAATGATTTTCATAATTAGATAATTACTTCATAGATAAGATGGTTATATAATTAAAATAAATATTTGATATAAATAAATTTTGTTCAATACACCAACTTAAATGAAGCAAAAAAGTATTAATAATCAAAATAACTAATTACTGTAATCATTTGAAATTTCAAAGTAAAACACTGTGCATCTTTTTTTTTTATTTGTTATTAATAGTATTGAATTTATCTATTGGGTTTGCTACTTAAGTAAAGGATTATTTAAAAACAATTTTTACTATATACATCTCAAAAATAATAACCAGAGAAATGCGTATTGTGCTAGGCATTTCACTGGTTATTATTTTTTATATATATAGAAAATAAACCATATAAGATTATAGTGCTAGCACTATTATCTTATATGGTAGCTCTATCTAAACTTTGATAAAAAATTTAAAGAAGTTGATAATGCTTCAAAATAAGCTGATAGCATGCATAGTGAAAGCTCCATTCATAGCGTGGAGATTTGGATCTTGATACTGTAATGGATAATTTATTCAAAAAAATTTCATGTAAAATGCCCTTAAAATCACAATAAAACTGCAAAAAAGGAGAGATTGTGCCCTTTATGATGATGCTTTTGAATTTTTTTTCAGCACTCAAAAGAGTGCAATGAATTTACACTGCAGACAACCAGTAGAGCAATTACATAACAGTCAGAAGGTTCTAAGATCGAATTCTGCACTCTCACTTCAATCAATTCTTGATATCTGAGTTGTTTCCATTTGGCTATTAATTTGCCAAAATTTATCAAATTGCTAATATGTGCATTCAATTGAATATTTAACGTTTCTAGAATAATTTTATTAAAACATAGCTTAATCCTTGTTTAAATACAAAAGCGCCAATATCGAAAATGGCACCATTCAATTTTTGCCTGGTTAACAACATGTAAAAAGAAGGGATTAATGTCCGTGCAGAAATTTTCTATGTGCATCCTGTTTCAAAATTGTTAAACATTTTAATTAAGTATTTTTATAATTTTTTTAAAGTTTAATTTCTGTCCATCAAGTGACAAATGCCTAATTATACCAATAGCTTAAAGCTTTTATAATCTCTCCTTACTAATCAAATTTAAAAGCAGGGGACTTTTATTATTTTTAAAATTTTTAACTATTTGAAATTGAAGTAAATTTATTTTTGAAGATGCAGAGGTTTTTTTTAAATTTTAATTTTTTTAATTTAATTTAATTTTTTTTTTTTTTTTTTTAATAATATCAGACAGATACTATGAAAAGAATATGCCCATTTCCCTCAATGTCTTCCATCATATCACTTTTTGCTGAAGGACATTATTTTCATGTTCTTTAAATAGATTTGTAATAATATTTTATTTCTTAAACTAGACTCCATTATATTTTACAGCAAAATTGTTATTTTAAATTTTTCAGTATGAATAAAGGTACCCAATTCACACATGAAAAATCTATTCATAAGCTATCCTTTGAGGATAGATAAACAAAAAATTTTTGATTTATGTTACCATATTTTTTTATAATGGATAAATTAACACATTTCACTATTTAGAGTAAAACTACCCGACAGAAAAATTGCAACACCATGAAAAATTGATTATGTGATTATGCAATTATGATTATGTGATTATGTGTAGATACTAATTGATTGATAGAGAAGAGTAATTGAAAATTGGATGCGAATCGTCAGGAGATCTAGTTTTCGATTTCGTAATTTTTTAAATTCGTATGCCAATTGAGAATGATGTTAATATGGGTAAGATGAAATAGGGCAAAATCGCAGAATGGAGGCCACTGGGATTTGACGTCAAAAATGCTTTTCGCAAAGTTAGTCAAGGAAAGTGTTGTGATTGTAGGTGAAGTGAATTGCAAACAGTACAAAAAATCCGGGTTACCACATTTGGCGACTGGTTACTCAGTTGGTGCCACAAAAAGTTGCCAAATTCCAGCAGTCTCTATTTTGTGATTTGGCCTGAAAGTATAGGTCAACTTAAGATTCTTCAATTTTTTTATCGGGCTATCATGTACTGTGTTTCAGCTATTTATGTATATAAGTATTTTAAAAATATCTTTAATCAAAATAATAATCAAATGATTTTTTTTTTTTTTTTACAATCACAAATTATAGATTATTTTTTTAAAATTGGGTCATAATGTCTTTGTACAAACCATTTATTTTATTAGCTACATTTTCAACATTTGACGTTCTTGGAGTTTTGGCATTTTTGAAACAGAATGACCCTTTGCACGTGTATAGTCATAATGGATGATTTTTTTGGGCGTACTTGTTAAAAAAGGCGATATAAATTTTTCTTTTGATGATGAAGTCGGTGTTGTGTACACAAATTCAGACATATCTGCTTGTATTTGTCTTTCTTTTTGAATTGGATAGGATGTATTTTTAATGCTTTCAAAGTCTTCATAATGCAGTTTTGTTTCATTTAGGAAATTGGGTGAATTTGTGGGTGTTTGGTAATTGTTCGATTGGAAATTTTTCTTATTGATTTGATCGCTTGTGTAATTTTCTTTAGTTTTGTATTTATTGTTTGTAATTGGCGTTCTGTTTGGGATAAGTGCCTGTTTTAAATTAAGGTTTTTATATATTAATTCATTTTGCAGGTTACTTCTGTTTCGTGATTCGCGCGGATCTTGTCGTAAAGATGAAAATTCTGCAAAGTGATTTTCGTTATTGCATTTGCCAGGACAGTCGCATTCTTCCATTAGGGAAAGCTGTGTAAAACCCGACTGTCTGTCGTCTCTGTACTGCATTGATTTGTCTTTCGTGGATTTGGCATTCTTGACTCAAATTTTCTTTGAAAGATGAAATGTTTGCGTGATTTTCGTTATTGCATTCTTGCATTCTTCCATTAAGAAAGCTGTGTAAAACCCGACTGTCTGTCGTCTCTGGACTGCATTGATTTGTCTTTCGTGAATTTCGGACGCATTCTTGACTCAAAGGGATCCGACTGTCTGTCGTCTCTGGACTGCATTGATTTTTCTTTCGTGAATTTCGGACGCATTCTTGACTCAAAGGGATCCGACTGTCTGTCGTCTCTGGACTGCATTGATTTTTCTTTCGTGAATTTCGGACGCATTCTTGACTCAAAGGGATCCGACTGTCTGTCGTCTCTGGACTGCATTGATTTGTCTTTAGTGGATTTCGGACGCATTCTTGACTCAAATGGATCCGACTGTCTGTCGTCTCTGGACTGCATTGATTTATCTTTCATGGATTTCGGACGCATTCTTGACTCAAATGGATCCGACTGTTTGAAAGATGAAATGTTTGCAAAGTGATTTTCGTTATTGCATTCGCCAGGACAGTCGCATTCTTCCATCAGTGACAGCTGTGTAAAATCCGACTGTCTGTCGTCTCTGGACTGCATTGTTTTGTCTTTCGTGGATTTCGGACGCATTCTTGACTCAAAGGGATCCGACTGCATTGATTTTTCTTTCGTGAATTTCGGACGCATTCTTGACTCAAAGGGATCCGACTGTCTGTCGTCTCTGGACTGCATTGATTTTTCTTTCGCGAATTTCGGACTCGTTCTTGATTCATGTGGATCGTGCTGTTTGAAAGATGAAAATTCTGCCAAGTGGTTTTCATTATTGCATTCGCCGGGACAGTCGCATTCTTCCATCAGTGAAAGCTGAGTAAAACTTTGCGTTGAATCGGATCGTGCCTCGTCTCTGTATTGTTGATCGGACTGCATCGGCTTTCCGCTCTTAAATTTTGGAGGCATTCTACGATCTTTATATTTTTGATAACTTTCTTCAATTTCGTCATATTTTTCCTTAAATGTATTGTTAACAGGTGTTTTCGTGGTGTGATATTGCGATTGATCTGTTTTAAAGCTAAAATCATCAGGTGTTATATTACCTTCTTCGACATAATATTCACATTCAGAAACAGGCGATGCGTACTCAAAAGAGGGAGTTAATTTATCTATTGTCGCATTGATATCTCTGAGTATGTCTGTCGTTTTAGACTCAATTCCAACCTTAGGTATCGCAACTATATTTTTTGGAGGTAAATGTATCGTCTGTTCGATTTTAGTTTCAGTTATAAAATCATCATGTTTAGGTTTGCTGCTGCTGGATTGTTCAGCACTTGTATGAGGACGGCAGCGATGCACTATTTCCCTTATTTGGGTTTGACATACGCAGTCGGCATTCTTTGAGCTGTCGCTGGATTTTGTTCCAGTATTTTTGTATTTTCTGTTAAAATGATTCTGAAATGTTCGTTCAGGCTCGAATTGGTTATTTTGAGAATTTACAGGAGCACTCATATCTCTGTCAATCTGTGCCTCTTCAGTGTATTTCATAAGAGGCGTTTTGGCAATTTCCAGTTCTTTCTTTAAACTTAAAAGCTTTCTATTAGCTTTTGCTAACCGATCTTCAAGATTTTTTTGTATGTCCTGTCCTGGATTGTGCTCTTCTTTCGTCCGCCGCTTGATCAGCGCTTCATTTTGTCTGATATCCTCTTCGTCGTTTGCTACTCTACTATCAGTAAAAACACTATTAGTTGCATCGAAAGATTGGTATAATTGATTCAGCAACGTCTGCTGCTCTTGGTATAGTTTTTCTACATCGCTAGTATATTTTCTCTGCATGGAATTTACAACTTCATCCTCCTGGCATACAGCTTCAATGAGAAGTTTCGTTTTTCTCATGTTATCGGAAAGCTTCATCATCAAGTTCTCTGCAGGTTCACATTTTGGAACAGATCCAGTGCGACTGCTTTTGTTCTCTGTTCGATTCTCTTCATTTCTTCTCCATTCTATGGAAGGCAAGTACATTTTCGGTACGTCTTCTAGCGAAGATGATCTTTCAAGTTTCTTTGGTGCACCAGTCCGTTTTATCTGCGAGAACTTTATCTGTGAAAACTTTATATCATCCTGACTGTCACTGTGTACTGTGTCTTTTTTACCGCCATCTTTCCTTTCTGGTGTATTATCTTGGTTTTCAAGTTCCTTGATCGATTTGCTTATGTCCTGCATGTTCTTTTTTAAGGTTTGGCAATATTTTAATAAAACTTTCTGCTTATTATCATGTTCCTTTAACAATCTTTCCGCCTCGCCAATAAAATTGTATTGCGCGCTAAAATTATCCTTCATTATTTGTGTTTTATTGTATACAGCAGCTGGAGAATTGCCAGTGGTTATGGTTTTTCTTTCAGAATATTCAGTATAAATATTTTCTTCGCTTACTGGAAGGAGAACTGCATCGTCTGGTACACTTATGATAATTTGATTTTTCGGATATTTATGTGTACAGTCAATTGGCAGTCCTTTCGAAGTTTTTGCTGGCGGGGGTATCCAAACACGGTGATAGCTGTTCTGTTTTTTGTTTTTGGAATTGAACTTGATTTCTAGAGTATTGTCCTTATTTAATTTCAAAAGCATCGGACTTGGATTATCGCCAACGCAAATCTGTAAGTATTTGTGTAGTTTTGATTTTCTTTCCATTTCCAAATTCTTAGTGAAAGAAATTCATCATTGGTCTTTTTAACCTATAAAGATAAAATTCTCCTAAAAATTTTAATCCAAAATTTTTTTTAAGTCGATATAATAGGCGTAAACTATTTTTATAGAAAAATATTAATTTTTAAGTGAATATTAGGTCTAATATGACTGTAGACTAGGACTGACAACTCTTCCGCGTAAATAGAAAACATCTCCTGTCTCGAAATCTACCAGTAGGCAGCAATGGCCTTGCCTAACATGGGACTATTGCTTCAATGAAGAAATGTTTAATATAATTTTTATATAAATTACCACTATTCTCCAAGTTGGCAGCATTGCTCCTAATAATATTGGAGATGCTCAGTAGATGACGGAAGAGCGTTGTCACAGTAACAATGTAAAGATGGCTGTCCCACTGGCAACATGCACCAAAGATAAACAGCGTTCTGTTTTTAAATTTTTGACAAACGAAAGAGCCAACATCAAAAGAGTGTTGAAATTTATCAGGGTAGGAACTACAGTACGGTGATGATTGTTCGCTACATCAACAAATTATGAAATAAATAGAAAAAAAAATGGTGTGACATCTATGAAAGATGCTCCTCTCCTGATTTCAAGCATAAAGAACTTATAGTCTGATGGCCGAGTGATTAGCGCTCATTGCCACTGGGTTCGAGCCTTGGGATGTTTTTAGTGGTTTGGTATCCACTTTAAACCGTAATGGGAATGGGATTGTTGCATGTAATGCTGATAACTCTACCCCGTAAAAAGAAAACATCTCCTGTCTCGAAATCTGCCAGTAGGCAGAGGGTCTTGGCCTACCATAGATCTGTTGCGCCAATGAAGAAGTGTTCTGGTACCAAAACGGTGTCATTTTGGAGTAAGGGGAAAATGCAGTCGTTTGTACTTTTTATTTAGATCTGCACCGTCGTAGACTACCAATAAGCGACGTGAACGGATGTCTACAGGCTTCATTTTGCATTATGACAGTAGTTGGCTTCATACTCTGCCCGTGCTGAATGTTTGTAGACCTGCTTTTCTAATAATTTGGCAGATTCTTAAGCACCATTTACCCTCCATAGTGACTGTGACATGTTTGGAGACATGCCATAATCACTGGGGGGTGTTACATGGTTTGGAAATATTCAAGAATGAAATATATATATATTTTTTCTAATGCAGCTGGCAAATAGACCGTGATCTTTTATGCTATAAGGGCTGCATTGACGTTACTCACTTTGCACTACCCAGGGGCGCGTGTAACTTGAAGATCAACCACGGACGCGGAGTAACAATGCCCCCGCAACGCTCTACGATCCTATTAGGACCGGGACCTACGGTTTAAAGTGGATTCCGAACCACTTCAAACACCCATGGCAACGCCGGGATTTTAACCCGATACCTGTGGTACGGAGTGACAGAGGGTTAGGTATTCGGCCATCAGGCCCCAGAAGAAATATATATACATTAAATCTTTTTTCCCGAAGTATACATGTTGATGCAGACAGAGTTTAATATATTTTCTAGGGTAAACAGATTGCTAAGAAATTAAATGAATAACAATTGAATCAAGAAGTCATAATAATTATTAATCTAGCTGATAAACAATTTTCTATAAATTCCCCCAAGCATCAAGAACACAAACGATCTTTCTTGGGGGTAGGGGGAGATACACTTATTTCACTTGAAATAAGTTTTGAGGAAAATACTGTAATCAGTGATATGTTTTAAAATGTTTAATAAAACATTTTGAATTTTTTAAAAACATTTATAAGCAGTATCTTTAAGTCCACTGCTGGAAAATAAAAAAACTATTCAAGTCTATATTTAACTTTCACGTTAATTCTTTTTTTCATTTTAAATTCTACCGACGGCGATATAAATTGTGGGAAATTTAAACTTTTAATGCAATAAACTGACTGCTTCGTTAAATAAAAACTTACTTGAAAAAAATAGTTGTTGCAAATAGTAGTAGTGTGAAAAATGTTATGGAAGTCATTACGAAAATTTAATACTACAATTTAAATTTAATTTCCTAATTAAAATAAATACGAATTAAAATTCATGTGGAATTGAATTTTGTCTTAATTACATTTTACTTACGGTAATTAACTGTTTGTTGTTTTTATCTTGTGAAAATGTTTGGGAAACATTTCCCCTCACCAAGAACGTTGCCATTTTAATTTTAAAAGTAATCAAAATTCCATATCTATAGTTAAAAGTTAGTATTAAAAAAAATCAACGTACTGCGAGTATGAGTTTTAAATTCAAGCTAGTTACACTAAATCACATTCGCAAAAACAATAACAGCTAGTTTAGCTCATCTAATAGTCAAATTAGCAACAAATTTATTTAAATTGGCCTAAATACAAGTTTTTAATTAGAAGTTAAAATCGGGGCATATCTCAGTTGATGTCATTATCTGCAATATATAAATAGTTCGGACCACCGATTTCGGGAAAAATTGGTAAGCGGTCAAGTTATACGGATTCAAGCAGAGCGGCGTAATAGAGGGGAAAGGTATTTTCGGAACAGTTTTTAACTAAAGTAAAAATACTTTTATTTTTTAATAATTAAAATTTTAAATTACTCAATATCAAAAAAAAAAGTAAGATGAGGGGGGGAAACCACCCTATATTAGCTTTTCTTTCTTAACTGCTTTGGGCCGCAATTATATAAATAACACCCCTAACAAGTAATCGATTCGTCCGTTTCCGCTTTTACAACGGATGTTTACCTTTACACTCGATCGGTGGTCAAACTAGCTTTGGCTTCTTTAAAGCGCAATTCATTCAGGATAATGTAACTTTCGTTTGAAATGATGACCTTCTTGCATTATTCAAAGAAACATCTTTTAGAATTCTTAAAATGGGTTAATATAATTGACACGAATAGGACAAAAACTTTGAAGGTTTCATTATAATCAAAGGGGAATGCCAGCATTACTGTATAACGATTAACAATGCATCATTTTCACACGAAAGTAATTGTTTGAAAATCGTTACAAACGGTTTCCTTGGTTATTGCCTTAACAATAATTCAATATAAAATAAATTAAATATCTGAACGTGGTAAGAAACCCGACATATGTTAGCCAATTTCGCGATCTGACGTTATTTACATTCCATTATTATTATTAAGCAGGCAAGTTTACAAGTCTTTATTTCAACTAGCAACGTTCTAATATTACTATTTTTAGCACTCCTTTAACTTGGTCAAATGAAGCAAAATACCTTGGATTCATACTTGACAAGCATCTTACCTATCATTCTCATGTCAATTATATCAAAAATAAATTCAATATGGCTGTTAAAAAACTCTACCCTCTTATCTCTCGCAATAGTCATACCAACATTGATACTAAAATTCTTATCTATATGGTCTAGATGCGTCCCATTATAACATATGCCGGTCCAATAAGGGGATTTGCTTGCAAGTCTAGAATCAAAGATATTCAAACTCTTGAAAATAAAGTATTACGCATGGCAGTTGATGCACCGTCGTTTGTTAGAAATAAAGATATTCTCGCTGCTCTGGGAATTTCTTCAATTAAAAATTTTATTCGCAAGCTCGCAACTCATTTTTATAATAATAATCCTAATACTCTGCTCAAACGCCTTCCTGATTAGGACATTACTCTTTCCATCAATAATAAACGCCCGCGTACTTCACTGAACATTTTAACTAAATAATATTTTTATCAGCTCTCTCTATTTGTTATTTTATTTATCCTATATTTGTATTTAAATTCTAATTTTTTTTTACTTTTATATATACTGAGCAAGCCATATTTCTCTTACAATATCATCCAGATAGAAGTGCATGGCAGCTAACGCTGCCAATTTATTCGTTAAAGTCAAATTGTTGAAATTTTTTTTTTTTACGTTTGAAACTTAAAATGGCAGAAAAATCCATTGTATCATGTCGCAATTGATACCATTATTTACAATTAAGGAATGACAGAAACTTAATTATGTAATTAAGATGAAAAATATCTTGCTATTCTAAATTAGCATCCCATAGAACTACACATTGGATTGACTGGCACCAGTTTAAAGAGGTTTGGTTTGTCACTCTGCGATCATCTTGTGCTCACTTTAGGCTAAACAGACCGGGACCTACAGTTTAAGGTGGATTCTGAACCACTCATAAACATCCATGCCACTGTCAGGATTCGAACCTGAAGCCTTCGATACCAACGGCCAGAGCGCTAGCCAGTTGGCCACAGTTTAAAGAAGAAACAAAAAGGCCCACATTAAAATCGGAGATTCTAAATTTTAGGATTCCTATTTCGCCAAGTTTCTTTTTCGTGCCAAATAGAATTGCCAAAGAACAGTGGGGAAAAAAAAAAAAAAAAAAAAAAAGGTCATGGCCATTTTGTTTATTTAGCGAAAACTGCAAGATAAATAATAAAATGAAGGGTAAAATTGCAGAATAGGGGCCTTTGAAATTATGCGTCAAACATTATTTTCGTCTAAGTCTGCCAAATAACGGGTTGCGATTGTAAATGAAGCGAATTGCAAAAAGTTCAAGAAACTCGAGTTACCACATTTTGGAGGCTTATCGCTTAGTGGGCGCAAAAAAAAAAAAAAAAAAAAAGTTGCCAAATCCCAAAGGCCCCTAGCCAACAAGCGGAAACCCAGTATGGAATTTCCTTAAAATCATTTAATTCAAGATGCTAAATGTAAATTATACCTCACCAACTATCTAACTCAGAACCAAATATATTATTCTACCATGGATAAGAGAAAAAGTCGCCGCCATTGTTTGACAATACAATACAAAAAAAAAAAATAGTTAAATAATCATGGAAACTGACTGGATTCTACTAAAGAAATATCGACATAAGGGCAATCAAATGCCATTGGCTTCAAGAACTGATTATGGGTGGAAACTTTCTGGAACTTCATGCCAAATTTTCAGAAATTATGCAAGATATAAATTAGGGCTCTCTAACTTAATCTTGTCAGCAAAATTACAATATAAAAATTTTAAAGAACGCATCATATGATACCCTAATACGTTGTATTTTATCATTACCCTTAAAAAATAAACATTCTTGTAAAAGATGTATTTTCAGAAAAAGAATCATGAAATTTTTGGAAATTGCACTATCAATTTTTTGGAAATTTCGAAAATGACTCTAGCAATAACCTCAAAAATCATAAGACAAATCAAATTACTTTCTATTTATACATATTTAGGTTTTAATCGTTAAGAAAACAACTTATTATAAAGTTACCAGAGTTTTCCATTAATTCAATGTATTACTGATTTCATTGAGAAAACTAGGGATAGTTGTTTTTTGCATACTGCCTGTTGCACTCAAGATATTTATATAAAAATGAAATTATCTTTCAACAGCTATGTAATTCAATACTGACACTAATGTTAAATTTTAATTCATATTCTTTACAGTGAATAAGCTTTATTTATTTGAGCTGATCAGCTAAAGAGTTTACATCACTAACATTACAAAAGTAATGGTTTTCAGCTGAAACGCTTCTATTAAGACATGTGATCATCACGACCAATTCTTTATCAAAATCTACCAATTCATAGTTTTCCCCATGCTTAATAGAGCATGGTCCCAAGTATCTGTGCCATTTGATTAGCCTTGCAAGCAGATTCAGAAACCATTCCTCTAGAGTAGGAGTCTCCAAACTTTCCAGCCTTAGGGTCATACTGTTTACTCCAGTAAGTAGCAAGGGCCAAAACCGTTTTAATTTTTCTGCCATTATCTATAACTTCTAGACTAGTCGCCGAGTACGCGCTCTGAGCAAGCACACCCTTGCTAAATTCGTTGGTTCAATTACTATTGTGTGTATCGATACGACCGTGACACTTGACATCTAGTAGTTAAAAGCGGAAATAGGTAGGTATAACTACCGAGGGATGTTCACTAGTTTATAATGTTAGTGGGATTCATTTCAATTATTTGTTAGTTATGCTTAAGTTAAATTTTCTGTGTATTATGCTTGTCATTAAGCTTTACCTAGCAAGTAAATAAAATCGAGTTATCATTTTTTATCCAACCTGTTACAGCAACAATAAGATATTCGCTGTCGCGGGCCGGATTGATGACATTGGCGGGCCGTAGTTTGGAGACCCCTGCTCTAGACAAGCAATATAAAATTTGATTAATGAGAGAGCATACCTTTCATTGCAAACTTGAGGCACTTCCACCAGAAGTTGCATTTGCTGACTGGCTGCGACCAATTTCTCAGCAAATTATTGCCAGGCATTCATTGCTCACTTGTCAGTATCTCATCAACCTTGATCATGTTTAGTAATGCAGCTCACTTACTACTTACCTTTCTAATTTTTTTATGAAATCACTATTTGCAGCCCTAATACAAGAAATCAAACCAAATAAAGTAGCATGTACATTTGTAAAGGGCTAGATAAGCAATTTGATTGTTGTAGCAAACTTATAGAAGTAAAGAAATAAGCTACTACTGTACAATTGACATTAAATCATTTTTCAATAAATTCTTAATGGTTCATCACTTATATAGTACAGTAAATCTGGTTCAAAAACATTTTTAATTTTTTTTTATTTCTTCCAGGATTCTAAATAATTATTTTCAGATTTTTGAACTTCGGTTCGTGCAATATAAACAGAGGATTTATTAACCACACTAACAAGGGATTACTGTTTGTTGTTTACATATGTGAAATTGATTCATTTCATAAGATTTTTGATTTTAAAATACATGCAAAGCGAAGATTTTACACCAATTTCCAAAATTGACAATGGTCATCTAATAAACTGAATTTTTCAGGATTACTCATTTAATTTTATAAAACCATAAATAAAATTAGAGAAAGACAATTACATTAATAATATATATAAATTATGGTAAATCAGTACAGATTGAAAATGCAGCAATTCAACCATAGTTTTCAGATCTCAAAATCAACATACTAATTTACTTGAACATTTCAATGCATTAAATATTAAAGTTAAAAAAAGAAATGGCAACTTAAATGATTCCTGGGATTCAAGTGGAATAATACATTTTGGAAAATCAAGACACATTTAGTGTAACATTAAATCTTCAATAAAAAAAAAAGCTTACAAATTTACAATTGCTTTTTAATTGTTTAAATGAAATAATTATCACTTTTCTAATTAAAGAGAAGTAACTGATGAATTTTATTACAGCTTATAAGTAAAATGCATTAATTGCAAAAAAAAAAATTGATAAAATGCATACAATTACAATAAAGAATACTATTTCTAATAGCTCTTTAATCTATTTAAATGAAATTTTCAGCAATTAAATAAATTAACCATTCTGCATGAAATATGCCATTATCTTGCAGATAATTAATTTTTTACAATAAAAAAATGAAAGAGATAAAAACTTAAAGTCAATTTCTCTTGCAAAATGTTTCGATCTGTTGTACATTAAAATTAATAATTTTCTTATTAACAGCAATATTAATAAACAAATTGTTGTTCTTAATAGTTACTGCAATTATCTACGTATTCTACCCTTTATATGCCGCTACTTTTAAACATGATATTGTTAAGAATAAGAATTCACATTTGCACTAATATCATTTAATAAATTTCAAATAACATTCAGGAAGTGAAATATATATATAAACAATTTCATCTTAACTTAAGAAAATAATGTTTGAGAATTTGCAGAAAATTTTGAATGGAAAAAAAAATCAGGACAAATGGTTTAATGAAGTATTTTGTGAAAAATGTACTTGATTTTTAAATATAATTTTCATACTTCCACTTTTTTTTTCTGATTCATCCATATAATTTAAGTTCAAATTTAACAAAATACATATTCACCTTTTAAAAACTCCAGTAAAATTTTCATAGTGTTTGATTATTTATTATTACAGCTTATAAAAAATGGCACAAAATTAATGTTATGCACAAATAATTATTTGAAAAGAAAAAAAAAAAAAAAAAACCACAGTAAAATTTGTAGTTGATACTTTTTGAAACTTCATTAAATATATACATAAGTGATTAAATATGTTCAATATTTATATATATATATAATCAACTTTAAACACTGCTTTTATCACAAATTATAAAAACAATCAGGTTTACTAATATGGTATTATATAATAAGGATCCTAATTTACTTTCCTTCACAATATAAACATTCACCATTTATATTTAACTGTGAGGAATAAATTAAAAGTTGTTTGAAATAATATTTTCACTATAGCCATTGCATTCCTTTTTTTATGTATCTGAATGAGAAAATTTTTTTGATTCTAACCTATAGCTTTCTTGGATTTCAATATATATTTATATTGTGAAATTTTCTTTTTTTTTAAAGGAAGACAAAAAAGCATTAAAAATATATATATATATATATATATATATTTTTTAATGGAACATTAAAAAAAGTTCACAGGTTAAAATATTGTCTTATACATTACAAAAATTAGGAAACAAAAATTGTAATATTAAATAACTCCCATAATTAATATTAAGTAATAGAAAATATATAATTCCCTTTTTAAAGAAAAGAAAATAGTTGTCATTTCTTTTTATTGCATGGCAATTTTTATAACTTTCTTAAAGATGAATAAAGAAAAATTGGACTAGTTTTCAGAGAACAAGATTTTTATTTTCTATTTACAAATATTTTAATCTAAAAAAAAAAAAATAAATGCACTAAAATACTAAAAACACACAATGAACTCCAAATTATTTCGTCCCAGTAGATCCAAAACCTCCGTTGCCTCTTTCAGTATTTTCCAAGTTCTAAAATTAAATTAAATAAATATTATAATACTGATAAAAGCTTTGATAGGCTAAGTAAACTTCTCATTTCAATTTGAAATAAAAATAATTGTGAATTACATTTAAGAATTTGAGCAGCAGATTAGAACAGTGTTAACATTTTCTACACCAGCTATGAATACAAAATGGTCCACAACAATTTTTCAATGCATGACACTTAAAGAACTTTTCTCCCATACAAAATCACTTTAAAAAAAAAAGTATTTTTTTCAAAAAATGTAGAATCATAATTCAAAATGTATTGCATATTACATGTATTTGATCATATGCAATTTAATAAAAATTTATAACATAATAGGGATTAAAATAGATTATACTGTAAAATTCTTATTTATGCACCTTAAAAAAAATGTGTATATAACGGTTGAATGATAAAATTTCTACATTGTCGATCTAATATCACATTGCATCAATTTTATGCAGATTGAAAACTTAGAATATGGAACGTGTTTTTATATCATAAACGACAAAATTGGTGTCTCCGAGCTCTCTTGATCAACAAGTTTTTAAAAAATATTAAATGATTATTTTCTAATATGAATTACATTCACTTGACTTATTTTATTGTCTTCAACATAAATTATTTCATGTTTCAAAATAAATTACCTACTTTTCGACCCATTTGATTATGTATATTTCATTTACAATTATTTTAATACTAAGTAATTAGGTGCAATCCATTTATGTTTCCTCTTGTTCGACTTCAATGTGAAGTACCACCTTTTCCTTGAACAATAAATAAGGAAAATGAATATCAATCATTATATTAAATTTGACTATAAGAAAAAAAAAAAAAAAAAAGGAAAAAAGGGGGGGGGATTATTAGTAGGCTTATCAGAAAGTAAACAAACTGCAAATATTAGTAAATGTTTTTTTCATTGAAAAATGCACAAGAATACATCCCTATATAACATTAATGAATGTTTAGCAGTTATTAAATCTTACCAAGTAGAAAAATTTGATTATATGGAAACGTAAGGAAGTTTTGTAAAAAAAATTATTAACCAGAACAATGACTGTGGGTAAAATCTAGTTAATTTATTAATTAAATTTATTTCTATATATGTTTATACCTTATCAGCTTGATAAGGTAAATAAAAAAGAAATTCCTTTTAAATACTAAACTTAATTTTTTTTTAATTAAGAACATTTAGCAGAAAGCTTTTCTTTTTTACTATATAAATTATGTATATAAGAAAATAAAAGAATCATTAGATAAATTAGATTACCGAAATACCAAAAATTTCCATGGAATTATCAAATGTTTCAATGAAACAACATCAAATGTGAATGGAAGAATATTTGCAGAAGAAAGCTGAATTTTTTGGCAGCAAAAATATGCGATTCTTACTAATCACAAGGTTACTAAGTATTAAATATTCATTCAGAAGGCACAATTGAACTGTCACATACATCCAACATGTGTGTTGGATATTAATAAAATCAGGCATGAAACACTTTTATATGATCAAAGCTTGTATTCACCTATAATCAAAATTACAAGGAGTCGAATCTCTTCTTCCCATGGCTCAGATTCGCCAATCATCTCCAAAGTGGTTAATACCAGTCTTGGAAATAAGTATTTCAATGTTGGACATTATCACATTGACTTCGGTATATTAAGAATTTTGTCAACGTAAAAATAATGAAATCGGATATGCAATTTCAGTCTTTAATCGATTTATTGCCCGGGTTTAGTGTGTGTATGTGTATATATAAATAAGTAAATATTAAATGATAAAATTATATTTATAATATTAACTGAACATACATTTTTCAAAAGTAGAGAGAGGAGAAAAAAAAAAAAAAAATTGAAAAAGACAAACTTGCAAAATTCTACATATCTCTTAATAATAATCTTTATGTAATATCTCTTTTTTCAGTAAATTGTAGATTTGATCAACAGCTATGGACTTAAGCAGTCAGCAGAAAGAACTAATTTTTTCACTTTATGTAGTTTACACAGAAAATTAAGTTTCTTAATCATAATTGTTAGTTTCAGAGCCAAGGATATTTGGTTCAAAATTTGACAAACATGGAACTGAAAGCTTTCATATTTATGGTGATAATTATAATTGGAAGTTATGTGCGAGATTTAGAAATTGGAAAATAGATTTCTACTTGTTAGTACTCTATGCAATGAGCTTCTCATTCCCACTGTAAGTTTAACACTTATAAAAGTCAGATTAAGCCTTTCATTTAATATTTGTGAAAGAATTCACCTTAATATATTTATGATTAAAAATTAATACCTTTATATCATTTTAAATGCAGGATTATAAAACATTGGTTAATTATATTAGTATATAATGTCAAGAACTTAAATACTTACTTCTACTTCTTCCAGTTCGGGATAAGAGATTTTTTCACATATCAGCTGAGCAATGCGATCTCCTTTCATCACTAAAAAATAAATATTTTATGAAAACTGTTTTTACAAATGAACATTAAAATAAATAATGTGGGAGAATTTACGTGCCATACTTTAAATACCATGAATTTCTAAATTACTCTATTTAAATAAGATTCTAGATTTCAAAACGCATTCAAAATCCCGGTTTTGTTTATAACTATGCACTTACTCAAAATTTGTTATTTGGATATTATACAATTTGGAAAGAATAAAATACTTAAAATTTTTTTTTTTTTTTGTTTGTAAATTAGATAAAAAGTTTAGAGTACCCTTCTCCCCTGTTTTTTTCTCAACAGATGAGCCATGATACAAATGCTTTATTTCTTATACAAAATTAAATATCTAGCATTTATTGTTACAAATCAATACATTAATTTCACCTTCATTAAAAATAAATATAACATACGTTGTAAATATAGCTTCATAGATAAAGCTTGATTTTTAAAAGGACACAAGGAAAATTTAAATACATAAAAAATTGAAAAATTAAAGCTTATTGTATTGAATGGAGAAATAAAATAAATATAACAGCTCTCAATATTAAAAACTCAAATCTACAATATCTTGAATTAAATCAAGGAGTTATTAAAAGGTAAAAAATACATATAAACGGATAGTAGTTATACATAAAACATTCTAAAAAGGGAAAATATAAAAAATATTTGAATGATAAAAGTTTTACATACCTTTTAATATGTAAACCGTAGGAGATTCAAAATTTTTACTAATTTATATACATTTTAAATACATATCTCTAAATATGGTGGCAATTTAATCACATCTTTTTAATTGGCAATATTAAATAAATAAGAATTAAATGCTCTTTAAATTTTCTTTATTATGATTTAAAACAATTTTTTTTATTCATTCATTAGGTATAATTTTAAAAGAATTATCAAAGTACAATCATTACTAAAAATATTTACAAGGCAAGTTTATTAAAATGATTCGCACAAGTAGGAAAACAATCAACAATAAAGATTTATTTCACTTTAATAATATATTACCTTTAAAAGGCTCAGATCCAAAATTAAATAATACAACTCCAAGATTTCCTCTGTAATCTTCATCAACAACACCAGCTAAAAAACAAAAAAACATTAACTATACATACACAAAAAATATTAAAAGAAAATACAAATTAATTTCAAAATTTTATATTAAAAATAGTTTTGCTAATTTTTTTTAATTATAACAAATGAATATAAAACTGTATAACAAGTTATTAATTGCATAACTATTAGAAAAGATGCAGTGGAAAAACTTTTGAAATAAATTACGTAAAAACATTTCAATTTTAAACATGAGCAGCACTAAGTACAGTGCGAAACCAATTACTCACAGTTGGGCTAAAAATGAGGTGATGAGACAATTTTTTTAAATAAATTGTTCACGTTTAAAATAAAAAATCCAAGAAGGAAGTTTGAAGTATTAAAAAAAAAAAAAAAAAAAAAAATAAATAAATAAAAAAAAAAACCATACAAACATCTCAAAAGCATGATGAAATGAAATTGTAATTTTTCTTCTTCTTTTGAACATAAGCAAGGGGTAGAAAAAAAAAAAAATGATTTTAGTAGCAGTTTCGTAGAAGAGTAAATTGCTACACTGTTTACCCAACACACACATTAACCATTATGAATTCTGCAATAAACCATACCACAAATTAAACCTACAAGTTTGTATGCCTTCAGAGATTTATATATGTTGGAAAAGGAAACATGCCCATATGAAATAATTCACAAATTAAGTTTGAAATAAATCATACAATTAATATTATCTAAGTAAACATGAAATTCCAATAATACATTAACAAATAAATTTAACTTATACACATTGCTGCAACACCAAAATAATGTTTACTAATAAAATAAGATGATAGACCCTACAACTCATTACTTGCCACAATTTTTTTTTTAAAAATTACGTTTCAGTATTAATAAGCATTAAGTCACATCAGTTGACGATTTCAATCGGGTAGCAAAGGAAACGCGTCTATCATGACGTATGCATGAGCATCCTCCTTTTTCAAATGACCTTCTTCAGCTAACTCGTTAGCAATGAAAATTTTTTATTTATTTTTTGGGGGTTAATAAATCAAAATAAAGGAAATCTCATTTTTGACACAAGAAATGCAAAATTTTCTGTTTTTGTAACAGAATGTAGCAAGGGATGAATTTTGGTGCAGTTTTCCACCCAATATAAGAATAGCTAAAAATACTTATTTATAGAATGTTTGGCTTTTTTTTTTTTTGTTCCCTAGTCAAAAATTTGGTTTTTAAAGAAGAGAGGATTGAAGCGTGATAAATAATTTTAAGTTTTTCAAAATGCATTACATAGTTACATTAAAAAACAACAAATATCTCTTTGTAAATATACAGATAAAAAATTAATTATGTTATAAATATTTACAATACAACTTATACACACAGATAAGAAAACCCATTTTTCCTCAAGGGATTTTAAAATAAATTCATTAGTGAAAATATTTTTTGATAAAAAATACCTAGATTTTATATTAAAAATATTACCTCCAACATCAATAAAACTTTTTACTGCTAATCCAGATCTTGGGGCTGAAAAGAGAATATTCAATAAATATTTGTCTGAAATTCCAATATTATTTTTTGTTAATCTAAAATCAGAGATAACATTTATCTCATCAAAAATTAAAATTACATAATTAATTACATAAAATCTAAACATATGTAATCTTAAAAAAATAATAAATCTTGTAACTATTTAAAGTATCAAGGACCTTCATTATGATAAAAATTAGATTTCATTTTTATTTAATAGTAATATTTAAATCATCTTTTTTAATAAGATATATTTCTATTTAAAACAAAACTATTAAATTTAGTCTGATTTATACAGATGATTTGATTAAAATTAATAATTATTCATGGGTCAACAAATAAGATAAATAATTATTTGCAGGACAGCAAATAAATATTCAAGCCTTTGTTTTCTTCTTGTGGGACAAATATGCTACCATCATAACCTTATTTAGCCTTTTCCTAGTTTCAAGATAAACCAATCCACAAAAATGTTTTTTTATTCAGTTTTACAGTATTTAATTGTGGGGTCTTCCGAAACATTTAATATATATCTAAATTCCCTATATTAGGAAGAACTCCAACTATTACTTTTATAACACAATATTTTAAAAAGTTATCACATTATATATATTATTATTATATTTTTCACAACTGAATAACTTATATTTATTAGAATATTACTTAAATTCATTAAATATAGCAGACGAAATATTACAGTTCACTTGACAGCATATTTTCAGAAGAAAAATTCTTTTGTTACACAAAATTCACTTTAATAACAAAACAAAAAATGAATTTACCAACTCGACCGTAATGACCAGGAGGAACTTGTACTTGTATATCAGTCATAGCTAGAACTTTACCCTGGGATGGCACAGTATAATCATATGCACTGTGAAATTAAAATTATGAAATGTAGACAAAGGAAAAATATGCATGCTAATTAAAAATGTAAAAAAAACAACATATTACCTATATAAATCATAGCCAGCAGCCAATTTAGAGCCTTTAGTAGGGATTTTTGCATTGCTTGAAAGTTTAGCAACTCTTAAAATTTGCTTCATTTTAATAAAAAAAGAATTTGCATAGAAACAAAACTGCTTCGGCGGCTGCGGAAGAATGAATACCGGAACGTTGAAGTTCAAAATTTAGCGGATAAATAACTATAGGATACAAGGTTACAGTTAATATTACACCCTTGTTTTCTTTTCTTTTTTTTTTTTTTTTTTCTTTCTAAAATAATTTAAAAGATTAATTTTAATACAGAATATACTCGCCTCTGATTGAGAGGCAAAAATTTCTTTTCCATCGTGATAATTAATTTTCAAATATGCTTTAATAAAGACAAAGACACACATTTCTTAATCCATTTTGCAGCTCATTTAATGATTATAGAGATGATAGATAAAGTACAACTAGACCAAAGCTATTCTACAAACACCTGAGAGAATAAGATCAATCATCTTAGATGAATAACTCATTAAGTGAACAGTTTGTACCAAGATATTAACTGACTATATGTGCTCTGTGAAAGTGTATGTAATACTCCATTAAAACAGATGTATCTTCTATAATAAGATAAACAAATACAGCTATTCATCTTTTAAAATTAGAGTGGAAGGTAAATGTGCTAGTTATGCAGATTTTGTACTTGGAATACTTAGTAAGTCGATAAAAAATTTTTACAGATTAAAATAAAGTATTCATAAAGAGATAATCGAATGAATGACGAATATCTTTATTTTTAAAAAAGAGAGTTCATTAGTATTTTAACTGTATGGATCATGACACTCATAGCTGCTTGATGGCCAAATGGCTGGCGTTCTGCTCTTCAATACCACAAGCTTTAGGTTCGAATCCTGGAGGTGTCATGAATGTTTGTTAATGATTCTGAATCCATTTTAAACTGTAGGTTCCGATTTGATTATCCCATTGAGCAAGAAATGACCATAGAGCTATAAATAAACCATACCCAAATCCGTATTCATTTAGAAGAACTCAAAACTATTACATCAACAAATTTTGGATTAAAGAAAAGTGAAATCAAACATAATTTCACTCCTTCAATATTGACGAAGGGATCACCAATCTTTTCCAAGATTCGTAAATTATCACCCAATAAATTAAAAATTTGCAAACCCTGAATTTGAGTATATGCTAAAACACTCAATTTGTCGTCCATCAAGCTGCTCGTGATCCAGTCCTATGCATCTTGTGAAGAAGAAAGATTGTATCTGGAGACCTTTTCAGGATTATAGGTACCTTAACGCCATTACACAAACTAATCGATATCCATAATTCACACCATCTAGATGACCTTCATGAATTTATTCATCTACTAGAAGGATATATAATTTTTTCCATTTTAGACAATCATCAAGCATATCATCAAATACCTATGGAAGTATCAGATACTCAAACGAATGCAATCTGTATGTTGTTGGAGTTGAACGAATTTAGATTCTGTACATCCGGATTCGGGAATGCTGAGCAGCCTTTTCAAAGTTTCTTTCATTTAGTACTTCGTGGATTTGATTTCTGCTCCCCATACATCAATGATATTCTCGTAGCTTCATACTATATAACAGAACAGAATATTTTAAACACCTCCATATTATTTTCATAGAATTCATAAACGTGATATGACATTTAAACGTGGCAAATGCATTTTTGCCCTGTCTGAGATTAATTTTTTAGGTCACACTGTCAGGATAGAAGGTATTAAACCATATGAGGAAAGAGTTGAAAGAATTTTAGACTTTGAAAACCCAAAAACCTTGAAGCAGCTACGCATAATTTTGGATATTGTTAATCGTTATAAACGTTTTACCCCCCCAAATGCTGCCCAAAATTAAGTGTTCAATAATAACTATTTAGTGGGAGGTAAGAAAAATGACAACTGCTAAAAAGAATGACTGATGAATTCTCTCATGCATTTTAACTGAGTAAAGAGCAACTACGCAAACTAACTACACTTGGTCATTCATCTCCAATAGCAAAACTTGTTTTAACCGCAGATGCTTTGTATGCTTTGTACAAAGCTTAGGATCCGTTATTCAACAACATATTTATGGACACTGACAGCACAACAGATTCTTCTCAGTCCGTTTAACATCAACACCAAAATTATTCCACCTTCGATCTAGAAAGTTACTTATTCTCCCATCAAACAAACATTTCCTACATTTGTTGGAGGGTAGTGAATTTCCTTATTCTCTGGTCATAAACCACCCACATTCGCTTTTCCTTAAAAGATGAAAAAAGCATCCCCTAGACATCCATCTGATGCACATCGCACAGTTTACAGTAGATATCCAACATATATCCAGTACAGATTAACGCTGTCGTTTCAAGAATACATTAATTGAAGATATTTCCGTAAATTGATGCTGGAGCCATAGCCAAAGCTCGAGAGTTAGATACGAAACTAACAGCATTTTTTCTTCTCCAAATATTTCAGAAAAGCTTAAAAAGTTACCTATAGTCGGATCCAATTTCTTTTTGTACTGCAGTATCTCACAAAATACAGGACGATCATGTATACCTTCTGCTTTTAGAAAACATTTTACAGTATTCACGATTTCGTTCATTCAGTTATTAAATATACTACAAAATTGATATCTTCTAAAATCGTATCGTAATCAAATTTATTTTCCATTGGTATGATAAACTTCAAAAGTGCGTATGTCAAGTATACTAGGCATATCTGTTGTTCAGTAATTTGCACCTTTGGAAGGATTATCAAATGCACACCAGTGTAGTGAAATCTCGCACTGTGGGAACTGCAGTTTATGAAAAATGTAAGCAATTTTCTCTCTGAAATTATTCTTGTTTGAATCCAGTTTTTAATAAATCTTGTCGCAGGACTTATTTTGCTGATGCATTCGGCAAATTTTCTTTTTATCAATACAGAAGCGATTCATATATTTAGTTGTGCGAGAAATTAGATATTATTTCATGTATTAAAACATCAATCGTGATTCATTTAACAGCTAGGTTTATAGACATACACTGAAGTGACAAAAGTCATGGGATAGCAATATGCAAATTTTCAGATGGCAGTAGCATCGCGTAGAACAGGTATAAATGCGCAGTGCTTTCGCAGAGCTTTCATTTCTGTTCAAGTTATTCATGTGAAGAGGTTTTGACGTGATGATGACCACACGACGGGAATTAACAGACTTTGAACGCGGAATGTTAGTTGGAGCTAGACGCATGTGTCACGCCATTTCGGAAATCGTTAGGGAATTCATCATTCCCAGATCCACTGTGTCAAGAGTGTGCCGAGAGTATGAAATTTCAGGCATAACATCCCACCATGGACAGCGCAGTGGTCGACCGCCTGCACTTAACGACCGAGACCGGCGACGTCTGCAAAGAGTCGAAAATTCTAACAGACAAGCAACACTGCATCAAATAACCGCAAAAATCAATGTGGGACGAACAAGGGACTTGTCTGTTAGAACTGTGCGAAGAAATTTGGCTTTCTTGGGCTATTCCAGCAGAAGACCGACTCGAGTGCCTTTACTGACAGAACGACATCGCTTGCAGCGACTCTCGTGGGCACGTGAGCATATCGGTTGGTCCCTAGATGAATGGAAAACCGTGGCTGGTCCGATGAGTCACGATTTCAGTTGGTAAGAGCTGATGGTCGGGTTCGAGTGTGGCGCAGACCCCACGAAGCCATGGACCCAAACTGCCAGCAAGGCACTGTTCAAGCTGGTGGTGGCTCCGTAATGGTGTGGGCTGTTTTTTCATGGCATGGACTTGGTCCTCTGGTGCTACTGGACCGAACATTGACTGGAAATGCTTATGTTCAGCTACTTGGAGATCACTTGCAGCCATTCATGGACTTCATGTACCCAAACAACGATGGGATTTTTATGGATGACAATGCGCCATGTCACCGGGCCACAACTGTTCGCGATTGGTTTGAAGAACATTCTGGACAATTCCAACGAATGATCTGGCCACCTAGATCGCCCGACATGAATCCCATCGAGCATTTATGGGACATCATCGAGAGGTCTGTTCGTGCCCAAAATCCTGCACCATCAACGCTTTCACAATTATGGACGTGTATCGAGACAGCATGCCTCAATATTCCTGCAGAAGACTTCCAACGACTTGTTGAGTCCATGCCACGTCGAGTTGCTGCACTTCGCCGGGCGAAAGGAGGGCCGACACGATATTAAGAGGTATCCCATGACTTTTGTCACTTCAGTATACATTCATGTATTAAACCATTTTACACCCTTAAATTTATTGATTGACCTTAAGATTCAAATTCCTTATATGTTATAGTTAATGAGGGTTTAAAGTTTAGAAATAAAATGACTAGAAATATTTCGGAGAACTTTCCACATATACACAAACACCACCATCTATAGGATTTTATTACTTTTATACAAAACCCACAGATGGCAGCACCAGATTGTCTGCTTGAGATAAAAGTCATGCGATTTTTTTTTTTTTTTGTGCTGAACTTTCGGAAGAGCAAGTGGCAGAGAGCTAATGGCTGCTAAAATGATGGCTGATAACACATTGTGAAAAGATACGATGCTAAATTTTTTATTAATTAATTTTTTATAAACTTTTTATAATATTCAACTTTTTTGTAAACATATAATTAAAGATAGTGCGTATTAAAGATAATGGAAAAAGCACAGTTGGTTTATTCAGTTTCCCAAAACACCAAAAATAGCCTCCTATATAAGTGAAGAATTGAGCTGGAATGAGGCTCTCTTGAATTGGACAGCCGTGTTGGTTTTGAAGCAGCTATCATCGAATCACCCTGATACAGAAAGTTTACAAATCACCTTGGCGTTTAGTTTAATGTCACGTAAAGCGCAACAAAAGTTTAAAGAGAAATAATAAGAAAAATATTAATTTTTAATATTAATAAATTGAATTGTTACAATTTAAGCTTAATTCCTTCACTTAAAAATGAAATCCATTTTACTTATTATACTTTGTGTGAAAAGATTATTATTTTTTCTCCTCGAGCATGATTGTTGAGGAAATTTTTCCTTCCTCGAAAGCACTACACTAGTTTTGTATTAAGTGCATTAAGTCTTTCAATGCTCTTTAGAAATTGTATTTATTCTTCTCAACGATAAAGAACTCATTTCTGATTTTTATATTCTTTGTTATCCTCTAGATGGCGCCATCTGCCTTAATTACTGTTTGGAAATTGAAAATACACAGTATTCATTATTAAGAATACAATAAATTAAAACCGTGTTGTGTTAAAGTATTTTTAAAATTATGATCTCTTTAGAATTGCTTAATATTGCAAGACCTATTTTTCGGTAATTAAATCTTTAGTGCGAGTCAAATTTTAAACTGTTAGTTTTAATTGATTAGTAGAAGAAATATAAGCATTTATTAGAAACATTTATGTAGTATTCTTATGGAGAACGACACAAATTTTTGTCATAAAATAGGAAATCAATGTACTTAAAATTATCGCATTATTTTAAAGATTAATTTCTAATATTTCTGAAAAGATGTAATCTTTAATGATATTTCTTTTAGATAAATAACAATAATAATATTGGGAAAGCGGATAGCTGAATCTTTTGAATATTATAAAAATTATTCTTGCACTTTTTTACTATTCATTTGAATATTATTATTAATTATCTAAAGAATCAAAATATGGAAAGCTATTTTTTATAATCAGCTGTTTCGGTAAAAATCTAGGATCCTGTACTCTTTGTGTCAAATGCATCGCCAGGATGCCAAATCGCCAAGTAAACATATAAATACATCAGTTAGTTTTCGCGGTAAAAAGATATCAGCATTAAAAAGAAACATTATACCACACCAGAAAAATTGAGTGCATTCGAGTGGCGATTTCGCCTTGAACTGAAGTTCTAAAAATAAAAAGTAACAATTTTTTCTCTCGAATTCAAATAACGGTTGTCACAAAGCATTAACTATGTCAAAAGCATTAAAAAGAAAATAATTAATTGATAACGAAATATAAATTATTAATCAAGTAAGAAATCTTTTTTGTTGTATTTTTGGTATTTTCATGAGTGGCAACATCGTATAAATTGTTTATATTCTGTATCAATCATTCAATTGTTTATATTCTGTATCATACGGGGCCTGATTAGCCGAGTGTCTGGCGCTCGGTACCACAGGTTTCGGGTTCGAGTCCCGGCGGTGCCATGGCTGTTTGTAGTGGTTCGGAATCCACTTTAAACCGTAGGTCCCGGTCTAACACGATCGTAGAGCGTTGTGGAGAGTGACATATTAAGAAAAAAAAACTACATGTTCATATATATAGTGATTAGGGGATTACAGTCCTTGTTGCTTCACATCCCCATATACCACTTCATTCATCATTCTGTATCATACGTTATAAGAACAATCTCGGAATAATCAATAATTAATCGGAATAATTATTTAAAAGAATATATATTTCTTTTTTTATTTACTATAAATAAAAATTCTACAAATAACAATCAAAGTAACAATAAAATAGTTGTTATATTGTTCGGAAAAAGAAGTTGCGAATTTCTCTAATTACAGTATTGTAACCCTAAAGAAATTGGCAGAACATTGGCGAACTATTCTGTGTTGCAAGATTGGCGACTTTCTCAGGAGATTCTAGATTTCAACCGCCGTTCCTTTTTACGGTAAAATAAGTTAGGAAAGCAAAAAAGCACCACCGTATTTTAACCACACACACACACAAAAAAACTTTCTGAATAAGAGAAATCTTTGTGGCTTAATTAGATGATTTAAATAAAATAATTATTATTAAACGTAAATTCTTTCCTTTATTTATATTGCTAGAATGCACTTCAATTACGAAATTCAAATTTCAATTTGAAATTTAAAAAAATAATGAGTGTGGTGCTTTTTTTTTCATTATCTTCCCAAGGATCTTGAAATTTCTTTTAAACACATGCAGTGAGCCGGAGCAGCTTGGTGGGAAGGTAACTGTGCTTTGGAACTCAGGACATCTGGTTGGAAGTTCAAAAAGCGAAGTCAAACCGAAATTTCGGTTTCTATAACGGGTATCGGCATAGCAAATAAGTAAGATGGAAAGACTTCCGTTCATTACAAGGATGAGGAGGGACCGCCTTCTGGAGTAAGATACATATATTCTATTTTCACACATTTTTTTAATCAATTTTATCTTGTCATTATAAAGGCTACCATACACATTGGTATGCCTTTAATAAAATAAAGGCATACCAATATTAGAAAACTGTTTAAGTTGCATAAAATTATTTCAATAGAAATTTTTGTTTTATAATCACAAATTAATTTTAAAAAAAATAAGGTAAAGGAGAAATTACTATTACAATGCCAAAAATTAATAAATATTTATAAGAATTATCCAGAATTAATTTTTCGAAATTAGTGTTTTTTTTTTTTTTCCTTCTTTTTTTAAGTTTTCTTACTTTGAGATTTTGAAGTAAAGATTATGAGAAACTAATTATTCTCCTTTACTAGTGTAACTAGATGTATTACTGAGAAATGTTCGTGAGATATGTTTGTTTACCTTTCTGAAATTGCACGAATATATTAAGGAGTGTTTATTATAAATAAAAGTGTGTGAAAAGAAAGTTTTGCGACGGAAATTTCATGAGTTTATGAAAGAGCTTGAATGTAGCCGTTATACAAGATTCATGGATACTTCATATAATTTAGAAATTTCTCTTTGTTAAGATCTACGATGAACGATTAAAATGAATTTTTGACCTCTGCGAATATGGAATTGGATGAAGTTATGGGGAATGGACTTTATCAGGTCCCGTAGAAAGTACCCTCCATGTCATCTCAATTGATATGTGAACAATTAATGGTGTTTGATATTCAAATTCGGAACTTGACATCCTCCATAAATACAATTACCGCTACTATCGACGTCAATTGATAATGGAGAGAATATACCGAAGACAATTACCTCGGAGCGTGTTGCTAATCATGTCTCTCAAACGTCATCAGACTCTCAAAACGTCCAAGGAAAGCGTAGGCCTTTTGGATCCCTGCCTCATTGTCAACTGTGTTATTCATAAATTTAATAATAAACAAAATTTAAAAAGAGATGCCAGTCACCCAATAGCAAATGTTGTTTTTCCTACTGTTAATAAATCTAATATATTCTAATGTTAATAATTTTGCTTCTTGTTCTATTGATAATGATGGTTTTATTAAACCTAATAATCATAACACCTCTAAAATACAAACAACGTTTAATTCTGAACCTATTAATGTAAATAATAAATTTTAAAATCTACCATAGGATGTTGGCGAAGAGGGTAATGTACCTGTGCTCCTTTCTCTACCAAATTCCTTTCTATAATGACTCGTCCTTCGACAAATCAAAAGCAGATTTTAAAAGAGTTAGATGAACATTTTAATGAACCAGTGCGTATCACGCTTGGTGGAGAAATGTTAAAGATGCTTCCTTAATAAAAACTAGAAAAATAAAATTTTTTTTTTTGTTATTTCTAAATCTGAGATGTCTTTCTTAAAGATCTTCCTTCCCTATTGAAGAAATAAGTGGGACTTTGGCCCTCAAAGGGTTTAAGGATGCTAAAATTATCTAGTTCACTAAGCAGCTACTATTTATCTGGAAGTTAGTTTTACGTCGTAAAGAAGCCAGTGAAGACATTTTCAAATAAATCGACTTCATATCTATCTTTGTGTAAAAGTTGAAAAATGTAATGAACGACGTATTGCTACACAGTGCTTTAGAATGTAATAATTTTCATCATAGCTCATCTAAATGTTCAACATCATTGTTGTAATTATGTGTAAGCCACACTATCTCAATGTGGAGGACAACATTATCGTTAAGATTGCAAAAAAGCATCTCTCTACAGAAACTATTAGCAACCCTACTTGTATCAATTGTGGTAACATGGGTCATCTTGCTGCTTGGAGGGGCTTCTCTAAATTCTCAAAACCTCGACTAAATTCTGAAAATATTATCAATGCTAGAAAATCCTTCACTCAAATTTCTTCTTTCCAGAAATTAATTTTAAATTTCAGCTTCGCTAAAGTCTTAAAGTAACTATGTATCCCATCCGCCTATATTTGCATCCGGAAATGAATACCAACATTCAACCAGCGAAATTACTGCTGATATACTTTATAATGAAGGAGTTTATCTCCATTTTTGCAAATTTAAATACTGGAATTATCTCCCTTCCGTAAAATCTTAAAAATACTAAAAACGCTATTGATAAATTACAGACCTGTAAAAATTGTCTGGCACAAAATTCTACTTCTACTGAATGATGATACTGCTCATTTCTTTTCTTTTGCTAATATTTTTTCTACCTTTTAATAATTTTTTTTCTTTTTATTTTCATAACTTTTCTTTTTAGTTTAATGTTTTCCTACTAATAATAGATTTTATACCAATTAATTAATTTTAATTTCAAAAAAAAAAAAAAAAATGTCATAACATATTGCAAAGGGCCCTTCATCTCAAGATAGAAGAGTGTGTCTATTTCGCAGCCAAAGAGCTTCGTTCCTTTGCAAACGATATAAGAATTACCCAGTATATGTAAAAGGCAGTGCTGCAGCAGAATATGATGAGAAAGTTAGTAGAGTTACTTATGTTTAATATCATTGGACGCATGGTCAAAATCAGGTTTTACCATCTGCAAGTAAAAATTGCTTGATGAAATTTTGAAATATTCATGTTTTAGTTATGCAACTGAACATTATTATCTGAAAAAACACCATAGCGAACTATTGGGAAAATAGAAGATAGCAAAGAGTCAATCCTATTAGCAAGATAGACCAACGTGAGTCCTTCTGTAGTTCAGAAACTGTGGAATACATTTCTAAGAAAAGAACAAGTCTACCATGGAGTTTTAGGTTACACTCATGGAAAATTTAGAGCTACAAGTGCCGTAGATAACATCTATTTACAACTACTTTTAAGGAAGACCAAAACCGCTACACTAACGAAATTTGGTTCTTTTGTCACGGCCATTGGAAGGCTGGTATCCAGATTAACTGTGCGCAGAAGGTTTGACGAAGGCGGACATGTACACATGTCAAGTAGAGTGCAGGTTATTAGAACTCTGTACTTTTACTGATGAAACCAGATTTTGTTTGCAAGATGATTCATGGCGATTGTCGGTTTGGTGCGTGCCAGAAATACGCTATTACCCCAATTATATCCATAAAAGAAACAGATTTGAGGATCTGGCCTATGTATGTGGGTAGGAATTTCTTTGAATTGCCCCACTGATCTGTAAATCGTCCCGAGAGCAAATTCAGATAGTTCCTTAAATGCTTGCACCCAATTTGAACGCCTTGCTGTAGAGAACTTGCCAAATGTAACTCCTAACACCTACTCTGATAACCACTTTTCCTCCAATTCAGAAGATGATGAATTCCTATGAAAGATGTGTTTCAAGAAAAAATTAAACTCCCAATGACTTACCGGAAAAACAAAATGCACTCCTCCAATAATTGTTGAAAAAAAAAATTCTTCCCTGACGTGTCAAAAAAAAAAAATAAATAAATAAATAAATAAATAAAAATAAAAAATAAAGAAATAAATAAATGTAACAGGCAGAATAACAGAGGGAAAATTAAAAATCTTTTTACCTACCATGGAAGTCTACTGTTTAATTAGAGAACACACCACCAACTTAATTATCAAGCCTTTTACGTTTGAACTTCCTCAGGAAAAGCAGCCAAAGATAGAAGGATATATTTTTATCTTCAAAGGATTACGAAAGAGTTGCATGGAATTGATTTCAAATCAACAGCCTTTGTACTAACAGCCTTTGCACTAGTTCTTCCTAGGCCAAAATCTGGAAAGTTAGAAACAGTCAACACAAAATGGTATCATTTCAAATTAATGTACCCACACCCACACCAAACAATTACTACAGTAAACAACAGTCAATTTTCAATCGTAGTCAAACTTAAATAATTCACACAAGTGATGTTGAAGATAATATTTTCAACAAACATGCAATCTCAGGACGCGGCAATAGTTGATGTATAATAATTATAGCAATAATAATCCTCTAATGGCCATAAGTTGAAATACAAATGGATTCAAAAAATAAAATAATCAAGCTGCAATATTTCATTCATAATTTAAATCCCATATCATAGCAATACAAGAATCTCAACTCAGAAAGTAAAAACTTTAATATTCTAAACTATAGAATTCATAGAAAAGAAACACTACTGAGGGAGACAACTGCAATAATAGTCAAAGACGATATGCAACATTACGAAATTTTATTGAATACCACTTCATTTGAAAATTCATCAAAAGTTTTCACCTATAATAGAAGTAAAATGTTAAACTTACCAGTATTTATAGATCTCCTCAAGAATAAAAAGATCTATAAGAATTTTACATCATTTAAAACTCCAATTAATGCAAAACATAAAGTTCGGAATTCTGGCAAAACTAATATTAATGATGCACTACTTTACAACTGGTGCAATAATCACAACCTTTCATTCTTTCTCCGAACATCCTATTTATTTTCTCTGATCCCGCCTTCTAATAGCCCCCTTGATTTCACCATCATAAGAAATGTAAATTCTATCTACGCAACCTCGATAAACAATATTTCCAATGAAACATTCCTGTATCCTTTGAAAATTCTGATGCCTTTATCACTCCACCATTTTGCTTAACGATTACCACTATTTATAACCCAAATAAAATATTTTCTCAAAATCCATCCCATTAAATACAACAGCTCGATAATTCAGCATTAATGCAATGACCAAATTCAATTCATAATTAGCACAGCTTTCAACCTGTCTAGGAAAAAAAGAGAAAAATTCTGATATACCTTAAAATTAAATTTAAAAATAGGATTGGGAAGATATGACGAATAGATACCTGCTTTTTAAAGCGGACGTAGAAATCTTGGAGTCAAAAAACGAAATCTTCCAATTGTAAAATAAAAATTGAAAATAATTTTTACATGATTTCAGTCAGGAAGACAATTTTCTTTACAATATTAGGAAGATTCCCACTTATTCATCCATTCCTAGACTACGTAGACATGACTTTTTCCAAACCGACATGTCTACTGGGTTCGCAGAGTATCATTTATTTTAGTTTCAAGACAATTCCAAAACTTACGATGATAACCATATTAATCATGTTAAAGCAACTAACTTTAATAATAATTTTGTTAACAACACTGAGAACCATTGTAATGTTAACAAAATTATTATTAAAGTTAGTATCTTAGCGCCTCCCATAACAAAAGTCAATGTTGTAGCTTTCCTTTCTTTCCGCTTTTTTTTAATTGTCAAAATAATGCCTTGGCAATTTTTAAATTTTATTAAGTTAAAGTACAAATAGCCGAAGATTCTTTTTAAAAATAAAATGCAATATTTAAATTATAGTTTTATTTACAATTAATTAATTAAAATAAGAAAATGATAAACAAATATTTAGTGTTTGCTTTCAGAAAAAATTACCATTTGAAAGACAAAAATAAAAAAAAATGAATAAGACAGTCTTTAGGAGTTAATTTTTTCCAACACATGATGAAAATACACTCATGTCCATAAATTAAGGATAATGAAATTCAGGCAAAGAAAGAGACAGAAGCAAAACAAATTTGACTTATTTGTAAAGTCTATTTATTAAACAACAGGTAAAGAGCAAAAAAGATGCTATATGTTTGACATAATTAATAAAAATTGCGATTTTTACGACCCTGGAGCAAATTTCAAAAAAGAACCTATTTACAAAAAACAGTATAACATGGTTAGTATGATGGTTAATATGGAGTATGTCTCCCGGACGATGCAATACAGGCCTTACAACGCCTAGGCATGCTGAGTATCAAATTATCAATCTGACCTTGGGGAATATTACACCACTCATCAAGCAATGCCCTCCGAAGTTCCGGTTGACAGGTGGGAGGGAGTTGACGGGCTGCAATTCGTCGGCCAAGCATATCTCACACATGCTCTATTGGATTCAAGTGAGTATGTTGGCCAATCCATATGAGTGATATCCTCCAATTCAAGGCATTCGTCTACAATGTATGCACGGTGAGGACGGGCGTTGTCATCCATAAACAGAAATTCAGCACCCATGGCGCCCCGAAACAAACGTACATGTTGTTCCAGAATGACATCCCGATAGATGTGGCCTATCATCGTTACACTCTGAACATGCAGGTCAGTTCTGGAACCAAGAATAATTCCTCCCCAAACGAGCCATCCTGCACCACCGTAACGGTGTCGTTCAATGGTGTTCTCTTGGTGGTAATGGGTACCTGGCGCTCTCCATATGAAAGTCCGGTGAGAATCAGACTGCAAACTAAACCTGGACTCGTCGAAAAACATCACACCAGACCACTTTTGCGGTGTCCACAATGCATGCTCTCTACTCCAGGTTAATCGCAGGCGACAGTGAATTGCGGTATGTGGAACACATCTGACAGGCCTATGAGCATATAGACCAATGTGCCCTAAGCGTCTGTACACGGTCTGCCTTGAAACTGTCGTACCGGTAGCTGAAGAGAGCTGACGAGACAGGTCTGATGCTGTGCTCCGTCTGTTTCTTTTGGCAGTAACTGCTAATTACCGGTCCTCATTCGGCGTTGTAACCCTGGGGGCGACCTGTGCTGTAACACTTACTCACATTACCATCATCTTGGAATCGTTGCCAAAACCTGGAGATGACACTCTGGAAGATTCCAAGTTCCTCGGATACTTCCAGCTGGGTTCGTCCACATTCCAGTCGTCCGATAATTCTACCACGTAAAAAATCATCCAAATGCTTCCTTTGTGCCATAACTATGCGGTTATTGCACTGAAAGGCTTTTAAAGCGCTTGTGAACAATTTTATTTATTTGCCACCATTCCTTATATACCCCTCTCTTACACTCTCGTCATTGTGACATATTATCCGCGCCATCTGGTGGTTTCCTGTAATTTGCATATTCTTCTTCAAGATGTGTATGATATTTCTACAGGGGAAATTTTTATTGTAGAGTTCAATTTCTATGTGTTTCTGAATTATCCTTAATTTATGGACATGAGTGTATTTTGTTAATGAGGGTGAAAGTGGAAATTTTTAAGATTTTGTTTGGAAAAATTATCTATCTTTAACATAACTACAGAATATATTCCAGAGTGGATAATTTTGAAAATGGAAATGTATTTTTTTTATTGTCTTTGGACCCAATAACAAACAACTTATACTTTAAAACCTCTTTAAGTCGAACTTCAAGGGAGACGACAAATAATTCGAGTTATAGAGTTTTCGACTTACGGAGGATTTCGACTTACGCGGAATTTGTAAGGAAATATTCGACTTGTAGAGGTTTAGGTTCTTTCTGACTTATTTTGAGTTAGAGAGGTAAAATGAATAAAAATTCAAGTTACAGAGGTAATAAACATGTTTATTAGTAACTTAAAAGTTATATTATGTACTACAATGAAAAATCAAAATAATTCCGAAACAACCTTAAAATTAAAAATATTATGTATTAAAAAAGTCAATTATTATTATTATTATTATTTTTTTTTTTGCTTTAGGCAATTCGATCGTTCTCAATCTATAGCATTATCTAAGCTTTAAAGAGCAGAAAATTCTTTTTCTTCCGAGTTGCTATTTCATAGAATTAGTTATTCTGTTTACTATATACTCATACATTGTTTTCTAAGAAACAATGCCGTGCATTGTCGGCAAATCCTTAAAGTCGGTAACTTATTTTTCTTCGAGCTATAGAGGTAATTAGTTTCAAATGATCGAATTGTAAAGGTTGTAAAAAAGATTGTAAAATCAAACACTGCTAATGTTCGAGATTTTTTTCGAGTTACAGAGGGAAAATATATATCAAAATGGCTTGTGGGGATTGACTAATTATTTCGACTTATAGAGGGTTGAAATTTCGAATAATGGAGGTTTTGGGGCTTGAAGGGAAGGGAACAAAAAAACTTTTTGAGTTGTGGAGGTTTCCGACTTATCGAGGTTCTACTTAAAGAGGTTCTACTGTATATGTTTATATCCAAAGTTGTGCTCTATTTACGCGATTATCGCCTGACCCACCTATCGGGTTACATAAATAATTAACAGATAAATTACAGAAAGACTCCGGTCTTTCTGTAATAAATTGTATTGACGAGAAAGTTATCATCCACAGTTTGGGAACCATTGACATAGTTCAAATAAGAAGGCATTTTAATTATGCTGTACTAATTTTTTTTATTTCTCAAATATTCCTTATGCGATAGGGAAAATACAAACAAGCATTTGAAATCAAGACTGTTTGAATTGATAATAAATGGAAAAACAAATTGTTAAGCCATTTTTAGAAAACCGAGTATATTTGACCATAATTCGCCTTTTTTCTTGTAGTGGATACTAAAAAAAAGAAGTCCACTCAAAATGAAAGAGCAACATATTATGAGATTTTCCGATACGATGTGTTTAGTCTAAGTTCAATTTCAATGGGCAAAGTGACCTTGACGTTTGGGTTATCTATCCACAATGGAAAGGCGTTTGAGAAGAAGAATACTTCTTTTCTAGTTCCGGCATTTCTGATTTTTCTGGACGAGCAGAAAAAGGGAACGGAAATTAAGAACTGATGAACCTTTCTTGAAAAAAAAGAAAAGAGCGATTTATTAAGAAACGTATCAACAAGACTAAACAAATTCACACATATCTATTGCATCTGAATAGCGAAAATTCTCTTGAGGATAGAAAAGCGTAACATGACACCGCAAAAACAATTACGCATATCAGGTTCCTTTTCGGATAAAACTGTAATTTAATATCTTCAAAATGGCACTATTTTCTGTAGATCGTTCACATTGGATTCTTAAGGATGAGAAAAATGATGGATGCTTGATTAGAAGTATCAATGTCCTACAGATTATTGACCTCCTTAAACATTCCATCTTTATCCTTACATTGGTTATTTACACATAAAAAAATATTGATTGCTCGAACTCATTTATTTAGTTCATAACATATTTTCTTTGAAATCCATATTTATTGATCAAAATACCTCTTTTCTTTCTGAAGCGTTTTGTAAAAATCTTGTTAAAGCATTATAAAGCGATGTAGTATTATGATTAACGCGATATCCCTCGATTTTGTCGTCTTTAATGAAATGATATGTTTTTTACTTTGATAAATTTAATTAATAGAAGGCACCAAAGGACAAATCCAGAGAAAAAATTCATTAAAACCTGATTAACATAACAATATACTCAAAATTACTTTTTCGATCCGATGGAAAGGTTTATATAACTCTTTACACACCAATACTTTGGCTCTTCTTCTTCTTCATTGGCGCAATAGCCCCATGATGTACCAAGACCGTCTGCCTACTGACAGATTTCGAGACAGGAGGTGTTTTCTAAGTAGTAGGGTTGTCAGCCTTTTGCCTAATAGCCATAGTAGAGCCGGACCTACGGTTTAAAGTGGATTCCGATCCACTGCAAATATCCATGGACAGCCAACATCCAGCATGGACTCGAAGCCCAAATTTGTGGCACCAACAGCCAGAGCGCAAAACACTCGGCTATCAGACCCAATATTTTGGTTGGTGACATTATAATATAGAAATAATATTAATTTATGATATATCTTGAAAAATATACAATGAAAAAGAAATGATAAACTATAGACAAAAGCATAAAAATTACCTTCGTTTCACGAGAGACAGCATATTTCACTGCTTTGTGCACTTTAAATATATTCAGTATCCGAGTCTTTTAATTTTCCACGCAAATGTTTTTTTTTATATTAATCACTGAAACAAAATCAATAATATTTCTAAATAATAAAGACATTAAAGAAATTTTATAAAAATAAAATAAAATATTCATGTAAAATTTCATCACAAAGGGTATTTTTTCCACGAGAAGAGATATAGCATTTCCGTTCCCAGGCGAAAGGAATGTATAACAACAGAATGTATAGAAGTGCATAATAACAACCTATCATTCAAATCTGACAGCAGATAAGCATTATAGTGGATATTTATAATACATGCAATTAGTGTTTTGTACTAAGGAGAACAGCCTGTCACTCAAATCTCATAGCAGATAATCAGTGCCATGGATAATGATACATCATGAAACTAGCGATAATCCGTGCGACCTTCACAGGTCAAAACAATTACAGATATACGGATATGAGCTATGTCATGAGTTGCTGCATCATGATTGGTAAGTGGTCCATGGTCTGAGGAAGTGTCCACTCAAATGAGAAGTGCAGGAAGCTGAGAACCTCCTCCATTTGACGAATTTTCATAAAGGGAGGTTCTGGAGAAAGAGAGATTTGCTACAAGTTGACAAGACGTGTTCTTTTTCTGTAAAGTGACTTGATAGGCTGAGATTCCGCCTATTTTCAAAGTGAGCACTTTGTGGTTTTTGTGTATCACGCTGTGTAATTATTAAGGTTTACTGCAGACCATGTGCATTAGATAGACTCGAGAAATCTGAAATTATTCGACCTTGGAATGAACAGCACTTGTGTATCATATCTTTAATTTTCATTTCTTTGTAAATAGTTTTTATATATATATATACACACACACACACACACATATATATATATATGTGTGTGTATTGGCTCTTGAGTATATATATATATTGGCTCTTGAGTATATATATATATATATATATATACTCAAGAGCCAAAACATTATGACCACCTGTCAATAACGAGTTCGACTCTCCAGCAGCAGTTAAATACCACTTCCACCTGATCACGTGCCTTCCACGTCATCCAGGCGAGTTCATTGCAAAATGTAGGGGTGGTCATAATGTTTGGGATCTTGAGTGTGTATATATACACCGAAGTGACAAAAGTCATGGGATAGCAATATGCAAATTTTCAGATGGCAGTAGCATTGCGTAAAACAGGTATAAATGCGCAGTGCTTTCGCAGAGCTTTCATTTCTGTTCAAGTTATTCATGTGAAGAGGTTTTGACGTGATGATGACCGCACGATGGGAATTAACAGACTTTGAACGCGGAATGTTAGTTGGAGCTAGACGCATGGGTCATGCCATTTCGGAAATCGTTAGGGAATTCAACATTCCCAGATCCACTGTGTCAAGAGTGTGCCGAGAGTATGAAATTTCAGGCATAACATCCCACCATGGACAGCGCAGTGGTCGACCGCCTGCACTTAACGACCGAGACCGGCGACGTCTGCAAAGAGTCGTAAATTCTAACAGACAAGCAACACTGCGTCAAATAACCGCAGAAATCAATGTGGGACGTACAAAGGACTTGTCTGTTAGAACTGTGTGGAGAAATTTGGCTTTCTTGGGCTATTCGAGCAGAAGACCGACTCGAGTGTCTTTACTGACAGAACGACATCGCTTGCAGCGACTCTCGTGGGCACGTGAGCATATCGGTTGGTCCCTAGATGAATGGAAAACCGTGGCCTGGTCCGATGAGTCACGATTTCAGTTGGTAAGAGTTGATGGTAGGGTTCGAGTGTGGCGCAGACCCCACGAAGCCATGGACCCAAACTGTCAGCAAGGCACTGTTCAAGCTGGTGGTGACTCCGTAATGGTGTGGGCTGTTTTTTCATGGCATGGACTTGGTCCTCTGGTGCGACTGGACCGAACATTGACTGGAAATGCTTATGTTCAGCTACTTGGAGATCACTTGCAGCCATTCATGGACTTCATGTACCCAAACAACGATGGGGTTTTTATGGATGACAATGCGCCATGTCACCGGGCCACAACTGTTCGCGATTGGTTTGAAGAACATTCTGGACAATTCCAAAGAATGATCTGGCCACCTAGATCGCCCGACATGAATCCCATCGAGCATTTATGGGACATCATCGAGAGGTCTGTTCGTGCCCAAAATCCTGCACCATCAACGCTTTCACAATTATGGACGTCTATCGAGACAGCATGGCTCAATATTCCTGCAGAAGACTTCCAACGACTTGTTGAGTCCATGCCACGTCGAGTTGCTGCACTTCGCCGGGCGAAAGGAGGGCCGACACGATATTAAGAGGTATCCCATGACTTTTGTCTTCAGTGTATATATATAATGATAATAAATAAGAATTGAAATGCTCCCATGAACCTGAAAGTAGCCCTCTTTTTGAAACCATTATAGGTCTAGCATAGGCCAAGACATAATAAATTAAAAAATAACACTTTTTCTAAATACTAATATTAGTAATTCTAATATTAATACTAGTAAGTCTAACTGATCACAATCCATATCGAAAGAATGAAAGCAGGAAAAATATAAATATCTAATTAATTTCATTTTAGCAAAATAAAAACTGCGTACCCAAATGAAAAGAATTTAGAATGTAAAAATGTAAATTTTAGGCCTGTAAAAAAGCACAATAAAATTATAAAATTGTTAAAAATTAAATCATTTGAATCCCAAGGAAATTTATGAAAACTAATAGAAAAAAATTCCTAATCTGAATAATTCAAATATTTACAAACTATTTATTACATTTAAAAAAAAATAGTTATTGAGGTTACAGTTTTCAGATTCATAAGTTTTAATTTTAGTTTATCACTAATTTGGTTTAAAAATAATAGATTCATTGCGTAAAAATATAATAAAAAAGTAATTATATAAATATTATAATATAAAATAATAATTATATATACAAATGATTTTAAATAATTATATTATTATAATTATTATTATATCATAAATAATTATAAATTATATATATATATATAATTCAATGTATATATTATTATTTTTATTTATTATTTTTATTATTATTTTTATTATTATTATTATTATTATTTTTAAATATTATATTTTTATATATTATATATTTATTATTATCTTATATATATATATATATTATATATATATATATATATATATAAAGATAATGAAAAATAATTATATTAATAAAATAATTATTAAAATTATAATAATAATTATAATTATTTTATCTATTTATTAAAAAATATTATATAATATAAATTATACTTTCATGAATTACGTCTATAAACAAATTAAGAAAATTACAATCCTAAAAAAAAAATAATATTTTATTTTTAAATTACGTTTGCATCAATTAATTTATTTTGTATCCGATTTATTCGTATTTATTTGTCGGCGAAACAAAAATCGATTCTTGTAAATAAATAAATAACAGATAAATTCGAATTCTAAAAAAAAAAAATAATAATAAATAAATAAATAATTTTTTTTTTATAAAAAATAAACTATTTTCATTTAAATAAAAATAATTAATAAACAGTGGCAGCTCATATATAAAATTTCTCATATAATAAATGTTATATATGAGTTCATATGCTCATGAGCTTATATGAGCAAATATTATATATGAGCTCAGATGCTCATACTTTCTGGCCAGTTAATATATTGCATAAAGCGTAACAAACATATATAAAAGAAAATTTATACAAAAAACATTATAAAAACTTAATTTAAAATTCACATTCTTCTCGCCTTACTTACGTAAAAAAGATTAATAATTTTCTCCATGTGTCTGCTGATGACTGTTGAAGAAAGTCTTCAAGTGCGCTTCGAATTGCTAGCAGCTTTGAAGCCTTTTTAAAGTAAAATTATTAAAAAATTTCGCAAGTAAAAAACTAAAAATATAGAAATGAGTTTATTATTTGGGTTACTTTTTTAACAAAGTGACAATTACATTGTTTTTCTCAATCATTATTTGGACAATACGTAGAAGTAGCATATTTAAACAATTTTTTCTAGCATTTAGATCAGGGGTGACCAACGAGCGGCACGCCTTGAATATTTTTCCAGCCCTTCAGATTTATCACACTTTACAAAATATATTTATTTCATAATGGCCAAAGTAGTGAAAATCAATGCATTAAAAAAATGCATAATGCTTTCATCCCTGTATTAAAAAATTAACTGTTGAAATTATGAGAAAAAAGTAACTTAGATTTTTAAATAATATTCTTATGAATATATTACAGATATTGTCTGTCTTATTTATGAGTTAAAAATCACGAGTTCGCAGAATAATTAAATTATATTCTGCGAACTCATGATGGGCGCGTCATCTTGGAACATCCCATATATCAGGTTCTATGTTTCACTTTAAGTGACCTCAGTGAGCAGTAACCATCCCTTTATTATCCCTATATATTTTTATATTTCACTTTTAGTGTTAGATATTTATTTACAATGTGCTTTTAGTATCATTATTATTATATTATCTATGTTTACATGCAAGAGTAATAGTAAACACAATAATAATAAGTCATTATGTTTCAATTTTTCACCCCGAAAAAATGTCTATAGTGGGTCTAAATCTAATATAGGGATATATAACTTTATATACAGCCTGCGGAGTTATGACGCATTTCCAAAGTGGTCCGCGAGATCATTTGGGTTGGCTGCCCCCGATTTAGATCAACGAATCTTCTCATGGCACTTTCTATGTTTATATTCTTCACAATATCCTCTTCTTTTGGCAAAATTATGGAATTTTTTTTTTTGCCTTGAGATATAGAGGGTCATAAGTTTATTTTTAACAGTTTTAAAGTTTAATAAAGTTGGTTTTTCTAAGTTTTAATTCACTAAAGTATCTCTCGCTTGTGACCATCATAATTTTCTCTATGTGCCTGCTGACGATTGCTGAAGAAAGCCTTCAAGTTTTCTAGCACCCTTCGAGGTCCTTTACGAGTATTGTAAACACTATATTTAATACAATCGACACATCGACATGAAGTAATGTAACTTATTAGTATTTATGAACCTAAACAACTTCTGTTAGATTCGAAGAATTTAATTATGGTCAATGCCATCCTTGAACACGATAAACGTCTTTTCTCCTGCGATGTGATTGCATATTTGGATGGTGTTAAAAAATGCTGCGCACTACACGGCTAGAGTTTCATAACACTTATAAAAACACTTTAAATCTCCAGATGATGAACAAATGCAATCGAACTATGACCATAACAGCCGATATAAACAAGCCTTTTGTACTACTGTCAATGAGAAGAAAGCAAATTTGAAGACAACGTGCAAGGAGGGTAAAGCTTTAAAATTAATGTCTTATTTTATAACTTTTAATTTTATAATAAAGAGTTGCTGCTATTAAAATTTCAAATCTCGAAAAAACTTCAATATTAAAAAAAATGTTATGCGCGTTTTAATGCCCTTAATAAGGAGTAGTAACATTTAGAAATCCAAGAGGAGGCTTAATAAAATTTGCAATTCAAGTTAAACTGAAAGAAGTGAGAATAGTTTTGTCATGGAAAAAACTTGGAGCTTGGTTCAATACCCGACAAGTGATGGAGAATTTAAAAGCTTTTGAATCTATGCCAGGAATGGGCACGATAAATTTGTTGACCGAAGAAAGTTCCGTTGGACTCCAGGAAGAGAAGACCGAAAACAGGGATGCGAGTTACCCAGAGGTCTTTTTTAGGGGTATTTATTCGAAAATGTGGGTTCAGTGCTGCATGCCTTATATGATAACGTTGAATCTAATAAAATACACGTCCATCGTTATAGTGACGAATGACTTCAGGTTAAAACATCAACATCAGGGCAAATATTCGTACCAATTTCTAATTTCGTACCAATTTCTTTTCAAAAGTTCTTGTCAAGTAAATACAACGTTGAGATACTAAAGGGTCAATTAATCGTATTAGATATTTAATCATAAACTCCTTCATAAATTAGATTATAACCCAGTTTCTCGAAAAGATGACGAAATACTAACTCTCTCGGGAAAAAAAAGTTGATTCCGAATCATGTAATCGAAGGCTGTGTAATTTATTAAAAAGATAATTGCGAGCTATATTTATATACCTCGTTTATTTATTCAAAAAAAAAAATATATGCATTGGGTAACATATTTTATTTTTGGTTTCATTCATTATCCAAATTGATAAATATTAAACTGAAAATTAAACCAATTTATTTATTCATTACGTCCCTTTTTTGGGGGTAAATAGTTTCATAAAAAAAAAAAAAAATGTTTTTTTTCTTGAAAATGTCCAGTAATGAGATTCATATTCAATTCCTTGCCAAAAAAGATCCAAATTTTTCAGCTACTTTATTTCTGTTTAAAGAATTACCTCATCTTAAGACACTTCGTCACTTTTTTCTTGAAATTATACATACGGAATACAAATGAATGGAATTATGGAATACGAAGACCATTTGTTTGCAAAAAGATCACAATTTGCAGACAATTTTTCGCTTTAGCAGACATCGTCACTTGTTTCATCACATTATCGAATTTTAATGTACGAAATCCATTTCTATGCAAAAGAATCTGATTTTACTAGGCACATTTCAGCAGTAGTCTCATTTTGAGAGACATCGCCACTTTTTTTTGATCTGGTATTGTTTAATTTTGAGTTAAGTTGCAATTCAACGCTCCCCCCTCAATTTTTTTGGAAGCCTTATCTTTTTTCCGTTAGTAATTCATTTACAGTCACTTTTGGTTTTTTTTTTTGTCGTTTATTGAAATACGAAGTCCTTCCCTTCAAAAATAATACATATTCACTGAAAGCCTTATCGTTGCTAATGCAGAAGTTTCATCTTTTTAATTTTCTTGGCGATTTATCACTAGTAGTAGTCTCAGTTAAGTCATTATAACTTTTTCGTTGATGTAGGTTACGAAATTCACTTCTTCGGAAAATAATTTAATGGACTTTTCAGTGGTAGGCTTATTTTGAGAGGCATCCTTACCTTTTTCTTGATGTTGTTTGGTTATGAGATACGAAACCTGTTCCTTATCAAAAAGATCCCAATTTTTTAGTAATTTAATTTTAAGAACCATTCCATATTGTCCATATCATATCTGAAAAATAAAGTCCATTTCTTCGAAAGGAATTCTAGCTTTCTGAACTATTTGTGACAGTTACTGTAGTAATCTCCCTTTGAGTGAAATTGTTAATGCTTCCTTGACATTGTCCAATTTTTAGATAAAAAAATGTATTCCTTTGTGAAGAGATCCCAATTTACTGGACACTTTGTCTTGGAGAGGACCTGTATGGCCGAGTGGCTAGCGCTCTGGCGCTCGGTACCACAGGTTTCGGGTTCGAGTCCATGGATGTTTGTAGTGGTTCGGAATCCACTTTAAACTGTAGGACCCAGTCTGTTTAGCCTAACGTGTGCACAAGATGATCGAAGAGCGACAAACCAAACCATAGACTTTGTCTTGGAGAGATTAGTTTTTTTCATTTCTTTCGAATGCATTATTGAAATTCTTTTCACAATCTGAAAGAAATCTTTTTTTAAAAATTTTAAATTAAACCACTTATAGTATACTCGAATGTTTTTTCATCGGTAATGCAAATACCAATATTTGTTTTGGCTTTAAATTAAATCCCTTTGTTTATGTTATACTAGTTTCGCTTTCAATTCCATCTTATAGTAGCTCTGTACTTTGACACAGAACGAAACATTCTTTTCTCTGCTGTTCCAATTTTTTTCTCTCATGCTGCGATCAAGGCTCTTTTTAAACTTTCAGCCTTTATGGGAGATAATCGGTCGAGGAACAATCTCCCATACAAATATGAACACTATCGTCCAAAGAGATATTATTTTCTTCAAAATCTATAGTGGGGTTCTATATCAAACTTAAATTCAACAAATGGAGAATTTCCTGATGTTTTAGTATGTAAACTCTTCAATTTTCAAATCGATTTTGATACATTTATTTTTTACTTTACAAATGCCGAACATTGTCTCCTAAGCCATTAGTTTATGGACTCTCCAATACTTTTTGACCCTGTCCTCATACCGAGAAAGTGCATTACAATTATTTAAATGTTCAAAAGTCATAGGCAGAATAGAGTTATACAAAGCACAGTTTGGGGTATCCAGTTCTATAGAGGTGGTCAAGTAAACAGTCATGACCAGTAAACGTCTAAACAGAGCCACAGCTGTCTTTCATGGGAAAATTGGGAATAGTTTTCTCTTCACCTAGAGTTCTCCATTTCTTTTCTATAGCACTTGAATCATACCTTTTTTAAGAATTTTCTTAAGAGTCAAGTAAATAGACAATTTAGTCGTATGAAATGAAAATGGTCGATGAATGTGTTGCTCTATCAAAGTTCCTTTCTTAGCCAGTATTCGATTCTGATACAAATACAGAGCAAGCATTGAAAAATAACGAGAAAATGTTGTCGTGGGAAAATAAAATATCCATCACAAGTTAGTTTACATGAATTTAAAATGATAATATAAAAATATATATCTTTAACAGCTCTAAATTACCTTTCCATAAATTATCTCTAAATATGCATTAACAAATCTTAAAAGCTGCGAAACATAAACTTTTAGAGGTTACAATGAATTGTAATAAACGAAAAGTTGATGATAAAAAAGATTTCAGTCATGGTTAATTTTACCGAGTACATTGCTATATAAAATTAAAACTGCTATTTGAATTTTGTTAAATTATTTATTTTGATGAAATTTGCAAAAGAAATCAACTGATTACCAATCATTATGTAGAATACATAAAGATATTCATCTGTTTACCATCATTCACTGAATTAAACGAATTTCACATTAAGATTTGGAGATTTTCTGGAAATTTTCCTCAGTTTTATCACATCAGTCGGTAATATTAATACATAGTGTTGTTTAGAATATTATTATTCTTAACATTTATCCTTTAGTATATAAAATTACTAGACTAATAATGCCGTTACATCGCTTCTCAGAATAGTTAAATAAAAAAAAACCTTGAAAATTAAAAAAAAGTAAAGATTTTAAATAAACTTAGAATCAACATTTATTATCTATATTTTATCTTTCGAAAAGAGTTTGTTCCTTTATTACTTATGTGAATCTTTCTGTCCCGACTTTTTCGTCTCTCATTTCAAAAGTTTTTAGTTATAATTTCTTCTTTTTTATTTATTATCCCTTTCTCATCCGTCCTTCTAAGCAAGAAAGTTGGGTTTTTTTGTTATGTAGTAAGATTTTTAAGTTAGCTAGTAAATTAATCAAATGATTCAAATTGATGAGAATTATGCAGTTGTTTTAAAATTTAAAATTTTACAAGTTATTTCAATATTTTAAAATAGCAGTTTAACATTAAAACAAATAGCATTACAGTAATTTTCAAACACATAAACATATACTGGAATTTCACAACAATTGGAACATATACTGGAATTTCAGCGAATTTTAACCTTATCCCTCTAACACATAAGCTGGATGCGTTATCACTGGATATTGAAGTGTACTTTTTGTGGAATATAAAAAGTGGTAACCGATTTTAGTTCATAATTAATCACAGTAGAATTAATTTTGTAAAATTTTATGTAATAAAATACGTTGCTTCACTATCATATAAGAATGGACAAATCACCAGTCTTTTCCGATGAGATAAAATCGCCATTCTTTTAAATAATTATTTAAATATGCCCTATAAACATTTAAAGTATTTATTTCAAAATTAAATTTCGAGTGTTATTCCATATATAGATTTATTATATCACACAAAACTAAAAGTAAATTCTTCCTTTCTGTTCGCTGCTTGGTAAACTCCATATAGCTATCCCGCTGATTATTTAATTTAAAAAAATATCCATATGCAAATTAAAATGTTTAAGATATAGATGTTGCAACCTATAGATTTTAAATCTTTTTGATTTTAATTTTCTCTATCTTTTGTAAAATAAGTTTCTGCTTTTATAAAAAATGTCAAGAATTTATTTTATTTTTATGACTGACAAATTAAAGGAATATTTTACTGTTAGAATATTTTGCAAATATTATCACAGTATCTGATCAATGAGTGCGCTCTGGCCTTTATTACTACAGGCTTCAGGTTAGAATCCTGAAAGTGGCATGGTTATTTATTACTGGTTTGGAATCTACGTTAAACTGTAGGTCCCGGTCTAATTAGCCTAAAGTGTGCAAAAAATGACGGTAGAGCAACAAAAACAAACCAAACTAATTAGTGAGAAGTTTTTTAGTAAGTTTTAACGTAAAAATAACACGCAAAAGAAAACAAAAGTATGAAGTATATAATTGTAATATTATAATACTATTATGGTGTATTTAAAATGTGAATGTTGTTTGTTCCATCTTTTTTTAATTACGGCATATTTAACATAAGAAAAGTGTAAAAATTTGAGTAAATATTTATAAGGACTAAAGGCCAAGATTTCTCTTTTATTTTTGTAGGGGAAAAATATTGCATTTCTATACAAAAATGTACTACATAAATGTAGTTTAAATTTTATATTTTATTTATGTTTGTTTTGGATAAAAAAAATCTTTTGACATTTTTTTTTGTCGACTATGTTTCATTTGTAAAAAAATTGTGATGCTTTTGATTTTATGTAGTTTGAAGATGTGATAAAAATTTTTTTTTTATTTAATGCATATAAAGTTTGATTATAAAAAATTTCTGTCTATTTCATTTTTTGTAACATTTTTTTCATTTAATATTTAGTTCCAGGTGAAAAGGAAAGCAAAAAAATAAATAAATAAATAAATAAAATAAAATAAATAAATAAAAAAAAAAAAAAAGATTGTTTTAATAATAAGATTATTCACGGAAATAAGATTGTAGATAAATTATCATAATATTTATATCAAAGACAATAAACTTGATATAAATAATCATAAATATTTATATCAAGAATATTTACCATCAAAGACAGTATAAAAATAAATATAGTGGGCTTTTGAAATATTTATAAAAGTAGAGAGATTTTATTCATAGCAATGCATAATTTCTTTTAGAAATAGACTCAAATTAAAAATTATTCATAAAGCATTTACACGATTAACCATGTAAAAAAAAATTGAAATATTTCGTAAACAAGTTTTTCACTATATATAGAAAGTTAGTTCAAATTTCCATATGTATTTTTATTGAGCCCGTAAGAGAATCAAATGAGGAAAAATAAAAAAATATTTTGAACTGCGTCGATTTCTTAGCGAATCCCCAATCTATCTTAATCATTTCTTTCTACATAAACAGATTAATTGATTAAGCTTCGGCTCTCAGTTGATGAATATTTAAGAAAAAAAGAAAAAACACAAATATAAAAATGTTAAGCACTTAAAACCAAGGTTATCTTTTCTTTTTATAGAATAAAAAATAATTAACAAATATTAATGAATCTTCCGATAGCAGCGCGGAGTCTGTTTTTCTCACGGCAACGGCTTCCGATTCTGCCAAAGGTCAGCTGTAAAATTAGGCATTTACGTGAAAGACGGACTCCACCGATTTCAACATTACCTAATAGTTCATTAACTCGGAAAGATAAGTTCGAGAGGGAGAGAGCCAATAAGGAAAGATAATGCTAAGATGTTATTACACGCAAGTGTTAATCATTTGCTTCGCGGGTGACGCATTGAAAACTTGTTTTGGATATTCAGATGTTTATATTAACTCTTAAGAGCTCTCGATGACACGCATCATTTCACTCTAATAAAGCTCCGTTGTCTCATTTTCATAAAGCTACAATGTAAATGACTCGCTCTCGCTGGCCCAAATGAGTTGATTAAAATGTAACTTGGTGCCTCGAAGTAGTTCTATGGGACAGCTGATGGCAACAAACAAAAAATGAATAGAGGAATGGAATGTATTGTAAATTACAGTAGCTTTAAACACCGTATTATCGATATTGAAATATTATTTTTTTCATTTTCTTTATATATTTATAAATATAATCTTCTTGTTATCTATGCTTAAAGTGAGCATTTATTTATATCTTCAAATATGATATCTATTTTTGCGGATGAGGAACGGTAATCTGGGATCATCTAGGATATCTGAACATCTGTGTAATCCTATTACCCAAAATTTACTATTACATAGCATGTTGCGACATGCTATTACTTAACAATTTTAGATAATAGCATGTCTCTCTATACGGGATTATAGAGCCGGAAAGATATGAAATATATACAAAAGGTGTTAGTGGATGTTTTCAAGATTTCTCCTATACAACATGCTAATTCGAGACAGCTACCCATGAATGTCCTTCCTTCATCGATCGTCTATGGGGTGTTGTGGAATACGAGGCTCACTAATCTTGAACGTAACAAATATAGACAATATGTAGGTAAGCTTAAGTTCGAATCTGCTGATATACGTTACAGTTGGCGATTGTTACAGATCGACAGTCAAAGAGTTTGGTGGGTGTTTTCAGGGTTTCTCTCATATGACCTCTAAATATGGGGTAGTTATCACAGAAAATCTTCTAAGAGATATCATTTACCCTTCTACCCATATGCAATTCCCTAAGTGGAACAAGAACCCGCGGATACCTAAAGAAACAACGTCCAGAGCAATATTCGACCTTTTGGCATAAAAATCTTTTAATATTCTTTATGGAAATTTGTCAATACTTTTTACACAATTCAAATAGAAGATATTATATTCTTTTTCTACACATTAGTAAACACTCGTATTTAATATTCGTGAACACTACTAGCTAGCAGGATGATGATTTGATTACTATTGGTGGATCATTTTACAGACATTGCTTTTTTAAATAAATAAACTCGATCAGAATTGTGATGCAGTCCCTTTCATCAATATTTAAATTGCCTGGTTAACATTGTCCATGTTTTTTTTTCCAATTTTCACACCAAATGTAGAAAGAGAAAAGAGTAGAAATTGCCTGTGACAGTTCATCTGCAAATCATCTTCATCATTTTAAGGAACAATGTTGATTCTCCAAAGAGAGATTATCCTAATGAAATGATCAACGAGGTTAGTATGTAGATAAGAAAAGGGCATGCTTTGAAGAGCTTATTGAATAATTAAAACAGGAGAGGTTGCATAATATTGTTCACGACCTTCAATTCTTATAAACAATATGTCCTTTTTCAGATTCAAAGAAAGCAGGCAAGAAAATTAAAAAGAAGCAAGTTATACTAATTTTTGTTTCAGAATACATCTGTTGATGACATTTCACAACCTGTATATGAAATTTAGTTTCATTTAACAAATTAATTTTAGTTATAAGTGCCGCCAAGCAGGAAGAGTTATTTTAAGGCCCCACCCTCCCACCCGTATATATGTTGAAATGTAGTTTCCACAGATATAGATACTGTTTTGCACTTGTACCAATATGCATTTTTTTGGCATGATTGTTTGTGATGTGATCACAGTATAGGCCCAATAGATTGCAGGAATTTTTTTTGAGCAATCTTGTTTCTACTATTTATCCCCCATAACATGTAACAAGAACTTACATGAGAACCGATTAAATTGTTCAAAAGAAATTTATTCGAGTGTTAATAAGCACGATGTGAACAAAGACAGCAATACACATCTTTTGCTTTTCATAGTTAACGTAATAGTTTGTGATGTGACCACATGTCACCATCTATGTCCAGCAAATGGCGTTTTTTTTTTTTGTTTTTTTTAAGCGATCCTGTTCCTATTTCCTTTTTCTTTCTCCGTATCGAGTGACAAAAACCAATCAGAACACTAATTAAATTATTCTAAGAAGTTTTATTTTGTTGAAGTGTTATCGATATGAACAAATGCAGCGCTATATATTTCTTGTTTTGCTATGACATCTCACTTAATAAAGCTATACAAGAACTGCCATAAACTCTTGTGCATTACTTGTACTTCCATCAATTTATCGAAATTTCCATGACAAGTTCATTAATCAATCATTTTTGAAATATCATATTTTAATTTGTAAACAATAATAGCTCTTTTCATTGGCAAATGTTTTAATGCCATGTGGTCTCGTCTTAATGCTTGAGATAAGTCTATTTATTTTGATGACTAAAGAGAGTTTCTGCAAGGAAAGAGGAGACTAACACTTTCGTTGCGTTTTCCCTAGGAGTAAATTTTGTCAACGATCATCACTTTCTATCAATTTATCTACATCAAAATGGCTCAGATTGATTGAATCTCACATGCATCGAAGTCTGAGAATGATTTATTAACGCTTTATAGCCTTCATCATCATACTTTAAAGTTAAACTGCAAAAAATACAATATGATTGGCCACTATTATCAATTTTTTTGCACCATGTGCTTATGATGTCATTACTACAGTCTTACAGTTTTTTGATTTAATGATATCCTTAACATCAATGAATTTCATAACTGATAATGTACGCGAAACCGATACTTTCAAAGAAATCTTTCTGTTCTCATTAATCCAGTAAATACTGGATTATTTTGTTCGAATTTTCACTACAAAGACAAAATGTTATATTCATATGTTGTCCAGCTAACCTATCGTTTAAAATGAGCAACTCTTTAGTGTTGATCTTTGATAGACAGGCTTACTGTCTCATCGAATAAATCGCCTCTCTATTAAGAGGAAACATTACCTTCCATATTTTCGAAGTACACTGAGAAAAAAGATCGCTCTGCTGTGACTTTCGAATGTCAAATGATTACTTTTTCATTTGCTTTCCCCATTCCGCTTCTATAGAAATACAAACGATTTGGTTCAAACTTTTTTTATAGATGGATAACATTAGCAAAAATTTCAAAAAGCGCATAAGAATCCTGAGAAACTTTCTTGAAATTCCAGTAATTCTGGAGTTTCCAGTGCACAGACACTTCTGGTATGTATATTACTAATTGGGATAGGACGTAGAATTAAGCTAAATCAAAGTGGTCCGATTGAAATATCGCTTGACATTTAGATCAGAAAGATGCCATTGGAAACGATAGCTGAATCATTGTTAAAATAGAACGCCAAGAAAGTAGTTGTAAATATAGGAAGACGACAGAACATGAAAATGAGAGATCGTCAGAGTGACACCCGATTTGTCATTATTAATGATTCGAAGCGCAACCGGGGCACATTGATAAGGAGTTCAGGCATGAGCTCAGGCTCCCATTGCACTAAGTACTCCTCATGATCTCCCTAACTGGAATTAAACTGTTTTCAGAGAGTCCCATTTTGTTGTTTCTTATCCCACTTGGTCGACAGCAGCATCTACACCAAGATAATGAACCCGTGTGTTCTCAAACAATGAAAAAAATCTCCAGACCTTGAACACAACAGGTTCTTCTGGCAACCAATACCAGTCAAGATAAGGGCAGGAGTGTCTTGAGTCAAGCTACATTTCAGGTAAAGGGAATAAACCTTAAGGGCAGACACAAGACGTTGAGCACGAAGGTGAGAATTGCGGAGCCTATCAAAAGCCGAGTCCCACTTTTAAATGAGTCCGATAGCTAGCAAAAACATCATCGAAGGCATCCAGTACAGTGGGAGAATATTAACATGACTGCTGACGCCACACAGTTGGACAGCCGAAATGAGGTGCCATTCCATTCTCTTTGGTTGCCAATCGTGACAGCACAACAGTTCCTCTAAGCCCCATCGTACTTTCCCTCCTTTCTTGGCATCCCGTGTTTATGTTTGACAGGATAATATCTGCCGGTATAAGACAATCGCTTCTGGTTGTCTTTGTCCTTTCTCTGGCCAGCTAAATAGTCAGATTTTCCCCCCAGTAAGCCTCTTTGGTCCATTCATACTAAGGAAAGAATTAAAGAGGCTTAGTCAAAATCCGGCAAATGATACTAACCGAAAACTTCTTTGTCTATGCACGATTAATACAATAAATTCGTTCGTTAGGACCGAAAAGGTAATTTGAAGGCATAAATGGTTGACCTCTCAGATACTAAACTTGAGGGGTTTGTTCCGAATAACAACACCAAAATGGGTGTGTAGTTACAGGTCTCTGATGGTGCACCTTAGTTAACGCTTAATATGACGCAAATCTTTAGTTGCCGTTGAAAATTTCTTCAGGTCAAAAAGGGCCGGCATTGGATAGCAGAAACAAGTAAATAGATAAATTTGTATTTTATTGAAAAAAACTATATTTTCAGATAAAAAAAACTTCAGATTTCTGCCACTTGTATACTAAACAAACTGGAGACAGCGAGTTAATGAAGGAAACGAAAACTTTTAAATGTTAATAAAATGAATTACTTTCATTCACACTCAAGTATCTTTCCTAATTTTGGAATTACGTCATTTGTTGATCTTTCAGTGGGGCTTTTGTTTGGGTTATCAACAATTTAGGCTTCTGGAGGCCTCAACAAATTTATTTTTTTATAGCTTACAGATAATCAAAGTAAGATGTTACATAATGCTTTATTTCTACTTTTTCTGGATTAAATTTGTTTTGGTTTTTTGCTTCGTTGACATACATTCTTTCTTCCGTCTCTTAAGAACAGAGAATCTTTCATGTTTTTCATACTACATTTGATTGACTGATTAAACCTTCATTAACGTATCCCGGATTTATTCCATCGATTGAAGCTAAACAGATTTAAAAAAAAATCAAACATTTAGATGAACTGTTTGGCTACCAAAACAATAAAAATCAAAAGAAATTTATATTTTTTAACGTAAATTTTTTTCTAAAATAAAGAACAAAATTTTAAAATCGGCAATCGCTCAATGCAATACTATGCACGGTATAAACTGATGGATATGCCCCCCAGAAGGGCACGGGGGGGGGGTAAAGCGAGAATGACACATTTAATACACATAAAAATTAAACCATGAAAATATAAGCTAATACAAAAATTAACATAATTATTGTGATGTTATTATATGGACTTTATTATTGTTTTTGTATTTGGCTGCTATCAGTTTATAAGTCAAAATCAAATAATAATTTAGAGTGAATCTCTTGATAATAAATGTGGAAATTTTTTTTAAAATCTGCCATCCATTGAATAAATGATCACGTCAATGGATTTTGAATGTTATTGCAAATTACATTTAAATGTTCTTTTTCCAGTGAGATTTAAAATATTTATTAATTAGTTAACATCACATTTAAATACGTTATTCGTTAATTGAATTATGATTTTTGTGGAATACAGTCATAGATTATAATTTTTACGAAGTACAGTTTTACAGAATACAGTCAATTAATATAGTCAAAATACTATATTAATTGACATACTATATAAATTATTGATACACTATTTTTACTGTATAAATTTTTTTCGTGGAAACCTAAAGCTATTTATTAATTACTAGTATAAAATAAAATGACTAATATTAGAGAGTTTTTGCATACCGTACGGTAGGTTACCGTAGGACGTCCGTTAGCTTTTTCTCCCTAGCACGCATGCTCATAGGAAACTGAGCATGCGCGCTAGGGAGAAAAAGCTAATGGACGTCCTACGGTAACCTAACTTACGGTATGCAAAAACTCTCTATTAAATAAAACATGCGAACTACCATGATATTTATTGATGAAATACGTACAGAGGAAATTTTATTATACCAATTTAGTTATTTTAGTAATTGACACAGGGAGAAAAAAATTATTAATAAATAATTAAATTACTATTATACGAAGTATAAAATTAAAAAGTTAACTTTTATCGTGTCTCTGGCTAATACTCACTTACTCAATGCTGTACCTGGAAACTCACAAGTTTGAAAAATATATTCGCAACAGGAAAAAAGTTAGGAAGATACGTGTGGCTGGATATGGCAAAAAAATTCATTAATTTAATTTAATTAAGCTGTAATTTAATATAGGCTTCTTCGATACGTTTCGGTCACTACCGCAAAAATTCTGCAGAGCGAGAATCATCAGAGTATATAAGACTTGGCCTGAAAATGATACCTCCATCATGCATAGTTTTCGAGAAAAATGTGAAGGCATGATTTCATATGCGTTACAAGGAAAATAATTTTTTTAGCAATCATTGGAAATTACAGAACTGAAAAAAATCAAAAATATTTAAGACAACAGAAATAAAAAATGAAATTGCACTTCTAGATTTACAAGAGGGGAACAGTTTATAAAGAGTGAGATAAAACGAACGTATTCGCTATGCTCACGTTGCTTGAAACTATCACCAATCTTCATACTTATAATGTATTCTGTTCGTGAATATTGCGATATGTACTTTGTTTACTATTAGAGAGACTGTAATGCATTTTTAACTACGATATAACGACGACCGACGCCGTCTTCCGGTGATAATGCCATTCGCAGATTAGACGATAGACTGAGAAATACTAGATGCATTGTTTCAACAGATAATCTTCACTAGGGTGGAATTCCCCCAAAATATAAGGATGCGACACTATGAACAGTTGAAGCAAATACGTAATTAAGCATCAGACAGGCAGTACAATATGAGCAACAGTATAGTGCATAGACTATTAAGAAGAGGGGCTTTACCCATTTCGCAACATGGCCTTGCAAGGACTACTTCCAGAGAACCCTTTTGTAAATGGCCATTGCAACAACATGAAGTTATCAAAGCTTTCATTGCACATATCTTGATTACGGATGTAGCAATAACATGGGGATTTTAGTTAACATTCCATTTATATTATCAATATTTATCCCACCCGCAAAATACATAAGAAAAGCAGGTTTGTAAATAAAGATTTTCTTATGAGAGCATTTGAAGAATGCAAGAAATACAGATATAGATACATGTAAGATAGATAATATAGATACATTAATACATTGAATTTCATTCAAAAAATTAAACTTAATTATTTGTTTTTATACGTCTGCAACCTAAATGACACTACACTGTTCGATCATGTGCAGTTATCCATTAGATGGTGCGTGCATGTCGATATCGATGATCATTTGAGCGCTTTATGATACAATATGAGCAGCCACTTACACTGCCTTTCGAAGTTATATATTTGAAAGAGTCATTTATTATTATTTTTTTTGAAATACATTTTTTTAACTGATCAGCGCTTGACTGAGTTTGTGCAAGCTGCCCTAACAAGCCACCCACCAAATTTTCGGTAATTAACAGTTAAAACATCCGCAAGGATATGCACAATTTTCTTTTCAATCAACTTTCTTTGCAAAGTAGTTGGATTGATTTAGAACAATGCTTTATTTTATGTTTTTAAATAACTTTGCAACAAGAAATATAAATAACATAATTACATTTGGGCATTGATGAATTTTAATTTACCGTATTACAAAAATACAATTTATTTACACAAAAACAGCTCTATAGTCGCGTCCTTGCCAAATAAACGCCATTTCATACAATTCCTTTTTCGATTAATGCTTATATTTCGTGTACTAGAGTTATTACTTTTTTTCTCATTTTTCTCCAAAAATATGCATCGTAGGGGTATAGTTCTTTGTACAGCTTTTTATACTCTGAGCAAGGATTCTCGTCTTGCACAGATAATGCAGTATTGACGAAACACCCAGTATATGTATGCAAGAAATTACAGAAAATAGTAATTCTCAATACGAAAATATTATAATAATAGCCATGTGTCTAAAAAACAGCCACAAAATCACACTGTAATTGAACAGATTACAGAGGCACACTACTGTTGAGTAGAGAGAACTACTTCGTAGTAGTCATCCCTTTACAAAAAGGATGAACTCTTTCTTTTTAACTCGTTGGCTTTGAAGATGCATATAAAATCTATGATCCACAGAAAGTTGATGTATGCAATCAATCACGAAAATCAACGTACATTCATTAAAATCAGGAAATTATAAATATTAAAAAAGAATTACGGCAGCATTACATTTTGTAAGTTAAACAATATTTTGTAAATGTAAGTGATAAAAATCAAATTATCTCTCCAAAATATGCAAATAATAATAATAAGTAAATAAAAAAAATAAAAAAATACCCTCATAAGATCTGCAAACACAGCAATCCGAGAAGAGAGATTATGAGTACAGGAAATGCCGGACATTTATTATTATATGGAATATTGATGAAAGCCTACTTCAAAAAATATATGGGGCAAGACAGATTGCGCAATTTCAGCTATTCTATCCATCGAACATTCCATGGCCCGAAACTTATTCTGTTATTTACTTTTTGTTCATCAAAAAGCCCGAAAAAAGGAATTTTAATAAATAAAATTTAAAAAAAAAAAACCGGTAATTTTAATTCAATTTCACTTTTAAATTAAAATTTCATAGTATCAAACAAATATAATACGTATTTTAGGTAGTCATTTATTAAAAAAAAATACAACGATGATAAAAAACACAAACACACAGGGGTTGGAGACACCGAGAAGGAGAACTGACTGGGAGACAAGAGTCGAAGAAGCAGAGCGGGCAAGACAGCGAACTGCCCCCGAAATGGAACGGTGGAAACCGGGAAGAAGAAAGATACCCAGTCGCGGTCCCGGGAGCGAAGAACGGTGATCATGCTGGTTACGGTTTCGAACGATTTCATGCAGTTTCTAACGGTTTCATGTTAGCGAACGGTTTTATGCCACCAGCATCTGTAATATGGACACCCAAGGAAGAGCCAAATTTGAGATTGGCCCATTCTGCCACGTCGTTAGACGATGGTGTTGAACTCTATTATGCTTATGTTCCCCCTGTTACCCGTTGAAATCATCATCAATACATGAGAGTGACTGTTTTATTTAAACGAACTTTTATTTTGGAAAAAAAGCCTCACTTTGAGAGCAGTTATGGCATATATACAGGGAATCGTCTTGGGCTGGTGGACCAAACACCTGCATTATTTCTGAGATGTTGGGACTTGTATGATTTTTTTTTATTTATTAATTGTTATTGTGTATGATGTATAAATATTATATTTGAGTAATGCTTATTATAAATTCAGTTGTGTTAATATAATGCCAATTCTATGACTCATTTGAACTATTTAAATTGTAAATATTAATAAATACATTTTATTTATATTTAAATTCATGAAATTTGCTTTTAATTTATTTGTGCATGTGTTCCCTTCCAACATGTATAAGTCTCTGAAAGCATTCGAACCTGTAGGTTAATATGTGGTAAGGGGTATTGCGGATATTTAGGTACATTATCAAATGGGTTATAGAGGAATACACGGCGTTCAATGTGTTCAGTGGGTTCAGACTGTTTAGCGAGTTCTTTCTAGGTACGAGATATTGTTATAAGAGTTTAAAGCTTTAAAGTGCACTAAACAACATCACACATCTGAATGAAGATATGAGACGAAACAGGGAAATATCTGTGAAAATGTTTTCTGAAAACAATTCAATTTTTGAGATACCGTAGATCATTGAATAATCTTTGAATGAAATTTCAAGAAATATATTTGAATGGACAGATATACAGGTTACTTATAAAATTTAAAATTTAATGCAAGAACATAGTGCATAACAACAATCTTAAAAACTAAATCATAGTTTAAAAAAACTAAAAAACACGCTTTTAGAGTTAATCAAACTAAAAAGTAAAAAATAATTGTTAACATAAGAATGAAATTACTGGCGTGAAAATGAATGTCACTGTTCTAAAAGCGTGGGGTACTTTGTATGGCATTTTTAAACTAACTCTGCATTTCGGAATGAAACTAGTGAAAAATTATAACGATTGATATCGAGCACCCCACGCTTTTAGAACAGTGACATTCATTTTCTCGTCAGTCATTTTATTCTTATGTTAACAATAATTTTTTACTTTTTAGTTTGATTAACTTTAAAAGCGTATTTTTAAACAATAATATTTAAATGAAGTCCCGGTACGGAGGACTGGAACTATAAACCTTACAATAATTTAAATGTGAGTAAAACAAAGGCTAAATGCGAATATTTCGAGTCAGCCAGGATTCGAACAGGAAATCTCCTGATCCGTAGTCAGGCGCGTTATCCCTTGTGTCACTGTCCCACGTAGGTTAGAATGTCTTGGGTATTTTCATTCTACATGGGTTAAATTGCTCTTCATAAGTTAAAATAAAATTACTAATCCTGGCGATCATGATGTGATGATAAACTTATCAAAATATTTTATTGTCGTCTGTCCTTGATAAGTCTACAAGGCTTACATTAAATCTGATCGCTTAAAGTAGGGCAAAATCGAGCCCGAAGAGTCAGTTACAAACAAACAAACATACAGGTGAAACTAATAAAAGCGTATTAAAAATAAAAAACTGTAGAATTTCAAACGATTTTTTTTTCTTGAAAAACTTCCTATTCACTTTGTAAGAAAAGAAAATTCGCTGTCTGAGAATATAACTGAATTGAACTGAGCGCCATACCTCAACCAGTCTACGAAAAAATGTATGGAGGATTAGATCAAACACAGTCTTAGTTCTGATGCACTCAAAAAAAAATATATATATATATATATATATATATATGTAGGACTTGTCGAAAGTTTTCAGGTATGACTTATAAATTCAGAGTTATAAAGATAGTCGAAAAAAAATTTTAAAAAAAAACACAATCTTAAGCGGAATATTTTATTTATTTTTAACAATTAACCTTTCATCAACATAATTTGTATTAAATTGAGACACTATCGATTGGTACGGCATTCGTCTATAAAAATTTTCCTTATATTTTACTTATACCTTACTTTATCTTCCTTATATCTTACTTTTTCCTTTTTCCATTTATTTTTAAATAAATAATAATCCCACGGACAAAAATGCCTCCTTCTGAATGAAGGATCAAGGCAAATAAAAGAAAGGATTGAAGTCCAGATAGGTCATTATCAATTCATGAATTATCATTAAAACAGTAATGGGGGAGGAGTAGGAGAAAGTGGAAGGAAATGATTATCTTATCGAATTTACCAGTCCAATGCCGGCTTACTCGATATAAACAACCCTGGCATCTTGAAACAACTTTATAATCACCCTCAACACTCGGACGAAATGACCACTCTTCTGCCCCTCTTGCTAGTAGCCGCGATGTTGGTGCTGTCGACCACTTTGTCGGAAGAAAGTCGCAAAATTGAGAAGCCTGAAGATTCGGATCCCGACATCACCCGCATGAAGGAATTGAAAATCCAAGTTATAAAAAAGAAAATATTAAGTGAAATTAACCTACCGGAGTTTCCAGTCATCAACGCTCCGGTTATCGTTCCCGAACACCTGCTGGATCTGTTGAGAGAAGAAAACGAGAAGGAAAATGAATTCGCTCTCGGACATGGCGAGACTTTGATTGCTTATCCAATGAATGGTGAGTAGATTTGAGATATCGATAACAAATAACGCTCGGAATTAACAATATTTTTTTTTATCACTAGTTAAAAATTTAACGGTTTCAATGTGAAAGAAAAAAAAAACTTTACATTCAAAATCTTGTATTATTTTGATAATCCATTTATACCTGCATATTAGGATTTATGGGATTATAAAGGATGGTGAAAAAAATGTATAAAATGAAATGATAAAATTTGTTTTAATTTTTATATTGCTAAATTATTACATGCAAAAACTGATTTTTTAAAAATTAAATATGACTTTAAACAATGCGTATTTGATTAGTTAATTTTGAAATGCCTAACTTATAGTGCTTTTATTTTGTTTTTAGTTTTATAAGTGTTATAAATGAATTTCTAAATCAAATACATTATTAAAATCTATATACTTCAATATATTTTTGCTAAGATATGTGCATCCTTTTCTTTAAAACAATGTTTTTATTTATTTGAATGGGAATTATTACGTTATCGGTTTCTAAGTTAAATAAATAATATTATATTTTATAATATTGTTTGCATTTAAAATGTTTACTAATTTATAGTGCGGTTTTAAATCGTAATCTGTGCTTTATAATAATTTTGAATAATTGTTTTTCATGTTTTAAATTATAATAAGAAAACATTTTTTTGTCTTATTCAAAATGCTAAAAACTTTTTAAATATCTCTCGATCCGAAAACCTTAATCTAATTTAAATTTATCAAATCTAATTTCAACCATAAAATATTATTTAAACCATATCAACCTAAAAATCTAATTTAAACCATAAAATTTCTTTGAACTTTACTTCTAAAAACAAGCGAACAAAATTATTTTTTTCTGAAATATCGTGAAAATACTTAATAAGAAAAAGGAAATTAAAAAAATTCAATCATTGAAAAATACACTGACAATAACTAAATAACACCAGAATGATTATATACACATTTTTCTTATGAGGAGATATGTTTCTAACGCGCCTTGATAGCACAATAATAATGATAATAAAAATAATAAGCTTAAAACACAAATAAGCTTTTCCTTAATATCAATGCCCGTAGTTATTGGTTAAAAATTAAATAATTAAAATAACTTAAGTCGAGCTGTAAAATATAAGATTCGCAATATAAAAAAGTAAAGAATGCGTAGTGGAATGTTATGCGCCAGTTGGAAAACGCAAACTAAAGCGAATCAAAGAGCTGAGTATATAAATATATACATATATCATCAAACTAAAGCGAAATTATAAAAATCCAAACCGAACGTGCTTTGATGCTAACAAAGAAGGACACATCGTCTGCCTATTGATTAATATCTGTGTTATAAAAGTGAATGTAAAACCAAATGAATCTTTGAAAGAATTTATAACAAGAGTGAAATTCAACAAAATTCTTGAGATTATTATCATTTGTACTATTTTATAAAAATTAATATGGAGAATAATAATAATGCATTTTCCTCAACGTAGAAAAGTAGCTTGAAAAACAAATTTAAGGATTGGCTAGCATTTCTTAGAGGTTGGAGAGAGCGAATAGGAAAAGTAACACATTTGTATACATTTTAGTTAAGCGATTATATAAAGGTCACTTTTAAAACAAAGATAAATATTATATTATAAAATTTCAAAAAATAAGTCTTAAATTCTGATATCCTGTGAAAAAATGTGATTATTTTCATGGAATGCTTTAACATAATACATTAGATGACATTGAATACAATAACAGAAATATAAAATATTACAGCATAATGATGATAATTATTTATTATTCAGCTTTTCCCAGATGTTATGTGTTAAATAGAAAATTTAGTTATTGATTTACGAAAGAAATGCAAATTATAAATTTTGAAATGCTCGTTGTATAATTTAAAAGTTTAATGCTTTCCTTAAGGACTCCAAATATTTTGAACTGATATGTTGTTAACACAGAAATAATAGATTAATTTTTAATCAAATAATATAATTAAATTTATTTAATCAGGATATTAATCACATTTAGTTAAGTACTAAAAGAAGAAAATATATTGAAAAGTTATTGAAATGTTTTTGAATAAAAAAAAAATGAATGATTTTTCTTTAAAATAACCAGCTTTTGTACTAAATTAAATATACCATTTTTTTTCCTTTTAATTTATTCATAAATGATGGAATTTTTAATGAAAACGACGTAACTTTCACTTTAAATAGAGGAAACCCTAAAACAAAATTCACTCTCATAGTTAAAATTATAAAAATGTGTTACATTTCAGGATGAGCAGAAAATATGCAGAATTCGTATTTTTGTCAGCTTTTTAAAAAACAAAGATTTACTGAAACATTTCTAAATTTATATTTTTTTAACATTTTTCATATATTTTTATTCTACAAATTCATCATTATTTTAGAAATTATAGTACTGTATTAAAATATTGATAACTCTTACTTTATCATATAAGATTTTGATTGAAAATTTTGACAGTTTTTTCTTGGCAATGTGCCTTGCCATTTATATTAAATCTTATTTTCGATTCGCATATAATTTTTATTCTGGAGTGGTGCTATAATTGATAGCTTATATTTTTGATTACAAAACCTTCTATGAAACAGAAGATATTGAGAAAAAAAATATTTCAACTTTAAAGTTTTTTCTTCATTGCTTGCAATAAGGACACTTGCACAGTATTTTGTATTATTCTTTTCTGTTAAAAAAAAGTAGGACAGATAAGTTGTTAAAAAAAATTTTCAAACGAGATTATTGCCATATTTCTGTCTTATTTCAACGATATTAATTATTAGAGTTTTTCGCCTCGATTCATTCCATATAATTCCAACAGATACAAACAGTTCTTTCTCCTATCCTATAGATAGTTTTCAATAACTTTCTTTTTTTATATTTTTTTACTGTCATCAATTTGATGTATTGAATTTATTGAGAATGCATGCAATTTTTTCTCTTTGAAAAATTCTTTCTGTGCTTTTCTCTTTTTCCAAATTTATTTCCTCGCCTACAAAGTAATTCCCTCCGGACACATCGCACTTATGTCAACTTTTTTTCCAACCCTCAATGCATGCTAAAAAGTCATCGGCAGGGATGGCCTTCAAAGCGCGCGGCGATTCACGTTGAAACTCTTCAATCGACTCAAAACGGTGTCCCCGGAGTGGTCTCTTGAGTTTAGGGAATAGCCAGAATAGGCACGGTGTGAATACGGTGGTGGAGTTTCATTTTTGGCGAAAAAGTGAACGGAACATTTTTGGCGGAGAATCAAGGCAGTGTGAGCTGGCGCATTCAGTGTTTTCGGTACCAGTCGAGATTTGACGCGTTTGAGGGCCAAAATGGAATTGACCGATCCTTTTGAAATTCCAACATCATCAGCAAGGTCTCTAACTGTAAATCGACGGTTTGCAAGCACCAAATCTTTAATTTTTTGGACATGAGCTTCGTCGGTTGAGGTTGATGGTTGACCAAAGGGCTCTTCGTCTTCAACGCGTTCTCTGCCTTCTTTGAACTGTTTATACCACTTCTAAACATTTCTTTCCGATATAGTAATGCTCACCGAATGCCTTATGCAACATTCTATATGTTTCGCAAACAAAATTGAATGCAAGTTCTTTGCTCAATTATTCAGACATTTCAAAAATCGCCGGAATCAGTTTTAGCGTTTCACAAAGCCAAGCGTAACTCAAAAGCTAATGAATATTTTGAAGTTAAATTTCACAAAGATGTCAAGGACAGTACCAGAAGCCTAAAAAAGAAAAAAAAATTGAAATTCGATAAGCCCCGGGTATTTTAAATTAAAAATTGGTCTTACTTTTTGGATACAATAGTAGATGCAATTTTTTCTCTTTGATAAATATCTTCACACTTCTAATTATGATTTTATTGTTTATAAACAATCTTAAATACTATAAAAATAAGAATATCTATTAATAGTAAGTACGTTTATCTCCGTATCAGTCAGATACGATCTATTATATAGCACAGTTTTTAAATTTCCTTTATTTATTGTTTTTTAACATTTTTCTACAATTAATTTTTGTATAGAATGAAAACAACATAAACATCGAAGAAAATATTACAAATATAAATCTCCTACAAACTGACTATTATTACTGAATGCAAGTTTGGACTGACTATCAGCCCGAACTGAATATCATTTTTGACGTCTATACAAAGAAAAACTTATTTCGAAAAACGATATGTCATACAATATCATTCATTGTATGAAAAACGATATATCTTACAATATTCTTCTTTGTATGTACAACTTAAATAGCAATTACTTGCTTTATCTCTTTAGTTAGATATGAAGTAACCGATATTTGTATAGAATTTTTTTTTCTAATCTAGAGAAATATTTGGAAAATTGAATACACTTTTTGTAATATTTTTAAATTAATTTTTTACATGTAGTAATTTCTTATTTCTTATATTTTCCTGTTGTGACGATTTATTTGAGAGAATTTTTTTCCATGCCAATAAAAATAAAAGTTTTTTTTTTATCTTATAAGTAATAGAAAGTTGTTAATAATATTGTGTCCAAAAAGTAAGACCAATTTTCAATTTAAAATTCCCTGGGCATATGAAATTTCGATTTTTATTTTATTTTTAGGTTGCTGGCACTGTCCTTGACATCTGTGTGAAATTTGATGTCAAAATATTCATTAGTGTTTGAGTTACGCTTGGCTTTGTGAGACGCTAAAACTAATTCCGGCGATTTTTGTAATGTCTGAATTAATTGAGCAAAGAATTTGCAGTAAATTTTGTTTGCTTTAACGTATAGAATATTGCAGAAGGCATTAGGTAAGCATTCCTATATCGGAAAGAAATGTTTAGAAGTGGTATAAACAGTTCAAAGAAGGCAGAGAATGCGTTGAAGACGAAGAGCCCTCTGGTCGACTATCAACCTCAACCGACGAAGCTCACGTCCAAAATATTAAAGATTTGGTCCTTGCAAACCGTCGATTTACAATTAGAGACCTTTCTGATGATGTTGGAGCTTCAAAAGGAACAATCAATTCCATTTTGGGCGCCAAATCTCGATTGGTACCGAAAACACTGATGCGCCAGCTCACACTGCATTGATTCTTCGTGACTTTTTCGCCAAAAATGAAACCCCTATCGTTCCGCAACTACCATATTCACATCTTGCAACTTCTGGCTATTCCCTAAACTCGAAAGACCACTCCGGCGACACCATTTTGAGGCGATTGAAGATATTCAACGTGAATCGCCGCGCGCTTTGAAGGTCATCCCTTCTGATGATTTTTTAGAATGCATTGAGGGTTGGGAAAAAATGTTGACACAAGTGCATTGTGTCCGGAGGGGATTACTTTGAAAACGATGAAATAAATTTAGAAGAATAAATAAAAAGTTTTTGAAAACAAAATAATTGGCCTTACTTTTCGGGCACAGTAGCAACTATCGTTTTCTTTTGAAAAGAAAATTTTTAAAATTCTCCTAAAAGAAATTAAGATTACTTTATTGCGATATTCGGTGACTAGAATTCAGATTTGCTTATAATATTTTAGAGAATAAGTTAATACTTTTAAAGAAAACACGAATAAAATTTCAGCTAAAATATTAACCATGCGTTAAAGATAGTGAAAAAGCACTTTGCAAATATTTTACTTTAAATCAAAATCAAAAATTATATCCTAATTAAAAAAAATTTCCAGTTTTTTTTTTACCTAACTTTTCCGGAGTATTTTTAAGAGAAACGAAGTCGCAAACATTCAAAATAATATATTTTAAAACATATGTGATTAATTTCTTATAATTTGTTCGTTAGAAAGCTTTTTACGATGATTGTACCATAACAAGAATCAATCATAATGCACTTTTTGTCATGCAGAAAACGTCGGGAGATGAGGGTCAGAAGTCTTTGTTTCTTATAATCAAAAGTACTTCTTAAAATAACATTCGAACGAACTAATATACAAATAATGAACTAATATACAAATTTTCACTTTGATTTGATTCAAATGATAGTAATAAAGTAATAATAATAATGATGATAATAATAAAATTAAGAATATACCATGTAAATCAATAAATATATGCAATTCCCTTTAATATGTTAAAAACTATAATTTAATAATTTTTTTAATAATTTTGATGGTTTGCTTATTCAAACTGGAAAAAGAGGTATTTATTAAGAGAATATATACTGAATCTTAAAATATAAATGCGAATGAATAGAAATTCTTTATGGAAGAAATAAAATCATAACGTTTCTTTTAAAAATGGAGAAAAGCCATTTTCCGATCGCAATTTAAAATCCTCGAGTTATTTTATATAAATATCCTTTAAATAGAAAAATTCTAATAAGATATTATATTTATATATTTTTATAACAGAGTTATATATTGAAAGATAAAATACATAAAATATGACTGAAATTTTTTTTCCTGATGACCGAGTGATCAGCACTGTGGTGGTTAGGAATCCACTTTAAACCGTAGATCACTGAGCCAAGCTAGACTTTTACATACGGGTGCTCCATCATTAGTGTTTGAGATACGCTTGGCTTTGTGAGACACTAAAATTGATTCCGGAGATTTTTGAAATGTCTGAATTAATTAAGCAAAGAACTTGCATTAAATTTTGTTTGCGGAAACATATAGAATGTCGCAGAAGGCATTCGGTGAGCATTCCTATATCGGAAAGAAATGTTTAGAAGTGGTATAAACAGTTCAAAGTAGGCAGAGAACGCGTTGAAGACGAAGATCCCTCTGGTCGACCACCAACCTCAACCAACCAAATTCACGTCCAACAAATTAAAGATTTGGTGCTTGCAAACCGTCGATTTACAATTAGAGACCTTTGCTAATGTTGTTGGACTTTCAAAAGTATCGGTCAATTCCATTTTGGGCCTCAAACGCGTCAAATATCGATTGGTACCGAAAACGTTGAATTCGCCAGCTCACACTGCATTGATTTTTTGTGACTTTTTCGCCAAAAATGAAACCCGTATCATTCCACAACCACCTTATTCACCTGATTTAACATCGTGCTACTTCTGGCTATTTCCTAAACTAACTCAAGAGACCACTCTGGGGACACTGTTTTGAGTCGATTGAAGAGATTCAACGTGAATCGCGTGCTTTGAAGGCCATCCCTGCCAATGACTTTTTAGCATGCATTGAGGATTGGGAAAAAAGTACGCATAAGTGCAGTGCGTCCGGAGGGGATTAATTTGAAGGCGATGAAATAAATTTGGAAAAATAAATAAAGAGTTTTTGGAAAAAAAAAAATTGGTCTTACTTTTCGGGCACTGTAGTACATAAAAAATTATTGCAGTTACATAACAATCTATAATATAAAATTCGCTTTCATTACTTTAAATTTAAAATAGTAAAATTTCCATTAAAAATATTAAAAATTGTTTCTACGTAATTAGATCTTCAATACTTCATTTCATATATGCATTCATCAAAATATCTTCGAAAAGGATGTTTTTAAAGAAATAAGGCATCAATTCAATTGATATAACAATTTAGAACTTAGAATATAGTAGATGATTACATTTATGCTTTATATGTACTCAGACAGCAATTACTTCCTTAATATAAAATAACTAATGTTTATTGATAAATTAACGCAGTGTTCTATTTTATAGATTAGCCCATAGATTTCATTAATGATAAAAAAGAAGATATTAGAAACATAGTAATAACATTTACTTGCATTCATATGCGCTTGTAGGTTGTAATTTTAAGATTTTCCAATCAATATAAAAGAAATGAATTCTTAATATTATAAAAATGTAAGTGAGTTCTGTTAATGAAATAAGATATTAATAGGTAAGTAAAACTAAAAGTAAAAAAAATATTAAAAATTAAGTAAAAGTAAAACTAATTAAAATTAAACTGAAAATGAAATTGTAAGACCAAATTTTGATGATTATCAGTTAAAAGAATTATAAACATTTAAAAATCGATTAAAAAAAATCACTTTTTTACATTAAAGCTATAAAATGTAATTTGTGTTAAGTTAGCTTCGAAAATTTTCCAACCAATTTCGAGTAAGGATACTTATATGGCTCCAGCAAATACAAAAAAATATGTAAGAAGTACTATAGATTAATTAATCAGTAATATTAAGTGTTTGAACTTAACCTCAGCTAACTATTTGCTGTTTTTCCTAAATTCAATGGAGATAGTGACAGAAATGATTACATAAGTATTATATTCAGATAAGTGAGTAGGAAATTGACAGCTTCAAGTATGGACCATTAGCAGGAAAAATTTTGATAAATTTTGCATCGCATTAGATTAATACAATGTGGTGATGTTGCTAAATCAGCCTTGAATGGAAGATCCTAATATAGATCAGCCTGCGTTAAATAATAAGTTATTTTTATATTTTTATTCTCATAGATAAAAACATTTTTATACGAAATCAGAAAGGAAAAAAATACTAATGATATTTTAAGAATTTTTGTGTTTATATCCACCAGAGGGTATATAAAAACAAAATTTCGATAGAACTAATTCACAATTTATCCATGGAACATGATAATAAGATATTGACCCAAAAAATAAACGAAGTAGTGAAAATGATATACAAAATAATTTTTCTCATGACCATTTTTTGCTGTAAATTTCTACTCATAGTTTAATTAATTTAATTTAAAAATATTGTGTTAATAAAATATTCATGTTATGCTCTTATTAAAAGATAAAAGATAAAGAAAAAGAAAAAAGATAAAGATAAGATAAAAGACTGTGTAATCATGTTTCCTCCTATGCACTGGCAGGAGCACCTTCTCGTGGTGTTTAGAAGAAATCGTCACTCTGTCCCGAGACTTTCTTAGGAGAGAAGTCGAGAGCATCTTTGCGCTCCCACTAAGAAGCGTTTAGTTTGTCTATAGTCTCTCACCCTGAGAGGAAATATATTTAGCGCAACTCTGCGTATTAGTTGGCCTACAGATTCTCAGTATGTTTAGTGCAACCTGCCCTTCTTTGCGCCCCCTGCGTTTAGCTGAGTGTTCAGGCTCAAAGTAAAATCCTTCCACGAAGTTATAATTATATACCTTTTATTTTAAATTTGTTAACTATTGTTTGTGTCGAATTGCATATGTGTGGTATCTGTGTGCATGTAAATAAAACTGTGAGTTCTCAACCTGTGCCTCAAGTATTTCAACCCAACCACACCCCATTTACAATTTGGACTCGCCCAGTACCTGGACACTACAATTTTTCATTTTAAAAGATATTATTTGTAACTTTTGATGTTATTTTCTGCTCTTAATTTTTGTCACAGCATGAAAAGCGGATAACATGATCTGAAACAAGTAATATAAAAAAAAAATTTTTGTAAGTCAATTCCTACTTTTTTTCACTATATATATTCAAGCGAATTATCTTCTCAAAGTTATATATGAAATATATATATTTTTTGTTTATATATATATATAATTATAATAAAACAAGTAATATAAAAAAAATGTAAGTCAATTCCTACTTTTCTTTTTACTATAATGCGGAAAGTCCTTTATAAATAATTTTCATTCATTTTTTTAAATTTATCTGGCGCCATCTATTGGTAGATATATGCAACTTAAGTCTAAAAAAAACAAAAATTAATTAATTAAACTTAATATTTGAAAAAACTGTATTAACAGCCAGTGTCATCCACTACAAGTTTAAAAAAAATGTATTTGAATTTGAGTGGGTGAATAAAAAGTATTTTATGAACGATTGAAAATTTGAACAAGATATATATAGGGAGAGTGTGAGCTAATAGAAGGAATTGAAAAAATATATGTAAACATTTTTTTAATATCGTACACTTTCGTATTGAAGATATTTTACCAAAAATAAATGACAATCGATTAAGAAGTCAAAACTCCCTAATTGTTCCTTAAGATGTAAATAATCATTATACGTTTAAGTTACTGTTTTTGTCTATTTTCTTATGAGAGTATTTTTAAATAAATAATGGTAATATCATATCTTTTATAATGTTTTCTAGATAACACTGTGTGTCGAAATGAATCTGAATGTGCAAGATTTGAATTCGAGTTATCTTCTGCTGGCAAATCCGTTACGTCCATTAATATACGAATTCAAAAGAAGAAGATAATGATGCCAATAAAGGTGATGGCGTGCCTTTCTAATTCTTTAGAAGAAGATGACCAGCCCTGCTTTTACCAAATGACATTAAGGGAGGTGAAATTTGAAAAAGGATGGTCTATATATGAAATTCCATACAAAGTTATTATGGAGTCTAAGAGTGAACCATTATTTTGCACTGTTGAAATATCCGGTAAGTAAGCATAATGTATATTTTTTTCTGAGAAAACAATTTTCTATAATACTAACATAAATATTCTCAGAAAGCAATGATCTCCTTATCGTCTTACACTAGTGATCTATTCGTACCATCTATTCACAAATTTTTTGGAGGTTTTAGGCATGACAGATTGAATGAGAAATATTAGCATTCTTATTTTTATGGAACGAAACTAAATCTGGCATTAATTTACAGTTATCTAAATTAGAATTGTTTTAATTCGATGTTATCAATAGAAGTAAAAGCCCATAAATTAAATAGATTGCTTAACAATCGCTTCATAACAAAAATTGTTTATCTTCTTCAGTAATGATATTATAGTAAAGCAATTATGTTGATCGAACAGAAGAGGAATGTTATTATTGAAATTTAATTCAATGACAACAGAAAATTCCTTCCTGACGGTCTGATGGCCAATTAGCTAGTGCTCTGGCCTTTGGTATCAAAGGCTCCATGTTCATATCCTGGCGGTGGCATGGATGTTTGGCAGTGGTTCAGAATCCATTTTAAATTGTAAGCCCCGGTCTGTTTAGCCTAAAGTGTGCACAAGATAACCTAGAGCGATAAACTAAATCAAATTCTTTCCCTTGTAAATTGGTCCGTTGAAAATACTCCATATGTTTTCTTATCTTTCTGGAATAGAGAGTTTTAGCACTTGAAAAAAAATCGTAATCATCTACGTCGTAAATATCTAATATGGTATGCATTTTATCTTATAAATTTAATATCTATAGTTTATAAATATTACTTTAATTATTACAGTTGTGCCAAAGATGTGTTAAATCGTGCTTTTTTAAAAATATTTTATTTTATTTTATTTCATATGGCTTTAAAAACATTGTTTTGAGAAAAGGTTTGTGATCGCCGTTCAAGTACTAAAAGATGTCCATGAACAGTAAAGGTTGAGGATCCCTCCTTTAATGGAACTTGAATTCCCCGATAAAAAAAAAAAAAAAAAAAAAAAATATATATATATATATATATATATATATATATATATATATATATTAAGAAACAAGAAACCAATATCAAAATTGTTTTTATCAGTGCATTAAAATATTTTGGAAAGAAAATGAAATGAAATCTAGTTCTGAATTAATAAATTGTAACAGTTAAAATAATTTTCTACATATTTCATTTCTTTCCGATTAATTTGGTTTGTCGCTATACAGTTATTTTTTACATACTTTAGGGTAATTAGACCGGGACCTACAGTTTAATGTGGATTCTGAACCACTAACAAACATCCATGCCACCGCCTAGATTCGAACCTGAAGCCTGTGGTACCACAAGCCAGATTGTTAGTCAAGTGGCCATCAGGCCTCTCCGATTAGGATTAAATTAACAAAATTTTAATTACTATGGGGTTCAGTTCACTACCATCAAGCTTCTTATTCATCATCATCATCGGCGAAACAAACCCATGGTGGGCCAATGCCGTCTGCCCACTGGCAGACCTTGAGAGAGGAGATGTTTTCTTTTTTATGGGGAAGGATTTGTCAGCCCTAAGCCCAATCTTCTACAGCCATATTAGACCGGGATCGATGGTTTAAAGTGGATTCCGAACCCCTATAAACATCCATGGCTCAGCCGGAACTCGAAACCTGTGGCACAGAGCGCTAGTCACTCGCCATCAAGTCCAAGAGTCTTATTAATGCTTAAAAATTTACGAATAAAAGTTTATTATCAGTTATAAAATTTGATCTAAGTTGCCAATTATTAATTTTATATAGAGTTGAAAAAATACAATTAATTTTAAGGCAATTAATTAATAATTACTGATCATGTGCACATTTTTTTAAGTATGAAATTAAATGTATATGAAAAATGCTTTATGGAAACTGTGTTTGTAATATCATACATATACATGGCATAAGACAAAAACTGCAAAAAATGTAATACAACAATAATGCACAAACATACATACACATATATTATTTTAAAAGCAATTAATTCTAATTAAATAAAATTCAATTCTAACACAAATTTATATAAATTAATTTATTTTTTGTGATGTTAAATAAAATATGTAAATAATTTATACCATTTTATCGTAGTTCTTTTTAAAATTCTGTGTGATGAAAGTTTAGTTAAATTTAATTATATTTCCTTTATATTTATTATTTTTCTTTTATCTACAGATTTTAGAACGATTGTAGAGATTTAGAGATTTTAAAACGAATTCAGATATTTTAGAACTCCTGATTTTCTATTCAAAATAAACAATTTTAATCTAGTGAAATATTAAAAAATTTCTTATCTTTTGTGTGATGAAACTCTAAAACATCCATTTATATCAAAGTTGCAATTCTTGTAAACATTAATTAGAATCAGCTACAAAATAATGTTTTCTTTAACACTTTATCTGACTCACAGATTAAGAAGGACAAAATGGTTTATTTATGTTAAATAACTGATAAATGTCGAGCATAAATGCGCAAACAAGTATGTAGAACTTTCGAAAATTCAAATTGACCTTCTTTTTTTTATACATTAAGTAATCAGATTTTTTACATAATTGATTCATTGAAAATTGTTTTTTAATTTTTGCTTAATATAGATTAATTATCAATGCGTGATAAAATAAATATACTGTGTTAAAAAAAGAATACGTATTGGCAAAAATCTACAACGTTTAAAATTATAATAATCATTATATGACATACATAATTTTTCTATACACTGAAATGAATACAAAATATAATCATGTATTTTATTATAGCAAAATTCTACAAATTATGAAATAGCTCACATTTGTAAAAAATTAGCTTTTAAAAGTCTTTGTATCTAAGTTAAAATGTATCATTTTGTATAATTTGTTGTAATATAATATCACAACCAGAAAATTAATGATTGAAAAATCACTCCTATAGCATGAGTGTTTCACGCTTTTATGATCCTTACTGCAGAAACAGTTTTATAGTACTTGACCACTAAATTTCGGTTTATTATTTCACTTGTTATATTATCTTATTTCTTTTTTCTAAAATTTCATTACATCTGTCTCTCAGATGTCAAACTTAAAAAACAGACATCTAAAAATTTTCAATGATCTAAATTTATCTAAATTGAATATATATATTTGAGATTTATTTTATTCAAACTCACAACTGTATTTTCCATCGTCAAGCTCATTATGTGTAACAAAGTATAAAAAATGAAGCAGAATAATATTTTAAATACATTCATGTTCAAAATTATCTTTAAATGCATAAATTCACGGATTCTCAGAAGCTGTGAACTATAATTTTATCAATTTGTCTGAATTGATGTATAAAATTATGACACATAAATACAAAGGAAAAAATTTAAGGGCACTGCATTTCATAGATAATTGTAGCATGAAAAATTAAAAATTGTGATAAAATGTGACAGAGTTCAGAAAAAAATAAATAATGCAGAAAAAAATGAAGCCTTACGAATTTAACAAGGAATGTGAACTTCCTTAGCTTGTACACGCATATCGCAACGTGCTTTCATGCTGCCAATAACGTTGTTAGCTACAGTTTGGAGAATTATGCTCCACTCTTCCAGCAATGCTGTCTTCAGAGCATTCGCATCTCTAGGAGCGGGATTTCTACATGCAATTCTTCTTCCAAGGTAGTCAGAAAAGTTCTCTATCGGGTTAAAATCAGGAGACTTTGCTGGCCACGTTATTCGCAGAATGTCTTCACTTTCAAGGAATTTGTTAATGAGGTTTGGTGTATGTGGACGAGCATTATCGCCCATAAAAAAAGTCAGATCCATATGCACCTCTTAAAAGTCTTACATAAGGCTGTAAGACCTCTTCCCGATATCTCTGGACGATCACAGATCGGCTGTTGAAAACTTGTGGGGGCGTCCGTCCATCGATCATTATTACTTCCCAAATAGTCACAGCTCTGCTATCAAAACGTTCACTTTCCATAATGTTCGTGAGATAATTCGGGTTCCTTCCAGATGCAAATACGTTTAGAATCACCTGTAAAACTAAACTTCGACTCATCAGTAAAAGGAATATAGGACTAATGGTATTCACTCCAGTTCTTATGTTCTTTGCCCCAATTAAAGCGACCCCTCTTTTGTTGTGAAGACAGTGAAACGCCTACCTTTGGTTTTCTGTCATAAAGGCCTTTTTCATTAAGGCTTCTGTAAACCATTTTTAGTGTTACAGCAGATCCAGTGCCGGCTGCAAGCTCTGAACTTAACTGGCGAGCAGTAGACTTCCTGTTACGACGGGCAGTTATTGCCAGATATCAATCTTCAGAAGCAATTGTCATTCGTTCATGACCTTGTCCGTGCCTTCTCACAGCATTTCCATCATTTTAAAATTGTTTCCATAACGTAGAGACCGTCTGTCTTGAAATATTCAGACATGGGACTATTTCCATGATTGGTTGCCTTACTTCTAAGTGGCCTATGAATCGCTACTTCACAGATTATTCCAAATGATGCTTTGAAGCCATTCAACAAACTCACTTGAATCCTTACACACTAAAATCAAACGCTGTGCTGCAGAATTCACTTAGATATTCACTTTCAGCAAAGTGTTTGATTGAATGTATGATGATGTAAACCTAGTTTTGCATATCAGAAACTGTTTGATTGTTTTTTTATTAATGCTTATTAGGGTTGTTTCTCACATATTCTCTGCAAACATGGATCAAATTGATTGGATATTTCATTGAATTTCCTTATTTTCGGGTATGTAAGGATGAATTTGGACATGAGTATATTTATGTTAATGAGAGTTAAATATTATGTAAAAATAAAAATTTAATAATGTGAATTAAATAATAATGGATATATTCCTGATAAGAAATGGAATTTAATTCTTGATTTGTTTTTGTATTTTAGGGCCTTTAATGAAAGACTATGGTGATAAAAAGCCTTTCATAAAAGCAAATTTGATCCCTGATGATGCTGTGAGACAAAAGAGGAGTGTTAATACTGACGAAAATGATAAAAATAATTCTTGTTACAAATCAGATCTCTATATAACATTCAAAGAACTAGGCTGGCCTTGGGTGGTGGCTCCGTCAGGATTTAACGCATATATATGCTTGGGCAAATGCGCATATCAGCTTAACACACATCCGAGCCATTACCACCTAATGATGAGCACTTTACCCAACAACAAAACATTTCCAGCAGAAAACAACAGCGAACCAGGCAAGTGGAGACCATGCTGCAGTCCAACGAAACTGAAGGCTCTCAACATGATATATGTAGCAGGTAATAACAGTACAAACGCCAACACCAACACCAACGCTAATACTAACACTAACACCAACACCAATACCAACACTACAAATGCTTTTATTCATCACAAAATCGCAGATATGATTATAGATACCTGTGGATGTTGGTGAACAGCCATACAATTAATGTTCTCGTATGGTATTGCAATATGTGATGCTGATTGTAAGAAGATTATCCTGCAGATACTTGTCAGAAATCCTTGTTTTAATGATATTACAAAGTAAGATTCGTCCAGCATGTATATCCATTCCTGAGTAATAAATTAGACGAAAGTTTAATTTTTTGTTATTCTGGAGAAAAAAAAATGTGTTATGTACAGTTGTGAACATTTCTACACAATCATTCTGATGAACGGCTTTCATCATCGTAAGTTATATACATATGATAGCTACATTTGTAAATATTAACATCAGTGAAAGAATCCTTTACATCATATTTATGACTATGTTATTCATATTTTCTGGAAATATGTTTGTAATGTACCTAACTTATTTAAAATAAAATTTCTATTTGATACTTCATGGTTGAAAATTTTTTTAATGATTCCTTCGCAATATGAATTAAATGAAATTCACCGTATTCGCCATGAAAATGCCAAGGTATAGTTGCCTTAATAAAATAAATCAAATTACAAAAATAAAAATTTCTGTAAATATTATAAATATAGTTAATTTTATATAAAATATTTGAATGATTTTTTTAATGTAATTTAATAAAGCTTGTAGAGTTTATTATCTGATACCAGATTATTTAATGCATATTCAAAAACAAATTTATAGAATAAAATTTGATGTACATTTACCGAATCAGAACGAGTTGACAGTTTAAATTCATATCAATAGATCTGCAGAATAGATTCGAATGAACGATCTATCCTTTAGATATTTATATTTTCCTAACTGTCCAAGTTTTAAAAACATTAATTAAAATATAATAAGATGTGTGTTAAGATAGTGAGTTTGTTTCCCTAGCAACGGATAAACAAAAGATTGAAATAAATGGAAATTGAAGAATAGAGGTAGAATTATATATGCATGTTTTTAAATTGTGACATCCAGTTTGTTTATCAACCGATATGCTTAGTTTTAAAATATAAACATTCAGTTTTCAAAAAATATGGATTTGGAAAGAAAATATCTGTTTTAACAAATTGAAAAATAAATATTTTGCAAGAGTTTCTTTTCTATAATCTTTTCAGGTAGGAACAGTTATCAGTTTTACGCAAGCAATATTGACAACAAAATAACAACATAAAATTTTTTGTACCTTCTTTTAATCTGGGAAAAACGCATTCGCGTGCTTTTCAAAATTCACTGTAACAATATAAAAAAAAAAAAATTTTAAGCCAATTCCTACTTTTTTTTTCCACTATATTGCAGAATAGTCCTTTACAAATAAAGTTGAAATTTCCACTTACATCTGGCGCCATCTATCATTAGATACATACAATTTAAATCTGAAAAAAAAAACTAAAATAATTAATTAAATTTAATGTAATTAATGAATTAATATTTGAAAAGATTGTATTAACATCAAGTGTCATCCATTACAAGTTCAAAAAAATGTATTTGAACTTGAGTGGAGGAATAAAAAGTATTTTATTAACGATTAAAAATTTGAACAAGATATATATATAGGGAGAGTGTGAACTAATAGTAGGAATTTAAAAAAAAAAATTCGAAAATTCCTATTGTAAATTCCTGCCTCTAATTTAAACAAAACAAAATTCCCTTAGATTAAATAATATATATTTATACCATATTATTCTTTCAAAAAACTGTTACTCCACTTAAAAATAAATCAATAAAAATGTTGTTTTTATTATATTAGTACACATAAATGCATATTACACAAATTGATTTTATTGTAGAATAATAGTGATATTTCATTCCAAGATCTTATACAATATAATTCATAGGCAAAAAAAATTAGTTAAAGCTTTACTTTTAATATTTCTGCATGAAAAAAAAATCTGAAATTTGAGACCAAAATTGCTTTATGAGATATTTCTTAATTAAGTGGACAGTAAAATAGAAACAATACTAAGGAGATTTCTTTTTTTTTATTTTCAGATTTTTCAATAATACTAATTTTAGTATCAAGGTAAAAAATTCAATAAATTAAAATCGTCAATTAAAATTATTTTCTTTATGAAAAATATATAACTTTCAGTATTAATTCCTGTGAAAATACCTTAGACCTCTATTAATTTAATGATGACAATTTATCATCAATAGTAAATTCTTGCAAATAAAAAAAAATTGAAGAATAATATAGCAAAATAATATTTAATCTTTATTAGATTATGCTAATAAATTAAAACTTATTGATGCAATAATATGAATCTCAATTCAGGATATTGAAAAGTTAGATAAATAAACCTTTTAGTGATATTAACGTTAAGCATTATCCACTTTTAAAATAATTTTAGTCTAATTATAGTTTTTGTACAACACAATTTAGACTGATAAATGTTAAAAAACTACAATAAATTTCTTGAGTATGCAAATGTTATCTATTAGGAAGCTTTTATAAGAAAATTACAAAGAAATCAATTTCTTGTTACGGCAATGCCAGAGTATAATTGCATAACACAAATAAATAAGCATAGATAAAAAATTACAAGGCTAATTGTGAAAAATAAATGATTCCCAATTATTGTTTATGTTCTACAAAATATCCTTTCAACCAAATACTTACAAAAAAATCCTTCTATAACTCTTATGGAAAACATTTGCTGAATCTGTCTGTTGTGATAAGCGGAATGTCTTTTGCAGCTCATTTTATTCTGAGAAACAGAAAAATATTAACAGGATATTTGTCTGCAGATGTGTAGGATGTAACCACACGAACTATATACAATACGAAAATATTTTATGCACAAAGTGGTCAGGTTGTATATTAATTAAATACTCTGCAACCAAGTTTTCTTTTATCAATTTCTAGCAGAAAACGACGTGTTAATTAATGTTAACTGCTTTAATTAAAATTAGAATTACACCTCAGTAATGTGGTTTAAGTACATAACAATGAGTATTAATTCATTAACGATTTTTTTTAGCTGTTAATAATTACTTTGAATACCATTCTCAATCGATGATTCCTATGTGAAATATTAACCACAAATATTAGTGTGTAATTAATACTCACATTATTATTTTAACTTTGAAAGAAACCTTGCAGACTTACATTATATTTCTAGAAAATACAGTATATCAGTTATGGGATATTTCTTTGTTGAAAATAATCACTTTTTATCAATGTAGAAAAAAATAATATTGGATACATTTATCATGATTACCTTACTATTCAAAATTACCTTATTATTATTCCTGATTATTATTTGTAAATAATCTTAAAACATAAATGTTTAGTTATTTTAAAAAGGAATAAATCTGATGAATTTTAAAATGTATAGATTTTATTTTCCTTGCAGTTGTATTGATTTGATTAATTCCGTGCATAAAGCTGTATAACATAGAAACGATAAAAAAAAAAAAAACCCAATTAATTAAAAGAAGAATACAATGACATAAAATAATTGTAAAAATCAGATAAAGAATACCTATTACCAAATTTAGGCATTTGTTTATGCTAAAATAATTCTTTTTGATGGTATGGGAAATTTCACTTATATTTTAGAAATTCTTGTAACACGTTTTAAAATGTTTATATTTATCAAGTTATTAAATAAAATGTGAGCAGTAATATTCAAATGAATATCACTTATAGTCTACATAAAATTATTATTTAGATTTTGCATGAATATTAATATCATTCATTAGAAGCTTCCTTATTGTGTATATAAAATACTTTAACGACGATACACAGAAATAAACGTTGAAATCCATCATAAAAAAAAACAATTTGTAACTAAAAATGTCGCTAAAATTAGTGAATGTGTCGAAGGAAAAAATAAATAATATAGATAATAAAGGATCATTCTCTTTTTTATTGTTGTTTGTAATTGAAAAAACAATACCTAATATGAAAGAAAATATTCATATTTACTGCATTGAAAATTCAGTATATTTTTTTGTTCAAAAGAAAACAAAACTATTTCAAAAACGAGTATTAACTTTCAATTCTATTGTTATACTAGCAGAGATGACAAATGGTGCCAAATTAAAGAAAATAAATCATTTTTAGCTTCCGTAAACTTAGAAAGATGAATTAAAAAATTTTTTAAAATGCTAACTGTTTTTCAAATCCAAGAAATAAATTAAAGAGCATCATGTTCATAATGAATAGTTAACAAACTGCTGTATGGAATTCAGCATATGGATATGGCAATAATATATTTTGAAACAATCTCAAACTCGAGCTTAATATCTGATAATGATTAAAAATATAAACAATAAACGCAAACGAAGTATCAAAGGGTCACTAGCTCATAATATCTGGCTGGTTAAATATTGCGTACATAAAAGGATAAATTATAACGTAATTAAAAGACATAAGCATTTATGACATCATTTCCCATTTGTAAATAGCAAAATTATATTAAATAAAAAAAATTTAAAAAATAAGGCTCTTTTGTTTTGTACAATAAAAACAAGCTTTTATAATTAAAAAGGAACTAATAAGAATTGCAATAGTATAAAAAATAACATTAAAGAAACAGGCAAATTTGTTTCATATATATATGGGATATACAATGAACATACTTATAAAAAAATCCAATAAGAAATATTAAAATCAGGGTACCTTAATAAAAGGAAGTGGTTGCGCAATTGTAAAAATGGTTAAAGAATTGTACAGTTTTTTTTTTTTTTTAAGTTCTAAACTTAAATAAAATTAATACTTAAACGATGTAAAGACATAAAAATATTTCTGGTTACGCTCGTTATTTAGAAACAATCAAACATTTTAAGGGATTCTTAACTTACAATCCAAAAATTGGATATTAAACATAATAAAGTACAGAAGAAAACACAAGGCTGAGTATTTAGGAAATAAATATAGTTTATTTTTCTAGTTTTTTTTTTAAAGTATGTAAGTTATACAAACAGGTTTCGCAAAATTAAAAAATTTAACTTTTAATTAGAGATTTAGAACATTTAAATAACATGGTGCAAATTAATTTTCGAGTTACAAAAAATTATCAACCGCTTAAACTAAATTAATTTCAAATAATCTTTTGTCTACATTTGTTGCACTTCTAAAAAATTATAACAAATTCTTTTTTTTTTATCAGAACGTTCCAAGCTAAGAATTTCAAATGGTTCAATAAACCTTGAACCAAAAATTCTCGAAAAGATTCAATCATTAGAAGAGTGTTAAGTATTTTGTTAATTGAGAAATGTAATCTAAAGAGGCCATCTCTGGCCTTGACTTCTCGTGACTCAATACTTCCACAAAGGGCCATTACAAGGCTCTTTGTGAGAGCTGTTTCATTTTTTCTCCTTTCTTTCAAATTAACGTTAAATTTAAATAAATAACAAAATATCTTTAAATGAATTTGTCGAACTACGTGGATAGATTTAATTATTCTAATATTGAAAATAAAAATAAGTAATATTGATGGAAATTTTAAAGGAACTGAAATACCAAAGTGATCAGAGGGACAAGACCGATAGAAACAAAAATATCTTAATTTTTTTCAATATTTCTTAACTGATTCCCTTTATGTTTTCCTAGCGGGAAAGTCATATTAGTTAAAGTTAATCAAAGTCAAGTTAGTTTTCGAGATAGGCACGCCAACTTCTGATTTTACCACTAAGGAGCGCTGTAAGTGGGGTCATACTTCATGTGTTCTAAAGTGCATATGTTTGTCGATGTTGACGGAGAGAGCAGATTGTGAATAGAATTTTAATGTATTGTTCGCTCTTTCTTAAATATCGCATAATAAAATATGACTTTCACTTTAGAGGAGCTTCTTTGTGAGAGCTGTTTCATTTTTTCTCCTTTCTTTCAAATTAACGTTAAATTTAAATAAATAACAAAATATCTTTAAATGAATTTGTCGAACTACATGGATAGATTTAATTATTCTAATATTAAAAATAAAAAATAAGTAATATTGATGGAAATTTTAAAGGAACTGAAATACCAAAGTGATCAGAGGACAAGACCGATAGAAACAAAAATATCTTAATTTTTCAATATTTCTTAACTGATTCTCTTTATGTTTTCCTAGCGGGAAAGTCATATTAGTTAAAGTTAATCAAAGTCAAGTTAGTTTTCGAGATAGGCACGCCAACTTCTGATTTTTACCACTAAGGAGCGCTGTAAGGGGGGTCATACTTCATGTGTTCTAAAGTGCAGATGTTTGTCGATGTTGACGGAGAGAGCAGATTGTGAATAGAATTTTAATGTATTGTTCGCTCTTTCGTAAATATCGCATAATAAAAATATGACTTTCACTTTAGAGGAGCTTCTTTGTGAGAGCTGTTTCATTTTTTCTCCTTTCTTTCAAATTAACGTTAAATTTAAATAAATAACAAAATATCTTTAAATGAATTTGTCGAACTACGTGATAGATTTAATTATTCTAATATTAAAAATAAAAATAAGTAATATTGATGGAAATTTTAAAGGAACTGAAATACCAAAGTGATCAGAGGACAAGACCGATAGAAACAAAAATATCTTAATTTTTCAATATTTCTTAACTGATTCTCTTTATGTTTTCCTAGCGGAAAGTCATATTAGTTAAAGTTAATCAAAGTCAAGTTAGTTTTCGAGATAGGCACGCCAACTTCTGATTTTACCACTAAGGAGCGCTGTAAGTGGGGTCATACTTCATGCGTTCTAAAGTGCAGATGTCTGTCGATGTTGACGGAGAGAGCAGATTGTGAATAGAATTTTAATGTATTGTTCGCTCTTTCTTAAATATCGCATAATAAAATATGACTTTCACTTTAGAGGAGCTTCTTTTGTGAGAGCTGTTTCATTTTTTTCTCCTTTCTTTCAAATTAACGTTAAATTTAAATAAATAACAAAATATCTTTAAATGAATTTGTCGAACTACATGGATAGATTTAATTATTCTAATATTAAAAATAAAAATAAGTAATATTGATGGAAATTTTAAAGGAACTGAAATACCAAAGTGATCAGAGGACAAGACCGATAGAAACAAAAATATCTTAATTTTTTTCAATATTTCTTAACTGATTCTCTTTATGTTTTCCCAGCGGGAAAGTCATATTAGTTAAAGTTAATCAAAGTCAAGTTAGTTTTCGAGATAGGCACGCCAACTTCTGATTTTACCACTAAGGAGCGCTGTAAGTGGGGTCATACTTCATGCGTTCTAAAGTGCAGATGTTTGTCGATGTTGACGGAGAGAGCAGATTGTGAATAGAATTTTAATGTATTGTTCGCTCTTTCTTAAATATCGCATAATAAAATATGACTTTCACTTTAGAGGAGCTTCTTTGTGAGAGCTGTTTCATTTTCTCCTTTCTTTCAAATTAACGTTAAATTTAAATAAATAACAAAATATCTTTAAATGAATTTGTCGAACTACGTGGATAGATTTAATTATTCTAATATTGAAAATAAAAATAAGTAATATTGATGGAAATTTTAAAGGAACTGAAATACCAAAGTGATCAGAGGACAAGACCGATAGAAACAAAAATATCTTAATTTTTTTCAATATTTCTTAACTGATTCTCTTTATGTTTTCCTAGCGGGAAAGTCATATTAGTTAAAGTTAATCAAAGTCAAGTTAGTTTTCGAGATAGGCACGCCAACTTCTGATTTTACCACTAAGGAGCGCTGTAAGTGGGGTCATACTTCATGTGTTCTAAAGTGCAGATGTTTGTCGATGTTGACGGAGAGAGCAGATTGTGAATAGAATTTTAATGTATTGTTCGCTCTTTCTTAAATATCGCATAATAAAATATGACTTTCACTTTAGAGGAGCTTCTTTGTGAGCTGTTTCATTTTTTCTCCTTTCTTTCAAATTAACGTTAAATTTAAATAAATAACAAAATATCTTTAAATGAATTTGTCGAACTACATGGATAGATTTAATTATTCTAATATTAAAAATAAAAATAAGTAATATTGATGGAAATTTTAAAGGAACTGAAATACCAAAGTGATCAGAGGACAAGACCGATAGAAACAAAAATATCTTAATTTTTTTCAATATTTCTTAACTGATTCTCTTTATGTTTTCCTAGCGGGAAAGTCATATTAGTTAAAGTTAATCAAAGTCAAGTTAGTTTTCGAGATAGGCACGCCAACTTCTGATTTTACCACTAAGGAGCGCTGTAAGTGGGGTCATACTTCATGCGTTCTAAAGTGCAGATGTATGTCGATGTTGACGGAGAGAGCAGATTGTGAATAGAATTTTAATGTATTGTTCGCTCTTTCTTAAATATCGCATAATAAAATATGACTTTCACTTTAGAGGAGCTTCTTTGTGAGAGCTGTTTCATTTTTTCTCCTTTCTTTCAAATTAACGTTAAATTTAAATAAATAACAAAATATCTTTAAATGAATTTGTCGAACTACGTGGATAGATTTAATTATTCTAATATTAAAAATAAAAATAAGTAATATTGATGGAAATTTTAAAGGAACTGAAATACCAAAGTGATCAGAGGACAAGACCGATAGAAACAAAAATATCTTAATTTTTTTCAATATTTCTTAACTGATTCTCTTTATGTTTTCCTAGCGGGAAAGTCATATTAGTTAAAGTTAATCAAAGTCAAGTTAGTTTTCGAGATAGGCACGCCAACTTCTGATTTTACCACTAAGGAGCGCTGTAAGTGGGGTCATACTTCATGCGTTCTAAAGTGCAGATGTATGTCGATGTTGACGGAGAGAGCAGATTGTGAATAGAATTTTAATGTATTGTTCGCTCTTTCTTAAATATCGCATAATAAAATATGACTTTCACTTTAGAGGAGCTTCTTTGTGAGAGCTGTTTCATTTTTCTCCTTTCTTTCAAATTAACGTTAAATTTAAATAAATAACAAAATATCTTTAAATGAATTTGTCGAACTACGTGGATAGATTTAATTATTCTAATATTAAAAATAAAAATAAGTAATATTGATGGAAATTTTAAAGGAACTGAAATACCAAAGTGATCAGAGGACAAGACCGATAGAAACAAAAATATCTTAATTTTTTCAATATTTCTTAACTGATTCTCTTTATGTTTTCCTAGCGGGAAAGTCATATTAGTTAAAGTTAATCAAAGTCAAGTTAGTTTTCGAGATAGGCACGCCAACTTCTGATTTTACCACTAAGGAGCGCTGTAAGTGGGGTCATACTTCATGCGTTCTAAAGTGCAGATGTATGTCGATGTTGACGGAGAGAGCAGATTGTGAATAGAATTTTAATGTATTGTTCGCTCTTTCTTAAATATCGCATAATAAAATATGACTTTCACTTTAGAGGAGCTTCTTTGTGAGAGCTGTTTCATTTTTTTCTCCTTTCTTTCAAATTAACGTTAAATTTAAATAAATAACAAAATATCTTTAAATGAATTTGTCGAACTACGTGGATAGATTTAATTATTCTAATATTAAAAATAAAAATAAGTAATATTGATGGAAATTTTAAAGGAACTGAAATACCAAAGTGATCAGAGGACAAGACCGATAGAAACAAAAATATCTTAATTTTTTTCAATATTTCTTAACTGATTTGATTCTCTTTATGTTTTCCTAGCGGGAAAGTCATATTAGTTAAAGTTAATCAAAGTCAAGTTAGTTTTCGAGATAGGCACGCCAACTTCTGATTTTACCACTAAGTGGGGTCATACTTCATGTGTTCTAAAGTGCAGATGTATGTCGATGTTGACGGAGAGAGCAGATTGTGAATAGAATTTTAATGTATTGTTCGCTCTTTCTTAAATATCGCATAATAAAATATGACTTTCACTTTAGAGGACATGTTCGTGTAGTATTCTTTATTGTATGTCACATGTCGTATATCATTCTTATAGTTGTTGGCGAAGTACCTACAGCGTTCTGTTGAGTTTCGCGATTTAACAGAACGCCGAAATCGCGAATAATCAAATGAGTGTGTTACACAGAGGGAGAAAAAAATGGGCACGCTTAATAGCTTCTGTAATTATCATTAGATCTTCACATAAGTGGTATCGTTTGAAATGGTTCTATTAACTAACTTATGGTGCAATAGAGTTGATTAAAAAATTAGTTAACGTAGTTAATAGACATGGTTAATTAATTTCAAGTTAGAAGTAAATTAACATGGTTAATTATCGAGTAAAATTTTTCTATCACGTAAACCGAGATTTTTAGTGCAATCCGAATTTGGCAGTTACAAATTAGTATATAATAATTTAATAAGGGAGTATTTAATAATTTAATAAGGAGTTACAGGGATTCAAAAATTGATTTTCCTAGTGTTAAATAAACTTTCGCTTAATGAAAGATATCTGACATTCTAATTAATATTTTTTTAATTTTTTGTACCAGACGAAAGAACATTTTTTTTTTCAAAATTAAAAATGTAATTTTAGACAAATTTTTACAATATTTTTTTAAAACATTAAATATTAAATTCTGTTACGAAATAAAAATGAATTATAACATACTAAAATTTTAATTTGTTTGGGTTTCTAATGTTATCAAATTTTAAGCTATAAATGTTTTTCAAAACATTATGGAAAGTTTACGAGATATTCAATAGAAATGTTGATTAGGGATCCGATCCCAAATTAAAAAATATATATTATAGATCTGTTTTTGCACAAATGGCATAAAGCTGTTGTCGAGTGAGTGAGGTGTAAAAAGGTAAATTTAACAATGAAATAATTTAGTTTGAATTCTTCCCTTGTATATTTGAAATATATTATAATTTAGGGCCTACTTGCAGACATGGCCTGAACGTGGCAAATTACATTAAAATAATTATAAAAAAATTATTTTAGCCCACTCTCTTGATGATAAAAACATTACAAAATTCGTATTTAGAAAAATTTCAAAAGAAAACTTATTAAAATATATTTTTTAACTTCATTTGTTTATCCCATACAACCATAGAATCTAAAATTTAAAAAAAAAGAATTTTATTTTCGAATTTATATGTTGTACAAAATAAAATAAAATCTTTAAAGCAGAGGTAAGAAAAAGAGAATATCAGGCGAATATTATATAAACATTAAAAAAATAAATACTTAGATTTAAACTAAAAGATAAGAAAATAAAAAATAAAAAAGCAAATAAATACAATAAAATTTTTAATGAAAACATTCTAAAAACAAACAATAAACATTAGTAAGAATATTTGGAAAGAATAAAAAATAAATTAATTCTGTGATTATTGCAAAAAGTAAAGTCCATTTATAAAATAATCGAATAAAAAATTTGGAGAATATTCTATCTGAAAATAATTAGAAAATACTAATTTATTATTAAAATAATGAGTTAATAGAAAGGGATTTATTTATAAATTAACTTCAAATCCCAATAAATCATTTTAAAATAAACCATTTAAGAATTATATGATAATTTGAAGTATGACTGTTAAATTCTTTCATTTTAATACGATTTAACTGTATTTATTAATTCCAGTGAATACAATTGTCATATGTAAACTATTTTTAATTAAAAATTGAAAATTATCTTATTAAAAGAATTAAAATTCTAAATAATTAATATTTTATGCAATTTTTTTTTAGAATTAAAAAAAAATTGTTTGCTCAAATTTTTATTTTAATTAGGTTTTAAAACAGATTTTATTGATTATTTAAACAGGACAATCATAACAAGTAATATAAAAAAAATAAAATTTTGTGTCAATTCCTAATTTTTTCCCCTCTGTTGCAGAAAGTTCTTTATAAATAATTTTCATTTATTTTTTTAAAGTTTATCTGGCGCCATCTATTGGTAGATATATGCTACTTAAATCTAAAAAAAACTAAAATTAATTAATTAAATTTAATTAATGGATTAATATTTGAAAAAAACTGTATTAACATCAAGTGTCATCCACTGCAAGTTCCCTAAAAATGTATTTGAACTTGAGTGGATGAATAAAAAGTATTTAATTAATGATTGAAAATTTATAAGATATATAAAGAGAGAGTGTGAGCTAGTAGAAGGAATAGAAAAAATAATTCTTTCACCTTCATCAATTAACAACATATAACTAGTGCAAAAAAGAAAGCTCGGTGTTTTTTGCTTCCTACAACTTCCATTGGCCCATTTTAGTTGTGTAGAAAATCTATCGAAGTATATGTCTGAAAGCACCGGATATTCTCCTGCTGGTGATAATTACGATAAATCCGTAATCTGGAAAGATTTGGATAATTGGTATCGACATTTAATGAAAATCTTTTAAATTAAAATCGAAGTTATAAAATATTGTTTATTCTATCACGGAAAGAATGTTTGACCTTTATCGAAAATTATTTTATTCTATCAAACTACATCCACTTAAACAAATTGAATTCATTGAGTCGCTATTTTGGTGAACATTACTTCAAAATCATAATAAAATCGAACATTTTTTAATCGAATGGAAAATGATATTTCAATTATATGAACAGAAATTAAACAGGAAAGCATATCATCTTCCAGTTAAAAAATTTTGAAAACTAAAATTATTCATTGTAAAATGTTATCAGAACTTATTCATTAATTTGAACTAAAATCAGTGGTGCATCTATTTTAGATATTTTACAAAACTACAGGTACTACATCAGTAAATTATATATATATATATTTCCATAAAGTCCGTTTGTGGAAAGCTTGGAACTGCAAACATCCAGTTTAGAAGTAGAAAAGAACAAGAAAGCAGATAAATAGATCGATTAAGGATGTTAATTATATATATATGAAGTTCGTCGGGGAACAGCCTGGAACAGTAAATATCCAGTTTAACATCGAACAACAGAAACGAACAGGAAAGCAGATAAATCGAGTTGTTAAGAGTGTTGCGCTGCATTGCTGCTTCGGAAAAAAAAAGTGTGATAATTAGTGTGAAATTATTTTCAACTAATTTTTCTTTTAATATCGCGTAATCTAAAATCAATTATTTTTATTGCAATTAAAATCCCCCTAAATGCTATTCCCTTCCCTATGATGCCATTCGTTTTAAATCCGTCCAACGTAACTGCTTGCTAATTTTCCACACTATCACGGTAGTCGAATTAGGATCTAATAGAGATAAAATTACACAAGAAATAAGAAGGATTTATTATTAATTATTCAATAACAAATTATTTTCTTTGATGACTATGAACGGCTTAAAATCGAATTTAAAATTTTGTAAAAACATTAACTTGCATTATAATTTTGTTGAATTTTATTATTCGTAATAATTTATTTAGAACTTCTGGAGATATTATGCTATATTATTTAATGAAAAATACCTTTCTTTTTTAAACACTAACCACTACACTTCATAGTTTATAAATATATCTTATTATTTTATTTCTTGATTTATTTCGTTTTTTAATATTTCAATTATTCCTTTACCGCAAAAAAAGTTAAGATGATTTATTTTAGAATTCTTGAAATGACAGCAAGTTACTGGTTAAAAAACAAAATAATTTATAGTGTTACCTCAATATGTACATGAAGCATTAAATTTTGGGATGGATTTTCTTTTTAATTAGAAACCATCGAAACCATTAGAAATTTTCATCCATCAAAATGCAGATGATATTTTGAAGATTTATACTGTGATATTTTATAACATCAATGAAAATTATAATCTCAGTATAATTGTTACATTAAAAAATGGTTTATTTCGTTATTAAAAAAAAAAAGGTTATACATTCAAATGAAACCAAACACGCAAACGCATACTAATTATACAATCCAAACATATAAAATAATAAAAAAATGAATGCCTTTTAGTATTTCACACGCTGATTTAAAATCTATCATTGAGATGGCCTCTTTCTTTTTTTCCTGTTCTAAAGCTCTGCTTAATGAAACTCAAAAGAAGTTTTAAAAACGGTTATTAATTAATTTTTCACTTATTACATTTTTATGGCGATAGTTGAATGTTAAAGAGAGCCGCTTACATAAGTTCTCACATCAGTTATTGAATTTTCTTTCCCCTGAAAAGTATGATTGCAATGCTTCTCCTTAAATAGATCGAATCCTTAATCTTTTACATCCTAGCTGTGCTCTCTATCACATTGCCAGACAATTAAAAGATTTACATGCGAAAATTAAACATATGAATACGCATAAGCACACATACAAACGTACATTTGTCGGTCAAAAAATATAGGAAAGCACACACACTCAAAATAATCAAAAAGGAGAATTGATGAGGTATTTTTAGAAAAAATAATTAGACCATGTCAGTGATTCCAAACATTGTCTTGAAATAACTGCAGAAGGTTTTCGTATGAGAGTATCTGAAGAAATTAATACATTGAATGTCATTCAAAAAACAAAACTTAATCACTTGTTTTCCTGCATCTGTGACACTCCACTGTTTTATAGTGTACATTTACCTATTATACGTTGCGTGCATGCATGTCTCAATATCGATGATCATTTGAACACTTTATTATATAATATGGGCGCCCAGTTACACTACTTTTAGCAGTTACATACTTTTTTTTGTTCTAATGCAGCTGGCAAACACTTAGACAGTTGTCTTCGATGCCTTAATGCAACTGCTGCACCGACGTTATTCACTTAACACTACCCCAGGAGGTGCGTGTAGCTTGAATATAAGCTACGAACGCGGATTAACAATACCCCCGTAACGCTCTACGATCATGTTAGGCCAGGACCTACAGTTTAAAGTAGATTCCAAACCACTACAAACATTCCTGGCACCGCCGGGACCTGTGGTTCCAAGAGCCAGAGCGCTAGCCACTCGGCCATTCAGTCCCCTTTAGCAGTTATTTTTCATCAAAGATTATTTGAAACAGTCATTTACTATTATTTTTTTAGAGATATATTTTTTAAACTGATCAGCGCTTAATTGAGCTTGTGCAAGCTGCCCTAACAAGTCATTCACCAAATTTTCGGCAATTAAATGCTAAAACACCCCCAAAGAAATATACAATTTTCTTTTGAAGTAATTTTCTTTGCAACATTTGATAGATTCTGAACATAATTACTTGGTAATTATTATTATTTTATGTTTTAAATAAATATAAATAACATAATTACTTTTGGGCAATAATGAATGTTAGTTTATCATACTTCAAAAATAACATTTATTTGCATAAGAGCCACGCTATGGTCGCCCCATTTCATATGCAAATACTACAATTCCTTTTTTTTTTAAAGCTTATATGTGTATTTTCCATTTTTGACGAAACCTAAGCATCGTAGAAGTATAATTCTTTATCCAGTTTTATATACTCTGAGCAAGGATTCAAACAGATAATACGGTATTGATGAAACACCCAGTATATGTATACAAGGAATTACGGAGATATCAATCTCCAATAGAAAATATTATAACACTAGCTTTATGTCTAGAAAAGTAGCCGCAAAATCACCATACTGTAATTGAGTATAGATTACAATTACTGAAAAGAGCAGAGAGGAGTACTACTGATGTACTTCATGTGTACTGATGTACTAGTACTTCATTTACAAGAAGGATGAACTCTCTCATTTTGACTCGTTGACCTGACTACTTAATACTACTTAATGTAGCTTAAAATTGCTATATTAGAGAGTTTTTGCATAACGTTTTTTTTTATTGTCCGGTATTTTTTTCTCCCTAGCGCGCATGCTCATAGGAAATTGCGCATGCGTATCTATAATGATGTTTCCTATGAGCATGCGCGCTAGGGAGAAAAAAATACCGGACGATAAAAAAACACGTTATGCAAAAACTCTCCATTACCTTAAAAGATTTACGAGTATAGAATCTATTATTGGCAGAAAGCTGAAGTCTGCATCAGTGGCAAAAGTTAACGTATATTCATTAAAATAAGGATATTTAAGAATTTATAAATATTAAAAAAATTTATTATGACAGCGTTACATATTTTATAAAGTTAAGTGAATAAAATCAAGTGATCTGCTAGAATATGCAAAATATAATAATAAATAAAAAATTAATAATAAAAATTATAAAAAAAAATTGACCTCACAAAAATCTGCAAACAGGAGATGTTTTTGTACGAACGTCACAATAGAGAGTTTTTGCATACCGTACGTTAGTTACCGTGGGACGTCCGTTAGCTTTTTCTCCTTAGAGCGCATGCTCATAGGAAACTGAGCATGCGCGCTAGGGAGAAAAAGCTAACGGACGTCCTACGGTAACAAACGTACGGTATGCAAAAACTCTCTAATATTTCACTCTCATTTAATCAGAAACAAAAAAATATTCCACATCATTACTGAAAAGAGAATCTTGAGTATGCTTTGAGCAACTTGTGTTACTGTTCCAGTTAAAGTGGATCTAAGACAAAAATTTGCTATTGAAGTACGGAATTTCACACTTAAGTTAAGAAAAAATAGAAAATCACATGCTGAAATTGCAAAAATTGTTAAATCTGCTTACTTGCCATTAAAATTAAGTCTGTTTACTAGCCAAATTATTATAAGGAATTTCGAAACAATTGACGTGCTTTTATCGGTTTCTCAACTCATACAATATGTTGCGGCGACAATTAGTAGGAGTGTTAATGTGGAAACAATTCGAGGAAACCTTCCGAACTGAAGGATTTCACTACAGAATTCTGCGAAGAAACCACTTACATCCAGAGGTAACGGAAGAAAAAAATATCTTAGCTTTGCTAATGTATATATCCATAAGGTTTTAGATTTTTGAAAAATTGTCCTTTTTTTCCCATAAGAGTATATATTTAACCGGGTGAATTGACGGAAATGATGAAATGAATTTGATGACTCAGAAACTAAAAAATGGGATCTGATGGCCGAATGACTAGAGCTCTGGCACTCTGTGCCACAGGTTTTTGGTTTGAATCCCAGCGGTGCCGTTTGTAGTGGTTCGGAATCCATTTTAAACCATAGGTCCCTGTTTAATATGACTGTAGAGCTGTGGGAGTAGGGCTGACAACTCTACCCCGTAAAATGAAAAACGTCTCCTGTCTCGACATCTGCCAGCAGGCAGACGGGGCTGTCACAGTTGTATTGAACATATATGTAAAAGTGCATATATATTTAACATATATAAGACATATGACAGTGCTTTATCTAATCATCTATACATTTTCCCGCAGACTGATTGATATATGGCACTGAGTTCCTCCAGCGAAATATATATATGGCATATATCTAAAAGTATATATATATATATATATATAAGTAAGGTAGAAACGGAGTATAGTAGTTATATATAGGTAGGTTAAAAGTAGTATATAAGTAGTTATAAAGATAATCGAAAAACATTTTAAAAACACAATCTTAGCGGAATATTTTATTTATTTTTAACAACTAGACTTTCATCAACATATTTTATATTAAATTGAGACACTATCGATTGGTACGGCATTAGTATACAAAAATCTTACTAATAGTACATTTTTTAAAAATAAATAATGAACCCATGGACAAAATGTATCTTTCTGAAGGCAGGATCATGGCAATAAAAGAAAGGATTGAAGTCCAGATAGGTCATTATCAATTCATGAATTATCATTAAAACATTAGTGGGAGGAGGAGAAAGAGGAAGGAAATGATTATCTTATCGAATTTACCAGTCCAATGTCGGCTTTATGGATATAAATAACCCTGGCATCTTGAAACATCTTTATAATCATCCTCAACATTGGGGCGAAATGACCATTCTTCTGCCCCTCTTAATAATAGTCGCGATGCTGGCGTTGTTGAGCACTTTGTCGGAAGAAAGTCGCAAAGCTGGGAAGCCTGAAGACGACTTGGATCCCGACTTCATCCGCATGAAGGAAATGAAAATCCAAGTTATAAAAGATAAAATATTAAGTGAAATTACCCCGACAGAGTTTCCAGTCACAACCTCTCCGGCTAACATTCCCGAACACCTGTTGGATCTGTTGAGGAAAGAAAACGAGAAGGAAAATGAATCCGCTCTCGGACAGGGCGAGACTTTGATTGCTTATCCCATGAATGGTGAGTAGATTTCAGAAATAGGTAACAAATAACGCTCGGAATTAACAATATTTTTATCACTAGTTAAAAATCTAACGGTTTCAATGTGCAAGAAAAAAAAAACTTTACAATCAAAATCTTGTGTTATTTTTATAATCCCTTTATACCTGAATTTTTATGATTTATGAGATTATAAAGGATGGTGAAAACGATAAGTGAAAAAATGTATAAAATTAAATAAATAAAATGATAGAATTTGTTTTAATATTTATATTGCTAAATTATTACATGCAAAAACTGATTTTTTAAAATTAAACAGGATTTTAAATAACGTGAATTTGATTAGTTAATTTTGAAATGCATAACTTATAATATTTTTATTTAGTTTTTGAAGTGTTATAATAAATTTTTAAAGCAAATAAATTATAAAACATATTCTTGCTAATACGTGTACATCTTTTTTGTTTAAAACATTGTTTCTGTTTATTTGAAAAGGGAATTATTTTATACATCATCGGTTTTTCAGTTAAATAAATAATATTATATTTTTATAATATTGTTTGCATTTAAAATATTTACTAATTTATAGTGCAGTTTTAAATTATAATCTATGCTTCATAATAATTTTGAATAATTTGGCTTCATGTTTTAAATTATAATAAGAATACATTTTTTGTCTTATTCAAAATGCTAAAAATTTTTAAAATATCTCTCGATCCAACAATCTTAATCTAATTTAATTAATCAAATCTAATTTTTCAACCATATCAACCTAAAAATCTAATTTTAACCATAAAATTTCTTTGAAAACAAAATAATAAAATTTTTTTTTTCCTGAAATATCGTGGAAATAATTAATAAGAAAAAGGAATTAAAAAAAAAAAAAAAACTTCAATCATTGAAAAATACACTGACAATAACCAAATAACACCAGAATGATTATAAACACCTTTCTCTTACGAGGAGCCAAATAGCTATGTTTCTAACGCGCCTTGATAGCACAATAATAATTATAATAAACTCGGAATGCAAATACTAAAAATTTCCTCTATATCAATGCACTTAGTAAATTATTGACTAAAAATTAAATTGTTAAAATAATTTAAGTCGAGCAGTGAAATATTAATTTCACATTTAAAAAAACATAAAGAATGCTTAGTGGAATGATGCGCCAGTTGGAAAACGCAAACCAAAGCGAATCAAAGCTGCGGGTATATAACTACACTCAAGACCCAAAACATTATGACCACCCCTACATTTTGCAATGAACTCGCCTGGATGACGTGGAAGGCACGTGATCAGGTGGAAGTGGTATTTAACTGGTATTAAGTGGTGGTATTAATCCATGGCTTTTTGGTTTTTGCCAGTTTTGGTAGCAGAGGGGAGCTGACGTGTTTTTCGTCCGCTCGCGCCTGCTATGTGTTCTATGGAGACTGACGAACTTATTGAGAGGAACGGACCTCTTCAGGTCCCTTCCAATTCTCATGTGTGGCTCTCTAATCTCACAGACGAAGAAAGATGCTCAAGAATATCTGACGTTCTTAAGAAAAGAGACGTCGCACAACACCTATATGATGCGTATGCCGCAGCACTGACCTGCCATTCTCCTGATGATGATGATCTCAAAAGGATAGCGATCCTACACGATGAACTTCAGAACGCTATGAAAGAGGTAAGCAATCTTGAGCTTTGCCCATTGCAATCTTGTTTAAAGCGTAAAATTGATAACAATGGTAAAAATTCTAATAGTTCTAAATCGCAAATAAAGCGCAATGCTGCGCACTTAAATGTTAATGGAAATGATAATGACGGATTCAAAAAAACCCTCTAAAAAATTAACTGCTAAGGTTAATTATGTTAAAAATACTCAACAATTTGTTGAGATTAAAAATAACTTTGAAAAGCTGAATGTTGACGAGTTGGAAGACCAGGGCACTGATACTGTTCAGATTACCAAGAGAATGCCACCTATCATGGTGAAGCCCACTGATAACCTGAATGCTATGCTTGCTAAATTTGATAAAACTTTTGAAAGCAAGGTTACGATAAAAATAGCAGGCGAAATGATAAAGATGTTTCCGCTTGATGAGAACAAGCATAGGACCATAACAAAATACCTGACTGAAAATTCCATTGAATTCTTCGTTATTACGCCGAAATTTCAACGTCCTCTAAAGGTCGTCATCAAAGGTCTTTATGTAAAAACCCTCGACAATGATATTAAGGAAGCATTAGCCAACTTAGGTTACTCTGTTGACAAAGTAACTCAACTGCAAAGAACTAAAACTACACAGCCGCTACCGATATGGCAGGTTACCCTAACGAGAGAACAGAAAAGTCAGGAAATATTTAAACTTGAACGCTTATTGTATTTCACGGTGAAAGTTGAAAAATTTAATTTGAGGCCTATGACGTTACAATGTTTTAAATGTAACAATTTCCACCATAGTGCTAACAACTGCGGGTTTAAACCCAGGTGTATAAAATGTGGTAAGGAACATTCTCATAAGGAATGTCCCATAGAAGGGAAACTTGAGGTTCCTATTTGTATTAATTGTAATGCTACTGGTCACATAGCAGCTTGGAGGGGCTGCCCTAAATTCCCCAAAATTAATATTAATGCTAATAGACAGGCCGCTTTTGCTAAAGCTACTCCTCCCAGACAAGTAAATCCTAACATCAGTTTTGCTTCAATGCTTAAACCTACTGTTAATGATACTACTGCTGCTCCACCTCCAACTAATGTAAATCAAAACCAACCTAGTTCACTACCTGGCATTGAAGATCTCCAATTATTTCAAAACGCTGTTATCCTCATGAAGGAATTCATCTCTCTTTTCACGGAAATCAAAAATTTGCCTAATTTAATTAACCAAATCAATTCTACTAATAATAAAGCCGACAAGCTTCAAATCTTTGCTAATTGTATGTGCTCTAAACCATCTAAAAATGCCCCGTAATGACTGGGTTGGTTTCAGGATTTACTATATGCTATTGGAATGCCTGTAATATTTGGTACAAGATGTTTGAGTTTAATAACTTCCTACAGACATATGAGCCCGACATTGTGCTGCTCCAGGAGACTCACTTAAAAAATTCTCAGACTCCTTACATCTCAGGTTATTCATTTTACAGAGACGACGGACCGCAAAATCCTGTATCAGGCGGAACGGGCATTTTCATCAAAAACAATATTCCTCATACGCATATTCCTACGCCAACTCTCCTAGGTATTAAAACTACTGTTATTTCTCTCAGTTTCCCAAATCTCCCTTCTCTAACCATTGCCTCTGTTTATGTTCCAAACCGCATAGCCTCTCCTAATCTAATTAATGACATTAATGTGCTTCTCTCTCTGAACAATAGCTCCATTCTAGCTGGCGATTATAACGCTCATAACACCCATTGGGGATGTAGATCAACTAACAATACTGGCAGGGTTCTTGCTTTATTGGCTCGAAGCAATGATTTAGACATTTTAGCCCCATTAACACCCACTCGACTTGGCACCAATTCTGCTTCAATTATTGACCTTGCTGTAACTAACAACTTTCACTTCTCTCACTCCATAAACTCTATTGACGAACTTTCCTCTGATCATAATCCGGTCATTCTTAAATACAATTTTACCTATCCCACAATTCCAATTCCTAATAGAGTAAGAACTATCTGGTCTAAATTCTCTAACACCCTTGATAAAAATCTTGTTTATAATATTAATGCTATTAATTCTTCTCAAGATATCGAAAATGAAGTAACTGATTTCACTAACACTATTATTGATGCTCATAACTCTTCCTCTAAACACATTACTTCTACTAATAGTAACTATTTACCTCCTCACGTAAAAATTTTAATGACTCAAAGAAACCGCGCACGTAAAACCTGGCAAATTTACAGAGACCCACGCAGTAAAACAAACTATAATCGCGCTCAAGCACTTGTCCGTAGAGCTATATCTGAATATAAACAAACCTCTTGGAATAATCATCTTCAAACCGTTAACAGCCAAGATGGTACTTTCTGGAAACTTCCGAAGGGTTTTAAAAGGAAAAAATGCACCATTCATACACTAAAAACTATCAACTGCACAGCTACAACTAATACTCAAAAAGCCGAAATTTTGGCAGACAGCCTTCAGGAGCAGTTTCAGGAAAATAATGTTCATGATCCTCTTAATAGTAAAGCTGTCTCTGACTCAATCATGTATTTTAACTCTACAAATTTTACTCCTCAGGTAGCTAATACTAAAGCTTCGACAGTGATCGATATCATTACTGATTTAAAAATTAACAAAACGCCTGGCATAGATACTATCACTAATAAAATGCTTCAAAATCTCCCGTTAAAAGCTATATTCAAAATTTGCCAAATTGCGGACTCAATTATTTTTCATTCATACTTTCCCACTTGCTGGAAAAGAGCCAGAGTGTTGCCTATTTACAAAAAAGGAAAAGACCCCACTTCCCCTTCCAGTTACAGGCCAATCTCTCTATTTTCCTCACTCAGCAAAATTATTGAAAGAACTATCTCAAAATAGAAACTAGTCAGAAAAATTTACTCATCCCTCAGCAATTTGGCTTTACTGAGAAGTTATCCACAACTCACCAGCTACTCAATATAGCTGAAACTGTTTCCGAAGGTTTTTCCTGGAAGTTAGACACTGCTGTTGTTTTTCTCGACGTAGCTAAAGCATTTGATAGAGTTTGGGTGAATGGATTAATTCACAAATTAATTATTTTCAATTTCTCTCCCTTTTTTGATTAAAATCGTTCAAAATTATCTCTCTAATAGAACTTTTGTGGTTTCTATAGACAATACTGACTCTTCTGTCAAAAATATTCAGGCTGGTGTTCCCCAAGGTTCTATCCTTGGCCCTTTTCTATACAATCTTTATATCAATGATATCCCGCAAATATATAATGTTAAAATTAGCCTCTTCGCAGATGACACTGCTTTACTCACCCAAGGTCGCAAGCATCAGATTATCAGCAAAAATCTTCAAAATTACATTAATCAACTTGAATCATGGCTCACTAAATGGAAAATCCAATTAAATACTGAGAAAACTGAAGCAGTACTGTTTACGCATAAAAGGGTTTTTAATAATCCAACCATAAAAATTTATAATAATCCTATCACTTGGACTGGGCAGGCTAAATATTTGGGTGTTATTCTTGATCGCAAATTAACTTATGCTCCTCATGTTAACTACCTCAGGGATAAATTTAATGCTTGCATTCGCATTTTGTACCCACTAATCTGTAGAAATTCTGCTATGTCTCTGGAAAATAAAAAACTCATATATCTTGCTTACTTGCGTCCAATACTTGCATATGCGAGTCCTGTTTGGGGATCAACGGCTCGGTCAAATTTTGAGGTCATCCAAAGGTTAGCAAATAAAATCATTCGAATGATCACAAATTCGCGCTGGTTCTTCAGAAACGAGGATATCAGACATGCACTTTCAATTCCCAGTTTTAGACAATTTGTACACAAAATCGCGAAAAATTTCTATAATTCCATTCCTAATATAAACAAACAACTCTGTTCTAAAAGATCTTGGGAATTACGAGTACGACATTTCTCTTTTTAAAAACCGCAAACGACCTCGCGCTGTTCTGAACATTACTCAATAGCATTGATATCCTCCTTTCTGGATCACCCCGCAGCTGCTCCATTGATTTGCCTTCTTCCCACTGGTTTTATTTGTTTACTACAAAGCACTCTGCACCTCTTTTTCCCCCTCCCTGCTGCTGCTTGAATAGTCGAAACGTTTTCGTTTCCCTCCAGGCTCTGATCTTCCATCACTCACTTGCAACTGACCTTGTACGATTCACAGATTTTCCCCGTCATTACCATTTCATTCTCTCTTAACAAACTGTTCTGGAACGTTTTTGTAATTTTTAACTACTTTCAGTTTGTAATTCTTCAAATTCCTCTTTTAACTTTTCTTTAATTATTAAAATATAATTTTTATTTTTTTTATTTATTTTTTTTTTTTAAATACTTTATTGAAAAAAAAAAAAAAAAACTTCTCTTCTACATTTATTATTTTCTCTATTTTAATTGTTTATTACTAATGCAATGGGCTTAAAGCTAAAGTAACTTCCCTTTCATATGCAAAGAAGGAGTTAACGGTTACCTACAAAAAACCAAGGAGCTCCGTCAACCTACAAATCATATGGACTCATGTCGTCGTCGTCGGTACTTTTAATCCACGCTTTTGCAGTCAAGAAGCGGGACCTACGGGTTGAAGCTGTGTTGTGCGCCAGACACTCGGCCATTGGTCCCAAATTTGCCAACGGCAACTCATTATTGACAGGTGGTCATAATGTTTTGATTCTTGAGTTTATATATATAATGAAACTAAAGCGAAATTCTAAAAAACCAAAGCGAAATTCTAAAGATCAAAACTTAATTGCTTGGATGTTAACACAATTTTACTTTTAGTATCTATTATCTTTCAGATGCGACCTGTTCTATAGCACAGCTTTTAAATTTCCTTTATTCTGGTTTTATATTTTTCCACAATTATTTTTTGCGTATAATGAAAAGAACATAAACATCGAAGAAAATATTATAAGTTTTCTCCTACTGTATGAGCCAAAACTGAATATCCCTATTGAGGTTTGTACAATGAAAAACATTTCAAAAAACGATATTTCCTACAATATCATTCATTGTATGAAAAACAATATTTCCTACAATATCATTCATTATATGAAAAACGATATTTCCTACAATATCATTCATTGTATGAAAAACAATCTTTCCATAATATCATTCATTGTATGAGAAACGATATTTCCTACAATATCGTTCATTATTTGAAAAACGATATTTCCTACAATATCATTCATTGTGTGAAAAACGATATTTCATGCAGTGAAAAACCTAAATAACAATTGCTTGCTTTATCTTTTCAGTTGAATTTCTTATTAAACAACTAATATTTTTATAGGATTTTTTTGTTAGCTAGAGATATTTATGAAATATTGAATACACGTTTTTACAATATTTTAAAAAATATTTTTTCGCATGTAGTAATTTCTTATTTATTATATTTTCCTATTGTTACGAATTATTTCAGAGAGTTTTCCTTCCTATGCCAGTAAAAATAAAAAAAGTTTTTTTAATCTAATAATTAATAGAAAGTTGTTAATAATAAGGATTTTTTTAGGGAAAAAAGAGGGAGGAATTTTTAGGAGGTTTCCTAAAAGAAATTAAAAATACTTTTTGGCGATTCTTTACTGTAAAAATTCAGATATTCTTATAATATTTTAGAAAATAAATTAATAATATTAAGGAAAACATAACTAAAATTTCAGCTAAAATGAAAGAAAGCTTCAAGAAATAAAAAATTATATCCTAACTAAAAAAAATTCCAGTTTTTTACCTTACATTTTTAGGATATTTCAAAGAGAAACGAAGTCGCAAAAATTCAAATTAATATATTTTAAAACATATAGGATTAATGTCTCATATTTTGTTTGTTAGTTTTAAAGTTTTTTTTAAAATGATTTTGCATAAAACAATCAACCATAATATAATGAAGCCATGAGGATTTTTTTATTTTCAATTTATGATTAAGATTACTCTTTACTTAATAGCTAAGAAAAATAGCACATATTTAGTAAAAAAGTAATTTCATAGGATCTAAAATAGTAAGAAAATCATGATGTAAATATTGTAATTTTTATTTTTAGAGCTTTGCTCGCTTGATGCTACGAGAAATACAAATTATATTTGTTAAAATTCATTAAAATATTGAGTAATATAAATTAATAAAAATAAATTGCTGTCCACAGAAACACAGAGAACTAATAAAAAAGAACTTCATCACTGATCTACCAAAAAAACTAGCCCAAATTACTTTATCAATTAACGATCAACAATGTTACATATCTATGCTAAGAACTGTAATAAAAAGTATAACGAAAATTTTAATTCGTGAAGTTATTATTTCATTAATATCAACTGTGTAAAATAAATTTTATCTTTTAATTAATTCATTTATAAAATGCACTAATATATATATATATACACTCAAGAGCCAAAACATTATGACCACCCCTACATTTTGCAATACACTCGCCTGGATGACGTGGAAGGCACGTGATCAGGTGGAAGTGGTTATTTAACTGCTGCTGGAGAGTCTGAAGAATCATTCTTTCACTTACTTCTGTGTGTGATGAGAAAGGCTGCGGATCTAAGCGACTTTGATACAGGGCAGATTGTAATGGCTCGAAGGCTTGAAACAAGTATTTCCGAAACTGCACGACTCGTGGGTTGTTCGCGATCTGCAGTTGTTAGTACTTATGTAAAGTGGATGAATGACGGTGAAACCAGCAGTAGACGACATGGTATTGGACGTCCCCACGCTATCAAAGAAAAAGGTCGTAGGAGACTGTCTCACTTTGTGAAGCATAACCGGAGCCAGACAGTGGCTCAGCGGACAGCCCAGTACAATGCAGGGGAAAGTACAATAGTATCGGAGCACACTGTTCAGCGGACACTGTTAGATATGGGGCTATGCAGCAAACGACCCACTCGTGTGTCTTTGCTGACCAAGCGTCATCGCCAACTGCGCCTGCGCTAGACCCGGGAACATCCATGGGTCCTGGGTGACTGGTCCATGGATCAGTGGGAGAGAGTTGCCTGGTCAGATGAATCACGGTTTGTCATTCATCACGCCGATGGCCGTGTCAGGATTCGCCGTCTTCCAGGCGAACAGTTGCTCCCTCAATGTACAGTAGGTCATACACAGGCCGGTGGTGGCGGTATTATGCTTTGGGGGACGTTCTCTTGGGCGTCTCTGGGAACCGTGGTTGTGGTAGAGCAGACCATGAATGCTACAGGGTATCTGAACATCATTGCGGACCTGTTGCACCCTTACATGGCCTCTGTTTTTCCAGCTGGAAATGGAATGTTCCAACAGGACAACGCCCCTTGTCACAAGGCTGTTGGAGTGGTTCCAGGAACATGATGCTGAATTCCAGTTAATGTCCTGGCCGCTTAACTCACTGGATCTCAATCCGATTTCTATCGGATCTCAATCCGATAGAACACATTTGGGATGTCCTGGGATGGCAGCTCAGAGTTCAAAGACTACCAATTCGCAATATCTCGGATTTGCGTGACCGTTGCTTAAACATATGGTACAATCTGTCTCCGGCCATCTACCAAGGACTTGTGGCATCCATGCCAAGCCGGGTTGAAGCTGTGTTGCGCGCCAAAGGTGGGCTAACTCGTTATTGACAGGTGGTCATAATGTTTTGGCTCTTGAGTGTATATATAAGCTTAAGCTGTCACAGTTATATATAGTATATGTGTTAAATGTTTCCACAAAAAAGCTAATTGGTTTAAAATATTTCGCCCAATATATTTTTAAAAAACGTAAAAAACATATTTAAATAGTGAGAAAATATACGACAGCCGATTAAATTATTTTTGTTACGATTCTTTGTTTCTTATAAGAAAAAAAAAATAACATTCAGAAATGACGAAATAATGTAAAAAATTTCACTTTGATTTGATTCAAATGACAGTAATAAAATAATAATAGTAATAAAAATAATAAAATTAAGATTACATGAAGTAAATCAATAAATATATACAATTCACTTTAATATGTTAAAAACTATAATTTAATAATTTTTAAGTCACGTTGATGATTTAAAAAAAAGAGGTACTTACGGAAGAAAGTATATGTTGAATCTAAAAATACGATACGAATAAATATAAATGCTTTATGGAAGAAATAAAATCGTAACGTTTCTCTTAAAAATATAGATTTTTAAGAGAAACGTTATGATTTAATTAATACCGTACACTTTCATATTGAAGATATTTTACCAATAATAAATGACAATCGATTAAGAAGTCGACACTCCTAATTATCCCTTAAGGTGCAAATGATCGTATGTTTAAAGTTACTGTTTTTGTCTTCTTTCTTACGAGAGTACTTTTAAATAAATAATGGTGATATCATATTTTTTATAATGTTTTCTAGATAACACTATGTGTCGAAATGAATCTGCGTGTGCAAGATTTGAATTCGATTTATCCTCTGCTGGCAAATCAATTTCGTCTCTTAATATACAAATTCAAAAGCAAATGGGATTGTTGCCAATAAAGGTGATGGCGTGCCTTTCTAATTCTTTAGAAGAAGACGACCAGCCCTGCTTTTACCAAATAACATTAAGGGAGGTGAAATTTGAAAAAGGATGGTCTATATGAAATTCCATACAATGTTAATATGGATTCTAGAAGCGAACCATTATTTTGCACTGTTGAAATATCCGGTAAGTAAGTATAATATATTTTTTTTCTGAGAAAACAATTTTCTATAATACCAAATATTCCCAGAAAGCAATGATCTCCTTATCGTCTCCCACTAGTGATCTATTCGCACCATATATGAATAGGTGGCTTCTTAAACAGTGGGCCACGGATTTTTTTGAGGTCTGTGAGTTTGGATTTAAACATCAATCAGCTTGATTGAGAAAAATTAGTATTCTTATTATAGCTAAATCTGGCATTAATTTATAATCATTGAATCTTTCTTGAAGGATGGCGCAAAAATTAGAATTTTTTAGTTCGCTGATTATCAATAGAAGTAAAACGCCCATAATTTAAATAGATTTGCTTCATATTTCTTAACAGTAGCTTCATAACAAAAATTGTTTATGCTCTTCAGTATCGTAAAGAAATTATGTTGATCAAACAGAAAATGAATGTTATTTTTCTTACAGAAAATTTGTTATTATTGAAATTTAACTCGATGACAACAGAAAATTCTGGTGTTTTCTGCTAGATTCCTATTCTCCTTTTGTAAATTGGTCCATGGAAACATTTCTTACATTTTCTAATCTTTTCGAATAGAGAGAGAGTTTCTGCACTTGCAAAGGAAAATAAATAAAAATCGAAATTGATAAATGTCTAATATTGACATGCATGACATCTTATCTAAATTTAGCATTAATATATGGATTTTTCATAAAAAATGTAATTTCTATATTTAATACGTAATATAGTATAATTCTATATTTATTACTACTTTAATTATTATAGCTGTGCCAAAAATGTGTTAAATCACGACTTTTTTTGTTCTTTATAACATAGTTTAAAAATATTGTTTAGAGAAGAAGTTTGTGATCTCCGTTCAAGTATTAAGGTGCCCATACGATAGTAAAGGTTGAGGCTGCCTACTGTAATGGAACACGAGTTTCCATTGATATGCTAGAAAAAATTTGAGAAATATGAAGGCAATATTAAAATTGTTTTTATCAGTGCATTAAGATATTTTGTAAACAAATGAAAAGTTTAGCACTGAATTAATAAATTGTAATAGTTAAATAATTTTCTACGCATTTCTTATCTTTCCAATTAGTTTGATTTGGTTGGTTACTCTACAGCCATTTTTGCATACTTTTGGGTAATTAGACCGGGACCTACAATTTAACGTGGATTCGAACCACTCACTAACAGCTATGCTACCGCCAGTTTTCGAACCTGAAAAATCTGTGATACCAAAGGCCACAGCGCCTAGCCAATTACCTATAAGGTCGGTCCGATTAGGTTTAAGTTAAAAAAATTTTAATTACTACGGGGTTCAGTTCAATTGTGTCAGAATCTTCTTATTAACTCTTAAACATTTAAGAATAAAAGGTTATTATCAGTTATAAAAATTTGACCTAAACTGCCAATTAATAATTTTATGTAAAGTTAAAAAATACAGAAGATTTAGTATAATTGATTTATAATTACTGATAATGTGCACACTTTTTTAAGTACAAAAGGAAAAGTATATGAAAAATGTATTATGGAAACTGTGTTTTCGATATTATATGCATAATATATTATGGAATAAGACAAAAAACTGCAAAAAATGTAATACAACAATTATGCACAGACACATATATTTTAAAAGCGAATTTTATTAATTGAAATTAAATAAAATTCAATTCTAATACAAATTTATATAAAATGTATTTTTTGTGTTGTTTAATAAAATATGTAAGTACTTTATAACATTCTACCGTAGATCTTTTTAAAATGCTGTATGATTCCAGAACTATTATAGAGATTAGGGATTTTAGAAAGAATGATTTTCTATTCAAAATAAACAATTTTAATCTACTGAAATAGTAAAAAATTTCTTACCTTTTCGTGATGAAACTCTAAAACATCAATTTATATCATAGTTGCAATTCTTTAAAACATCCATTTATATCAAATTAGCAATTCTTGTAAACATTAATTAGAATCAGCTACAAAATAATGTTTTCTTTAGCACTTTATCTGACTCACTGATTAAGAAGGACTGTTCGCGCCAACGCGCAAGGATACCCCTAGCGGCGAAAAAAGTGTGTGTACGCATGCGCCTGCGAGCGCATAAGTGTGAGTCTTCAGTGTAACGCCAGAGTGGCAAGAGAGAACATCACGGCTGCGAGTGGCTGTGAATGTCGTGTAAATAAAGTGTTGTTACGTTTTCATTGTGATTACTTATTGTGTGAGTGTGATACAGTCCACTTGAGAAAGAGAATATGTGTGAGTGCTATTGACGACAACATTTTGGTCCGTCGAGCCGGAGAGTGGCTCAAACCTGTGGATAACATAAGTCAAGAGAAAAGCTTTGTGAAAGAAGTAAGTGGAAAAAACTTTTAAATCCATATATTTAATATTTTGTGCAAACATGTTTAAAGGTGCCAAAAAAGAAGATTTGCGGCTCGTTGCCGCAGAAATAAATTTGATAGTATCTGAAAAATTAACAATTACAGATTTATATGATGCAATTGAACAAAGTGATGTGTTTAAAAATAGACCAGACATGGTTAAAGACATTGCCAACACGATTATTGACAATCGTAAAAATGAGGAGCAACGGCAAATAGATCTGGAAAAAATAAAATTAGAACGAGTTAAAAATGAATTAGAACTCGCAAAAATTAAAAATTAAAGTAAATCAGAAGTGTGTGTAGGTGAAGCCAAACCAGATACTATTGATCAAGTAATAAAAAGTGTTCGAACTTTAACTGTCAGAATTCCCACTCGACCGGAAGGGTGGAGTTTTTTCTTTAATTCTTTAGAACGCGCATTTAGTATTAAAGAAGTACCTGAGATATATAAAGCTGAGATTCTGTTAAATTTATTAGGAGAAAAAACTTCTAATATAATAACTTATTTAAGTGATGAAGATATAAAAAACTATGAGACAATTAAGTCAGTTGTGTTGCGAGAGTATGAGCCTTCACCACAAGCATGCTTAGAAAATTTTAGAGTATCAGTAAAGGTAGAAAAGGTAGTATCATAAATTTTGTATTGGATTGAGATTAGGATATGCTCTGTATTCGCTAAATATCTTCCCTTTCACGGAATCCGGCAACGAAGTTTGCTCGATGTGGACGAGCATTATCATCCATAAATAAAAAGTCAGATCCATATGCCCCTCTGAAATGTCTTACATATGGCTCTAAGACCTCATCCCGATATCTCTTAGGTGGTCACATATACGCTAGAAACGTGTAGGGGTCCGTCCGTCCATCTATCATTATTCCTTCCCATGCCATCACACCTCCACTACTGAAACGGTCACGTTCCATAATGTAATTTCGTGTTCCTGTCTCCCTCCAGATGTAAACACGTTTAGAATCAATAAATTTGGAATAAAACTAAACATCGACTCATAAGAGGACATGGAACATTCGATGTTCACTTCAATTCAGGTGTTCTTTGCACCAAGTAAAGTAATCTCTCTTTTTCCTTGGAGACAGTGATACATATACCCTTAGCTTTTTGGCATAAAGGCCTTTTTTACTAAGCATTATGTATACCGTTTACCGCGCTACAGCAGTTCCAGTGGCGGCTACAAGCATTGAACTTAACTAGCGAGCAATAGACTTAAAACAGACAATAACTGCCAGATATCGATCTTCAGAAGCAGTTGTCATTCGTTTACGGACTTATCCAGGCCTTTTTACCACAATTCCATAGATTTGAAATTGTTCCCATAAGGTACAGATTTCTGTCTTGAAATATTCATTTATTTGGCTACCTTGCTTCTAAGCTCCCTATGAATCGCCACTTCATAGATTCTTCCAAATGATACTTCAAAGCCATGACACACCGATTTGAATCCTTATACACTGAAATCAAACACGGTGTTGCAGAAATTCACTCGGATATTCTTTTCTGCAAAGCACTTGAGCCAACGTCGGATGTAGTAGACTTAGATTTGCATCCGTTTGATTACTTATGAATGGATGTTGCTAGTTAGGCTTGTTTTTCAGACGTTCTCTGCAAATATTTATCACATTGATCGGATATTTCATTGAACATCCTTATCTTTGGGTGTGTAAGGATAAATTTGCACATTAGTGTATTTATGTTAATGAGAGTTAATATTTAACTTTCAAACTTAATAATGGGAATTAAATAATAAAGGACTATTCCCTGATAATAAATGGAATTTAATTCTCAATTTTTTTTATTTTAGGACCTTTAATGAAAGACTATGGTGATATAAAGCCTTTCATAAAAGCAAATCTGATCCCTGACGAAGCGGGAAGAAAAAAGAGGAATGTTAATAATAACGGCAATGATAAAAATAATAATTGTTACAAATCAGATTTCTATATAACATTTGAAGAACTGGACTTTAATTTTGTGGTAGCTCCATTAGGATTCAACCCATACATATGCTTGGGCAAATGCACCGATTGGCTCAGCTCTCGATGGAGCCTTTATCACCTAGTAAAGACCATTTTCTTCAAAAAATTTCCGGACAAGAGAGAACAAAGCAAGTGGAAACCATGCTGCAGTATAGCGATACTGAATGATCTCGTAATTATATACATACCGAATAACAGTACAGACGCCAGCACTGAAGACACCAACATTGATAACTGCACCAACACTAAATCTAACACTGATAACACTAATGATACATATGGTTTTACTCATCACACGATCCCAAATATTATTATAGACAGCTGTAGATGTTGGTGAACAGCCATACAAGTTAATGTTCTCGTATGGTATTGCAATATGTGATGCTGATTGTAAGAAGATTATCCTGTAGATACTTGTTAGAAATCCTTGTTTTAAAGATACTACAAAGTAAGATTTGTTCAACATGTATATTCATTCCTGAGTAATAAATTAGACAGTTTAATTGTTTGTTATTCTGGAGAAAAAAATATGTATATGTATATATATATATATATATATATACTTTTATTACAAATTACTTCGGTATTTGAATTGAATGAAATTCACCATATAAGTTGTGAAAATACCAAGGTATAATTTGCATTAAAATAAATTAAATTACAAGCTTAAAAATTTATGTACATATTATAGATGCAATTTAGTTTATATAAAACAATTTATTAATCGAACGATTTTATTATTTTTATACTCTAATAAAGCTTTGTAAGGATTATTATCCGATACTAGAACATTCAATGTATATTCAAAAAATAACTCTATAAAATGATATTTGAAAAACATTTATCGAACCAGAACGAGTTGCAAGTTTAAATTCATGTCAATAGATTTGTGGAATAGATTCGAAAGAACGATAGATCCTTTAGATATTTATATTTTCCAAACTGTTCAAGTTTTAAAAACATTAATTAAAATCTAATAAGATATGTGTTAAGATAGTGAGTTTGTTTCCCCAGCAACGGGTAAACAAAAGATTGAAATAAAGAAAAATTGAAGAATAGAGGCAGAATTGTATATGTATGTTTTTAAATTGCGACATCCAGTTTGTTTATCGACCGATATGTTTAATTTTAAAATATAAACATTCAGTTTTCAAAAAATGTGGATTTGGAATGAAAATATCTGTTTTTACAAATTGAAAAATAAATATTTTGCTATAGTTTCTTTTCAATAGTCTTTTCACGTAGAGATCAGCATTACGATTTCTGAGCTCTGCAGGCAATATTGACAACAAAATAACTACATAAAATTTTTTTATCTTCTTTTAGTCTGGAAAAAATACATTCGAGTATTCTTCAAAATTGAGTATAAAAAAAAATGGGAAAATTCATATTGTAAATTTCTGCCTCTAATTTAAACAAACAAAACACCCCCATAGATTAAGTAAACATCTAATATTGATATTATATTATTCTTTCACAAAACTATTATTCGACGTCAGTAGTACGTGGGGCACTATCAGGGACGGAAGTACGTCATCAGTGACGTCATCAGAAAAGCGCGCGCAACGATTTTGTTAGAGATGGCGTTTTTGGTAGATAAGAACCCTAGAAACTTTTTTTTACCGGTGGCAACACCGGAATGTTGTACTATAAGAGAGGGTTTTTTGGAGAGATTACGTGATGACTGATAAGATAAGCAGAATAGGAAACTGTTTTAATTGGATTTCTTCTTAATTTTTTAATTAGATTATTTTATAAAATGTGTTTAGTAAAGGAATTTATTTGTATTAAATTTGATTATTTTTTTTATTGGATTATTTTACAAATTTATATTATTACAAATATAATTATTTTCTATTTGCAAAATTTATTTGGTGAAGAAATTTTTTTTTTTTACAATTTTATTTTTTTATTTCGATTTGATTAAAAAAATTTTTTTTATTATCTTACAAAACTTTTTTTTATAAAGGAATTTATTTTTTATTGTTGCTTCTTTCAAATTTATTTTACAAAACTTATTTTCGTAAAAGAATTTATTTTTATTTTTTTCGGAAAATTAATTTTTTTTATAAATTTTTTTTATTTCGATTGCATTTGTTATATTTTACAAATTTTGTTTTTGTAAAGGAATTTATTTAATTTATAATTTTTCCCTAGTGTGTTACTACCTTTTTTTTATCACTTCATTAGACATGTAATTATCCGAATCTTTGTTTGGCATTTAAAGTTTTCCTTCAAAATCTCTCACACTTCTTTTTTAAATACGATATTAATTTCAAATTTTCTACCCAATATTAAATACTACACAGCATTCGTATTAAAAGATTTAATATGTTAATTTTTTGAAGATCATATACCAGAATAGTTAAAACTCCGAGGGAAATGTTACGAATTTATATATTTAACCAATTAATGAAATGCAGAATTTTTTTAACATAAATGTATTTTAATTAAAATTGGCATGAAATTTTCTTTCAACTCACTTATTTTTCTAATATTTTTTTTTCTTTCATACTCGATTCTATTTCGATAAACACTATAACTTCTTGCTGATACAAATAAAATGTCTTAACATGCATTTTTTTTTTCAAACATTTAGAAATAACACAGATTATGATTTTGTAAGACAAAATAATTAAAATATTATATTTATAAGGAACTTACACTAATGTATTTCTTAACCTATTTTATTTAAAAAATATTGCATACTTCTAATTATCTCACCAATAATTTTCACCTACGTTATTATTTTCTTTACTGTAATACACAAAATCTTGTACTTACTCGGAGATACATTTGTTAAATTTTCCCACAGATAAATGTTCAATACTAATACATATTACTATACTAAACTAAAGAATTTGTATAACATGAAAAGCATAAAATACACACACACACACACAAATTTCTACAGAAAACTTTCTTACAAAATCTAATTGTATAAGCATGCTATATATCTTATTATTTTTTGAGTGATTTTCTCACATTCTTCTTACTATGGGGAAAAACCCCGATTGATTACATTCTAGACGTTACCGTATTATATTTATAAAATTAAGGTGTATATTTTTTTAATCCAACTATTTTATGAAACAATATTTTCATTGATATTTAAATTTTAACATGTATTGAATTTTCTTACTCAAAAACTTTTATCATTAAAGAAAAATCTGTACGTATGTTCTTTTCGAACACTCATCTCAAATTCTAGTATACAACCTTTTTTTTTTTTTTTTAAAGAATGCTGATAACATGTACCTCTTTCCAATTTCAGATAAGATAGTATTGCTTTCAAATATTGATAGCATTGGAATGCCTATGAGTTTAGATATGCATATTTTTTTAATTTTAATTTAATTAATCAACAAACCATTTGTAGTGTAATTTTAGATGAAGAAAAAATAAAAATTACGAAATTATTACTAAATAACATATTTTTTTACTAAAGATATTATAAATAAATAATTTTTATTTTTAACAAATTATATGCATTTTTTTGTTTTCTGGTAAATGAACACACACACGCAAAAATAATATAAATATTCTTTTATTTTTATCAAAGTGAAATCCAATCATCTCGTTTTGCATACATTCGTTTAGATTTTTTATGTTCTAATATTGAATTAGTCTGAAATTTTTTTTTATTCATGATGTAACTTGCAGGTACATTCATTTCTTTCAATGCTAAATGAAACTCTTTCGAGCCTGCTGGAGATTGTTTCCGATTTCGAAGTAAATCTACAACTAATTTTACAATATTAGTTCGATGTAAATGTTTTCCTTTATAAACGATTTCTCCATCGGGTGTCCAAGATAATACGGAAGGCTTCTCTTTTATAAAGTCCAAAATATTCCTTGCAGTATTCAAGTATCGAACAGGCGCAGCTTTTAAAATTTTGGTTGAAATGGAATCTTCTTTTTCAGAATCAGATTTTACGTCTTCTTCCTTTTCAGAATCTTCTTCTGTTCGTTCTTGTCGGGGATGATGTATTTTAACAAATTTTTGTAACACTTGTAAATACTGATTCATCTTTTCCCTCTCGGGTAAACCCTTTGTCCGAATTATTTCTTGCATTTTATTATCTAAGTCAGTTAATTGATCAGCTACCTCCCCGTGATCTTCTGGTACCAAAATCAATTTTCTACTGTATTCCATGGATCAAGGATGTAATTACTGAAATCGCAGCTGGTAATAGCAAGGATAAAAATCCTTCTCCCCTTTGAACCAATATATTTCTCTTTTTATAAAGTGGTAGTATTTTATCAGAAAGTTTTCTTAAAATTTTTTTAAAAGGGACTAATTGATTCTTTTGTTTTTTAGAAAGGGGTACGTTTCCTTGAAGCACATTCAGGGCACATTTACACAAAGATTTAATAATACTGTTTGGACATTTTTTAAGAATATAGCCTTTTGATTTACTTTTTGAAATCAGTTTTAGATGTTCCAATTGGTGGTGTGAGCAGGCAGACATTCTAGAGTCGAATAAAGAATCATCTTAAAATGTGAACTTATATAGTTTCTCAAAACTTGGTGAATACTTTAGCTTTATAGACAGCACAATGGTTAAAATTTCTTCCATGTTGAAAGGGGCACAATACATTCAATGGTGGTAAATCATTTACTTTGGGACATTCATAGTCATCCAAATTCAAAATTTCTTTACTCGTTAAAAACTCTGAAAATTTCTTTTTCTCTAATCCTTTTACATAAATATAGGGAAACATTTCCATGATAATTGTCAAAACACTGCGTAAGTACTCGTAAGGTAATTCACCATCGCTTAGTAAGCCATAAATAATTTTGTTTCTTTCGCGGTTCTAAAAGTTCAAAAGGGTGAGGGGGTTTAAAAAGCCATCTGCCGCAGAAAGTATCATCATGCACGGCACACACTGCCAGTTCTTTGATAATAAAAGACCCTGCAGAAATCTGAAATCCTTCAAAATCCAAGACAGCAGCCGTCATGACTTGTAAAGACGAAAATAATTAACGAGGCTGATAAACACAGTATTTATCCCCTGGAAAAATTCCACTACGCAATCGCAGTGAATCATCTGTATCCGGTTTTAAATCGATTAAAAAATAACTAAATGGTTTTGAAGTGGCATCCTCGTAAACTTCTCGAAAAAATTTCGTTTGACTGGGATACAGTTGTCTACCTAAATGCATGACCCAGATCGGTCTCAGGATTTTTGAATAAAAACAGGTAATGTGCATTCAGTGATATGTCCCGCATTTCTTTTCCTTTATGAAAAATACTTTGAACAATAAAAATAATACTCAAATTTCGGTGGTGACCACCCTTAGTAAATAACTTTGTTAGTTTAGTATCGCTCGAAAGTTCTGACATGAGATCATCAATCACAATCAAAGCGTTTGATAACGTATGAATGTCTGATGGCAAACCTTCGTGAAATTCTACATTTTTCATTTCTCGGTAAAGTTTTTGATATACTCCATAACACCAAATCACTTTTTTGGGAAAAGGATGTATGATTTTTAAATCTATTATTTTTTTAACAAGCTGTGTCTTTCCACAACCTGTAGCTCCAGCTATTAAATAATTAGATGGGTGCCATAACTTTTCCATTACTGAATGTAAATATTTGAGTG
>BPLQ01009206.1:0-15258 GCA_021605075.1 Caerostris darwini
TTTATTGTTTGTTGCTCAGGAATACAGAACTCTGTTGAAGAAAGGGTGAGTGTTCCGTCGGATAACAAAAGTTAATGAAAATGATGTTAGCTTTGAAAATAATTGAAATTAAATTAAATTTTATCGGGGCATTTATAATATTGTAATTATATCACCGATCCTTATAAACCTCTTAATAATAATAAATAAATATGTCTAAAATAGGAACCACTCAGAAAATAAAAATTTTCTTTTTATTAACATGTATGGATGTTTTCATGTCTTAATGCAGCAGATTATTAATCATACTTAGTTAACTAATATTTTTCAAATTAAAATTTTTTTTTTAAATTAAGCTTTATGTTATTAAGGCAATTGGAGGTATATCCTGCATATGCTGAGATTGAAAAATGTCCACTGGATTTATAAGTTAAATTAAATAATTTTTATATTTTCTAAAATAAATGTATAACTTATAACCGTGCTTCCTCCTAGGCACTGCAAGAGCGCCCCCTGTGGCGTGCAGGAGAAATGTTCTGTAGGCCTCGAGACTCTCTAGATTTACTGACGGCGCTGAGAAACGTTTAATTTGTAATCTCTCATCCCGAGAGGCAATTATATTCAACGCAATCCTACGCAATAATTGGTGTATTGACTCTCACTCAGAGAAAAAGTATATTTCTGCGCAAAGGAGGGCGTACCTGAGTATATTTATTTTCAGCTTAGAATTGGAATACTTCCACTGATCTATAATTATATGTCTTTAAATATGTCAAATATTCTCTGTCTCTAATTGTTTATGCGTGTATCAATAAAGCTGTGAGTTCTCCAACCTGTATCTCAACTATCTCAACCTAGCCACCCCAGTTACAATCCAGTTGCTCCAACCCACAACCTTACAATGTTTATTTATAATTTCGAGTGATTTTAAAAGATTTACTCCGATTTTAAATTAATTTTTGTTGGTACCAATAATCTGAAAAATCTAACTAATTTTTTCGTCTAATAAAATATTTGCATAACAAACAATTTTTATATTTGATTTATAAAGCTTTCTGTAGTTTGACCCCTTTTTATAAATATAATACAAAGAAGTCACAGAAAAAGAAAGCCAATGAAAATAATTCTAAGACTTTAATTCTAACCCTAAATACAAGAATCTCTCAGAAGCCATATAATTATATTCATTAGAAACACATTATCAAAACAGCGTTTATTTTTGAGGCGTCCAACTCTTAGATTTGTACATCCAGTTTCCATTAAATCCCTTGTATCTAACCCACCAAAACCCTTTTGCATTATTGAATAACAGTTGTGTTTCCCATCCAACGACGAGATGGGAATCTTGGGAATATTGATGTTGTATAATAGTATCTGCTACAAGACAAAATCCAAAAGAAACATCACAGCTGCAGCTGGATTATTTCCGAGAGGTGAAGCTGAATGTGTGCCTTGAGCATTTGAGCTCTTAGAGACACTAATTCCGAAACAAGAGAATGATGAAGTCATGGCTTTTCTGTTCCTTGTTAGACCGGAGGTAAGGTAATGAAATTAAAAAAAAAGGAAGAAAGTTGGCCTACTTTCATTCTTTTATTGTTTGTACCTCCAAGGAATACAGAATTGAGTTTAAGAAAGGGTGAGTGTTCCGTCTGATAACAATAGTTAGGGAAAATGATGTTAGCTTTGAAAATAATTGAAATTAAATGAACTTTTTTTGGGGCACTTATATTGTTTCAAATACATCGTAGACCCGTAAAAATATCTTAATTTATTTACTAATATTAATAAAAAATAATTATGTTAAAAATAGGGACCCATTATAAATATAACTAATTATCTTCACCATTATTTAATATATATATATATAATATAAAAATATCACAATTTTTAATATATATACATAATAAAATTTTTCCGATATACTTTTTTTCGTATATATTTTTACTTAGGACCAAAAATTCTCGTACTAAATTTGTATGACTGCAAAATATACAAAAAATTACTTTTGGTGAGTTGGCCTAATATAAAAGAAATCATAATGCGAAACTTGCAATCATCCTTGAAATTCAAGACTTTTATTTATCTAGAATGGAAGGTGTACAATAAAGATGTAATATTGCAGACCATATTTCTGTCCAATACTCTATTCAGAGCATACATTTATTTGCATCAAGATAGCCAAAATATAAGCTGGCCTCTTATAAATGTAAATAATTTTCTCTCCATTAATTTATATATACATATACATATATATATATAATATAAAACTATCACAATCTTTAACCCTAACAACAAAGATTTGATTTTCAGACAATGCTTATTCAGTCTCGGAATCATCTGTATGGTTGATGGAGTCTCAGTTGTATACCTCATCTTTCTTATTTGGCAGCTGTAGTAGCTAGTTTCGCAATGCAACTACATTTATCATCCAATTCCCACCTTAAAAATGCATTGTGGGAAAAGAAATGCCATCAACATTCATTTTTGGAATGCCATTTGTAATTTGTGCCGCAGGAAATTCCATGCTTGAACTTTTGCTCCCCACTTCTAAGTTGACGACTGTACATCCGAAACGAAAGAAGAGATCGCACGCTTTTTTACTTAAATTTGTCGTAGATTTGCTGTCAAACATTTTGGTTACTTTAAAATAGTTTTTCCATGTTATTCAGGCGAGAACTGGTAGGATGTTTTACTGTGATATTATTTTCACCATTCTGTCTTTTGATTTAAAATAAGTATAACTTTTATTATGCGTTTTGTTTTGTCTAAAGCACATTTTTGCACGAATTTTAGTTGTTTAGAGGGTTTTATATACTAATTAGATGTATTTGGAATAGGTTGTGTCTCATTCAAGATAGTTCAAAATTATTGAAAAAAGTAAAGAAAAAAGAAATTTTCTGGCCTGAAATTTAAATAGAAAATATTAGTTGGAATCAAGCAAATAACAGTTTGAATCAAAGTAGCAAATATTAGTTTAAATCAAAGTAGCAAATATTAATTTGTATCAAACTAGCATATATTAGTTTGAATCAAACAAATATTAGTTTGAATCAAAGTAGCAAATATTAGTCGGAATCAAAGTAGCAAATATTAGTTGGAATCAAAGTAGCAAATATTAGTTGCAATCAAGCAAATATTAGTTGGAAAAGTAGTAAATATTAGTTTGAATCAAAGTAGCAAATATTAGTTGGAATCAAAGTAGCAAATATTAGTTGGAATCAAAGTAACAAATATTAGTCAAAATAAAAGAAAATATAGGGTATGTTTAAAATTTATTTTAGATAAAATGGCGAAACTGTTGAATGAAATGATAAAAATACCATAGTCAACTGATAAATAATTTTCGACTAAAATTTAAAAATAAAAACAGTAAATTAGGGATAATTTTGTAAATTGTAAAAAAATGATATTAAATAAATTAAATAATTATTTGAAATTAAATTAAAAATGCAACGTTATTATACCATAAGTTAATTTTTTTTATAAAAAAATTTCCACACAATAAAATAAATTAATAATTAATTAATTTAATTCTCACACAATAATTTAATTATTAATTAATTAATTTAATTCACACAAAATAATTTAATTAATAATTAACACAATTTACTTAATAATAAAATTAATTAGTTTGTTGATCAATTTTAATGCAATAAAATGACATCTCATGATATGAGCATCTCAGTTGAAAACATCCAAAGTACATTAATATATTTTAGAATAAATGTACTTTGTACTTTAGAATAATGTAAATGTAATGTACAAATATATCTTTTCTTAAATTTATATTTATTTTCGCAAGTTTTTATATATAAATTAAATAACAATAAAAAACATAATTCTTCCAATTTTCTCTTTAAAATATTCTTTATTTATCAGTGAAATCTTTGAAAGCGCTTTTAATTTGAAGAACATGGTTGATTGGATTAATGGATGTGATATATAAATCATAAAAATCAATAAAGTAAGCAATTTCTTGGCTAAGACTATCAGGAGAAATTCATATATTCAGAATAAATATCACCCCAGAATGCGCTATTTATTGGCAACATAAGTAATAACAAAGTTTCTTTCCTGGACATCGTAGAGCCTTAAGGTATAGGATATTTCTCAAACAAAAAATAATAATGTATCAAAGCTGCGAAAGTTTATTTATTTATTTCTTCTTGTAGTAATATTTTCTTCCTCGTTTCGGAAAATCAGAAGAACTTAATGAACCTCAAAGGAAAGAAACAAATTATGGCAACACTCTTAAGAGTGTTTCTTTTAGGATGTATTTAATGAACATTGCAACTATACGAGTAACTCGTGAATTATAATGGCTGTTTAATACTGAGCTACAATTAATTATTTATTACACGAAATAAGTCCTTAATAAGTAGTCCTTATCAATAAATCAATGAATATGTTTCATATTTTCCTATTTCTTTATTATCAAATTCTGAACCAGCAAGACATTTTAAATTGCAGTTTTATTCTTTCTATAGTGAATATATTCACCCCAAATTTTAAAATATAAAGATTCATTAAATATTAACCATTTGTTGTTAGTTCCAGCCTCTCCAATATTTTATATTTTGACATCAAAATATAACTTTGTTTAACTCATATCCTAGAGATAACATGCACCTTTTACATTCAAGCCATTTCAGGTTCAAATCGATTGGCGGTTTAAACTGCAGTTTGATTTTTTCTATGGATTAAGCTGGCCGAAAAATTTAAAAGATAAAGATTCATTAAATATTATCCATTAGGTATTAGTTGCTGGTCCTCTAGTAACCTTTTTCTATTCTGACATCAAAATATAGCTTTGTTTAACTCGTATCCGAGTGATAACGTGCACCGTTTACATTCAAGCCATCTCAGGTTCAAATCCATTGGCGATTTCCAATGCAGTCAATGCTTTCGTTAGCGAAACGACTCGGTGGTAATTGTGACAATGTGGGTAAAACGTCTAGCATAGATAATCAGGCTACTTAGTGAGACTTAGGCAGGTTTTCTCATGAAAATAAACAGAAAAACACACTTGAAAATGAGTGGTTGTTATAAATTTTTTTCCTATAAAGCAATTTTCTTCCTTCATTTCTTGTTGATGGTCTGTCCGTATCATACATAAGTACAACACGAAGCCCACTAATATTCGACCAAAAACATCACTTTAATAAACGTTATGTCCAGGTTTTCCAATGTTATATCATATGTAGCATTATCTAACTTTCTAAACGTTATATCCAAACGTTTATCCGGGTTTTCCAATGCTACCTAACGTTCTAAACGTTATATCCAAACATTTATTCAGGTTTTCCAACGTTACAAACGTTATATCCAAACATTTATCCAGGTCTTCCAACATTACCTAACGTTCCAAACGTTATATCCAAACCTTTATCCAGGTTTTCCAATGTTATATCATATGTAGCATTATCTAACGTTCTAAACGTTATATCCAAACGTTTATCCGGTTTTCCAATGCTACGTAACGTTCTAAACGTTATATCCAAACATTTATTCAGGTTTTCCGACGTTACAAACGTTATATCCAAACATTTATCCAGGTCTTCCAACATTACCTAACGTTCCAAACGTTATATCCAAACCTTTATCCAGGTTTTCCAATGTTATATCATATGTAGCATTATCTAACGTTCTAAACGTTATATCCAAACGTTTATCCGGGTTTTCCAATGCTACGTAACGTTCTAAACGTTATATCCAAACATTTATTCAGGTTTTCCGACGTTACAAACATTATATCCAAACATTTATCCAGGTCTTCCAACATTACCTAACGTTCCAAACGTTATATCCAAACCTTTACCCAGGTTTTCCAACATTATCTAACGTTCCAAACGTTATATCCAAGCATTTATCCAGGTTTTCCAACGTTATTTCAACGTTCCAACAAGATTTCTCAAGAAAAAATAATAAAAAAAATCTTCATTAATACGATTATGAAGAAAATAATAATTTACATTTAAACAGTTAGAATGATAAAAGAATATGTATGAACCATTTTATAGTTAAAATAAAATAAATTCCAGAGCTAAGATTTTTTTTAATGTTTATTTCTGAAATGAGAAGATTTAAAATTTCGAAGGGTAAGAAAATTTCCCTTGGAAATATTTATCGTTAACAATTATCTTTAATTTACTGCAGTTTCACAGTATTTGTATGGGTTTTTGAACGAGATAAAAGAAAACAAATATTTAATTCTAATTTTAAGATATCCTTACTCAAAATATACCGTAGTGTAACATGATCTCCGGAAGGAATTAAAGCTTTTAGTCCTTTTCAAGTGCCTTTATTAAATACTTTAATTCTTCTAGCTTCTGGGGTAATTGTAACTGGATCTGATCAATCTACTTTAAATGAAAATTGAAAGAGTGCCAATACTTCATTAGCATTTACTAGAATATCAGGAATTTATTTTTTATTCTTAAAAGGATTTGAATATCTTTTAAGAATTAACCTTTAAAATATTTGAATATAAATTGCTTGTTTAATCATAGGAATCAAAATAATAGTTTTGTATTATATAATCTTACTTAGAAAAAAAAATGTCGTATTTATTTACTAGTTTAATTCAGTAATTTTATTCAAAATACTTCCGGATTATTTAGTTCATTGGATTTTCTGTAGATTTATTTCCTTTATATGTTCTTTTATCACTTCATATTTAATCAAAGCAAAACAAATAGCTAAATAAATACGTATCCCTGTTCTTTTATGTTTTGAATAAAAGGTTTCATCAATTGTATAAAAAAATGTTCAGCGAATGTTTATTTAGTGTTCATGTATTAGTAATGTTTTACTTCCCTAACAAAATAAAGATACAAGAAAAAAAAAACCGTGCACATTTAGAAGTCTTAACGAACATTGAGATAAAATGAAATATTCATGAATTAATCATGGAAAAAACTAAGTACATTGAATGCTTTGAAGGAATTAGACAGTTTATACATGCATGAACAGTGGAATACGTAAAACAGGAAAATCAATTTGTGGGGAAAATCTCAGAGTTTTCATCTTAATGTATTGGTTTTATACATTTTCGTTTATGTTAGTCAATATTTAATCAGTGGAAAAGTTTTTTTTTCAAATTCTAACATCAAATTTGATTGCTCACGATGAACTGGTGTTTTTTTCGATGCATAATGCAATGAAAAATAAATAAATGAAGGCTTGATAAATAATGAAAAGAATGCTTCATGGTTATGATTCAATTATAACTGAAATGACGAATTATTTGAAAAATATGTTGCAAAATGAGGGATAGGATTTAAAAGTTCTAATAAGTGAAGAAAAAATATTTGTATATAATTTTTTTTTTATATGAAAATATTTTTTTATATATAAAAACTTTTGTTAAACGAATAACAGAATAGCATTCAAGTATTCAAAATTGGTTATTTTTTCTCAATAGTAAATAAATATTACAGCAAATAATTATCAATAAAATAAATGAAATCTAGAAAAGAATTGCTACAAGATTTAGAATAAGCATATTTGCTCTTTTATTATACTGCTCAATTTAAAACTCTACTGGTTGAGCCAATATACTATATCAAATTAATAGATGTTAACCAATTGATTCATAAGAATATGCCCTAAGATATCATGGTAGTGAATTCCATTATTTTGGAATTCAAAAGGGCCAAAGATAAAATTAAAGCCTGAATGGGTAAAATTGAAAATTTGAAAACAAATATCCAGCAATTATTCGAGATTGTTCAGCAATTAATTTTAGACGACGATTTGCTTGCCAGGTTGACGGAGAGTCTTGGTTGTATAGCAACCTCCATCTCCTGCTTTGTGAAGGAGAGAAGTTTCTTAAGCTTTAACCCCATTAATTAGATAGAAAAGGAATAATATATATATATATATATATATATATTTACATAATATTTTTATATTATTATTTTTATAATTTTTAAATAAAGAATAAAAAAATAAGAGTTTAAAAGAAAAAAAATAAGAATTAATTTTAGAGGATACACAAATGGAAATAAATTAATCAGTTAGATGTACCTCGATCTATGTAAAGAACTCATGCATTTATATCTTAATATGATTTCTAGCCATTTGAATATATTGCTTCATGATATAGTTTTAAATATAGAATGATATATGAGTGAAATTTTATATTACATACAATAACAGGAAGTGCATAAAATTACACACAATTACAGTTTAGTTTGCAATGAAATTTGAGCAATGTAAAAACTTTCTTTACTAGTTACAATATATATTTATAAATTATTACAACAAATTATATACTCACAAATAAAATATATCTACATATTTTAAAAAATTAATTAATTTGGCAAAAAGAGCTGTGGCATTTAGAGTTACAAAGATTTTTGACTTTTTACAATTAGCAGCGAAATGACTTACAATTACAACATTGAAATCCATCTAAGTTGGAGTACTTACGATATACTATATCAGACTTATTTCACTCACTGGAATTTCATTTACAAATAAAAGCTTTTTGCAGTCAGTAAAATCCTTCCTTGTGTATAATTGTTTTAAAATTAACCTATTTTGTACAAAGTTTACATAAGATTTCATTTCTATTAGCTATAATATTACTACCATCCCTCACTAGTATCTTATCCAAAAGGTTTCTCTAACATTTGCAAAATTAAATTTCAACTTCAAAGGCCGTAACATTTTTACCGCTTGCGTATTTAGTGACTGATCCGTAAAGTGAAAACTCATTTCTTAGGAACGTATTGAAATTTAGCTGAATAAATGGATCGTCTGCAAAGAACCAATATTCTACAGTGAGGAAATCCGTAAATTGCCTGAAAGAATGTGCGAAGGTTTTAGCTTCAGATGGATTATATTTTCAATAAATTTGTATTTTATTGGGTAAAATTGCAGAATAGGGACCGCTAGGATTTGGCATAAAAAATTCTTTTCGCCAAAGTGCGCCTAGAAAAGGGTTGCGATTGTAAGTGAAGTGAATTGCAAACAGAACAAGAAATGAGGTTTAGCACATTTGGCGCTTATCACTCAGTTGGCGCCACAAAAATTTCTCCAAATCCGAACGGACCCTATTTTGCGATTGGCCTTTTATTTTATAAAGAATCAAAACGTTTTCATTTAGAGAAAAAAATTATATTTGTCCCCCCCTATATTATACTTTAATTATAAACTTATTCCATTTTAATTTAAGTTGATTTCAACTAATCTTTTTAAGTTAAATTCTTAAATTCCGTTAATTGAGAAAATATATTATATTTTAATTGAATGTACATGTGGAAAAACCTTCACATATCCTTATTTCGGATTGGTTCAAATAGAGATTACGAAAGCAGAAGGAAATAGTTAGTAATCTCTTAAGAAGTAAATAAACATAAAAAATAAATAAAAACGGACCATGAACTAAAGAAGACTAAAAGAAAAAAGTTAATCCTCATCATCTCTTTTTAAGCGACTCATTTCTGAAAAAAGAAGACAAAACATGTTTACGTTGATGAAAGATCATTACATCACACGGATAAAAATCAGTAAACCGAATACTTTTTCGTATTAAACTTTTTCGGCTGAGCTCATTTGATCTCAGTCTATTTTGATACGTTTTACAGCTTCCGGAATTCATGGGTTATTATTTCCCCTGTGTATTCTCGAGCGTGAAATGTGGCAATATCTGATGTGGAAAAATGTTACCCACATTTAGTATTTTCGGTATTGAACATCCTCTTTCAATATTACCGTGAAATGTTTTTTCATTTTATTACGGGGAAAAAAAACCCCGAGATTTTATAAACTGAAGTTGAATCACCCATGATATTACATACATATATGCGGTTTTTTTTGTTCTCTGGTATTTGTCTTGATTTGGATACTGATAAATATTGAAAATAATTTTATAGTAGTATAAGATGTTTATCAATTTAATTAAAAAGTTAATTAATTAAATTAATTATTTGTGTAATTGTTCATCTTCTTTTAAAAAATGAGTTCTCAAGTGTACGTCGAATCTATTTCCCCAAGTCTGTGGCAGACCTTAGTTATCACACGGCGTGATACACGAAACCAGAAGGGGCTCACTTCGGAAACGAACACATTACAGATGTCTCTTTAAAATTACTTTTAGATATATTTTGAAATGATATTTATGGAAAAAAAGGTTTTAATGAATAACCAATAGCATCAACACGAAATCACAAAACAAATACTAATGGGTAAATGATTTTTAATCCAAAATTAATCTCTACATAGGATCATTTCTAATCGAAACATATATAGTTTAAAAATATTTTGCCCATTTGTTTATTGTTTTAAAATAATTCGTCATCCTTTCATAAAATTCCATGATTATTCTTCAATTACTTTTAAATAATGGACCAAATATAAACAATGTACTCAGCTAAGTACAGAAAGTGAAATAAATCTATTAATGTTTTTGTAATTAAAAACGTGAAACAAACTTGTTTCAAGAGCCATTGATTGAAATCTTTTTTAAGGATATGTAACGAAGAGGACATTAATTAAAATAAAGCCTTTCTGATAAGCTGATAATTATCAATTTTAAATTAAAGAGTACTTAATGTTCGAGAGAGATAAATTGAGAACATGCTTTTAGCAATTTTCATCAACTTAAGCAATTAATTAACCATCGAGAGGACATTGATTGAAATTTGAATGGCGTCAAGCAAATACCTTTAAATGAAAGCTTACAGAATATGTAAACAATCCATCTTCCTAATTCTGTCAAATTAGAAATACAATCTGCTAATGTCGTTGAATATCTTTTCAATTAATTATTATTCACTATTTATATGATGTTCTTGATCAATACCATCTTTTCTCAAAGATTTTTTAATTTTCAGATATGTAACTAATATGTTGTTTAGTTAATTTATTGATTTTATAATATTACTATATAATTATATATTCTAAAACGTATCTTTCTCAAAGATTATTCAATTTTCGGATACGTACATAATAGACTGTTTTAATTTACTGATTTTAAAATATTATTTTATAATAATACTTTCAAAATTGAATCTAATGAATATGGATGCAATGCATTCTGACTCGTAATGATGTTGCACCCTGGTTAACGCTGAATCTGTCGCATATTTGTCGTTCTAGTGACAAATGATTCAGGTAAAAGCGCTCCGACATTCGAAAAAGAGCACTTCGTAGATGAGTTTCTGTAAAATTACTTTTGGAATCTTATATATATATATACTTTTTAATCAATGACCAACAGCAAAAACATGAAAACATGAAAGAAATCGCAAGACAAATATTAATGAGTAAATGATTTTAATTCAAAATTTATCTAGAAATATATATAGTTTAAAATTAATTTGTCCACTTTTTTTTATTCTTTTAAAAATAATTCGTCACCTTTTCATAAAATTTTATGATTACTTTTAAATGATGGCTCAAATATAAACAATGCACTCAGCTAATTACAGAAAGTGAAATAAATCTATTAATGCTTTTGTGATTAAAATTGTAAAACAAACTAGTTTCAAGAACCATTGATTGAAACTTTAAAAAAAAGACACGTAATAAAGAGGACATTAATTAAAATAAAGCCTCTTTTATAAGTTGATAATTATCAATTTAAAATTAAAGAGTACTTAATGTTCGGGAGAGATAAATTGAGAACATGCTTTAGCAATTTTCCTCAACTTGAACAATTAATTAACCATCGGGAGGACATTGATTGAAATTTTAATGGCGTAAAGCAAATACCTTTAAATGAAATCTTACATAAAATGTAAACTATTCATCTTCCTAATTCTGTCAAATTAGAAATACAATCTGCAAATATCGTGGAATATCTTTTCAATTAATTATTATTCACTATTTATATGGTGTCCTTGATAAATACCCTCTTTTCTCAAAGATTTTTTATTTCTCGGATATGTGACTAATATAGTGTTTAATTAATTTATTTATTTTATAATATTACTATATAATTATATATTCTAAAACGTATGGTTACATTTATTTGGAAGTAATTTAATTTCAAAGTGCATCTAGCTGTTTTTTAAAGAAAACCTTTTTAATCATTGAATTCATAATTTTTTAATTAATCTTTTTTCGATTTTTTAAAATTTGGCATATAAATTTTTTCTATTCTAATCTGGTTTGATTAAATAAATTATTTAAAGTTATTAATACTTCCTTTTTTTTTTCCTTTATCGACGAGCATTTTTTTTTTTACAATTATACATTTTTTTATGAGAATAGAAGAGCCAGAATAGAAATTTTTTATAAGAATAGAATTTTAGAATTTTGTAAATAAAGCAACCTTTCTTAAAAATAATTGTAGTTAATTTAGAGGCTGAAAAATTCTGAAGGGTGAAAATTGTAGACAGTTTTTTGTATGTAAAGAATTGCAATTTTATACAAAAAAATTTTAACAAATATTTATTCTTTAGTATTTTTGTTATTTAAACGATATTTTTAATTTTCTGATATGTAATAATCGGATATTAATTACAATTAAAGAATTTTTATATAATTTATTAATTTTTGTCAGACCCAACTCTCGCGTAACTAACCGTTATATAATATAAACCGTTTAAATAATCATGTTTTTTTAAAAAAGTATTTAAATCAATACATTGTGTCTTAAAAAAGTAGGATAATATTCAAAAATTGTTTTGCAATTTTAAATTTTTATTTTTAATACTTGTAGAAATTGCAATAAATTTACTTATTTACCAGTTTCATTTTTTATGTTTAACAAAATATATATATATGATTAAGTTAATTAACTGAATAAAAATGTTCAACATCATTAGTGTTGCTTCCGTTTCATTAGCATTAGCACATCCGTATGTAAGAAAAATTTGTCGTCCCCCTTTTAAAATTTAAGAATCTTATGTAAAATTGTAGATGATAAGTGTACACTCAGTTAAATCTCAAGAAATAATTATCATAAATGATTTAAAAGCATAAATAATTCTTATTTACGTCATTTCGTTTTATCTAGCACTAGATTTTTATTACGAGAGAAAATTTATATTGTTATTCTTATAAAATTTTATAATTATGTGCGATATTGTATTAGACAAGTGCATACTCAGATATATCTTGAGAAATAATTACCAGAAATGAATTAAAAGCATAAATTAATGTGTACAATATATGTGATCAACATCGTTTACATCACTTCCGTTCCATTAACATTAGCTTATTCTTATGTAGGACGTTTTTACCATTTTAAAATTTATAAAGCTTCTAAAACTTAAATGTCCTGCACAACATTAACATTATAAAGTCATACATTCAAACGAATATCTATATAAAAATATTTATCAAAAAAAAATCAAAGCATAAAGAACGCCTTCCGAATAGAATTCTAGGAATAACATTAAGGTCAATATCTAAGATCTTGTTAATTTAGGAGTTTGAGTGAAACTGTAGTCCCTTTTCCATTGAATTCCTGATTGGATTAATTGTCTGATAATGACAGGATTGGATGAGATCTTACACCTCCTTTTGATTAATGGGGAAGCTGCAAAGGGGGATTCAGATTAATGGTGACAAAAGGCACCGTAGCTGCCTTCAGAGTTCGTGTAACCGTTAACAAGGCATTGTCTGGGGAAAAATGCTGATTCGGAAAGACTTCACTTCGAGTTATAATTTAGTGGAAGTGAGTGTTAAGTGTTTTCTATATATAGGCTGCTATTTTAAAGTTATAATACATTACACTTTCAGGACTCCAATACAAGTAGTTGGTATGTCTTGAAAGGTGAGTAGTTCACAGCTTTTATTTTATATATAAGCAGAAAAGGTATTCTCACTAGATTATAATATTTCAAATCAATTTGTTAGAGAAATAACTGTTACTATTCCAAATAAATAATTCAATTTAATTTTTTTATGATGTGTTTAGATAATATTAAACTATCAAAATTAATTAATCATTTGTAATGTTTTTACTTAAATCTTATTTCTAAAAATGTGGACATCAGTTAATTTTATAAATAAATGCCACACTGTATCTGAAATAAATACTACACTGCATAAAATTCTTTAATATTTATAATTAAATCAATTGCTACGTCTAATTAAAATTTCCAATATTGAAAAGAGTTCAAACAATTTTTATAAAAAAGTTTTTATTATTATTTAAAAAAGTTATCAAAGTTTTAGCAAATAATGTTCATATATATTTATTTAAAAAAATTATAAATTTTCATATGAAAAATTTATTTAAGGAATTGATAAATATAAATTTGAATGATAAAGCTATTGCTTACACAGATATTTTATTCTATGCATTTGGATTAAATTGGATCAGTTTAATCAATTATCATCATCAATATTAATTACTATCAAAATGAAACCAATTATCATGATTATCAATATTAATTATAATCAACATCAATTATCAGTCATCAATATTATCAAACTTATTCTTCAAATGAACAGGAATGGATTAAAATTATCATTTACCATTTACCAAATTACCATTTTTACCCATTTTTACAAAATGTGAATTAAATATTTGTAAACATTACATTTTATAATAAATAATATTGCAATCAAGTGATAAGTTTAATTAAAATCGTCAATATTGAATTTCTTAATAAAATATATTATTATTATTTTAAAAAGCCATAAAGTCATCAAAGTCTCAGCTAATAATGTTCATATATAGTCATTTGGAAAAAGTATAAATATCGATATAAAAAATTATTTATGAAAATTATAAATATAAAATCTGAATGATAAAGTTATTGTTTACTCATCAATTTTATTCTCTGCATTAGGATTAGATCGGAGTAGTATAATCAAAAATTACATTATCAATGTTAATTATCATCAAAATCAAACCAATTATCTTTAACAATATAAATTATAAAATCAAAGCACTTACATTATCAATGTATCATCAAAAATCAAAGCAATTATCTTTATCAATATTAATTATAAAATCAAAGCACTTACATTATCAATGTATCATCAAAATCAAACCTATTATCTTTATCAATATTAATTATAAAATCAAACCACTTACATTATCAATGTATCATAAAAATCAAACCAATTATCTTTATCAATATTAATTATAAAATCCAACCAATTATATAAATATTAATTATAAAATGAAACAAATTTTAATGATTAATATTAATTATCCTCAAAATCAAATTAATTGTCATGAATATCAATATTCTTCTTCATCAACATTAATAATCAATCATCAATATTATCCAACTTATTCTTTAAATTAACAAGTATGTATTAGGAAACCTATTTTTACAAAAAATATTTGTAAAATTTTTTATTATA
>BPLQ01009207.1:0-19465 GCA_021605075.1 Caerostris darwini
CTAATATTACAGGTATAATAATACAAGTATAATACTTGTATTGGTATATGTCTGGTACGACCAGTCAAAGATGTAACTGTGTGGCGTACGATAAATAATTATAATAATTATTTACTTTATAAATTTTTTAAACGTCTTACGTAGGTATAATATTTATTCAGGTATAACATTAATAAAATTATAATACTTGCATATATATAATAAAAGTATAATACTTGCATATTGTACTTATAATAATAAAAGTATAATAATAAAAGTATAATACTTGCTTACTTATAATAATAAAAGTATTATAAGTAAATACTTATAATAATAAAAGTATAATACTTGCATATTGTAACGTCTCGGCCTATATTAGACCTATAAAGGCTTCAAGAAGGCCACTTTCAGGTTCATGGGAATACTGGGTGTATGTATGTATGTATGTATGTATTCAAATAATGAATTCTGGATTATAATACAAAGATATGAAAAATTAAAAATAAAATTTGATCACAGGTGCACAATTAAAACACAAGTTAAATTACAGTTAACTTCAATGTCGGAAATTTTCAGAGTTCTCGCGTCTACGTCGAATCTAATTACCTGGCATCGTGTCTATCACCAATCACTTTGGAACAACTCATGGTGTAGTTCATATTCAATCTGTAATTATTTCTTCCTTGAAGGTCGCACAGACATTCACTAATTTTATGAGTCTCAATATATATGACACCGAATATCTGCTATCATATTTGAGTGACAAGTTGTTCTCATTAGTACAAAACACTAATTGCATATAATATAACTACCCACAATACTGCTTGTTTGCTGTCAAATTTGAATGATGGGCTGTTACTTGTCAAATAACATACATTCCTCTCTCCTGGAAATGAAATACCAAAACTCTTCCCATCAGAAATAAATGCTACAATATGTATTATTCCTGTATGACAACAGTGTAACGGTAAGTAACAGACTTTGTGTAACAATGTGATTTACGAAACGTTTTCATAATAATTTGCTTTGTAGATTTTGTAAACATCTTACGTAGATATAATATTAATAAATATAATATTACAGATGTTATAACACAAGTGTAATACTTGTATACGTGTGAATCTATTATGACAAATGGTAAATATTAATATATATGACAAATGGGATGTACGAGATATAGTGATAATTATTTTATTTATAAATTCTGTAAACACTGTACGTAGATATAATATTTAATCAGGTATAATAATAACGAATATAAAAGTTAGGTCATGTAGGTATAATACTTGGTGAATAATTTTTGTGTGACAAACAATGATATAATGTACGATATATGAGGCATTACAATGATTCCTTGCTTTAGGAATTTTGAAGTTATTAAAATTCATAAATTGAAAAGTTATATCAATGCAGATATAATTATTTTTTAAAATATGATTCTCATAGCAATTTTTTAGTTCTTTCTTTGAAGTTCAAAAAAGCATTAACAATTTAAAAATTATATGTGTTTGGTGAAAGAGAGTTTTTTTTTTATTTTTCTTCTTAAAAATTATAGCAAATGTAAAAATTACATAATTTTCAAATGCAAATTTATTAAAGTTTAAATTGTTATATAATTATCTTTGACAAAAAAAAAATACGTTACACATAACTTTTATAAAGTTTAAACAACTTTTATAAAGTTTTTTGGATTAATTTTACTTGCAAACAATTTTTTTCTAAACCCTTTTTAATAAACAAATGCATAATTAAAATTATTGCTAAAGCAAAGGCATTCATGATAGCAATTTTTTAGAAAAATAATTCTTTTTTAGGGGGAAGGAATAAGGTTTTTGTATAAAATACTTAACGGCGTTCTTCTAAATGAAATTTTTTTATTAGAATAACTTACTCTATAAGAAATAAAAAAAAAATAATAGTTTTCAAAAAAAAAAAAAAAAAAAACACCAATAAAAAAAGGAAAATTTTTTGTTCCAGAAAAAAACCCATTTTTTAAAAGGGAAACTACTTAATTATACATAAACAAGCTTAATAATTAAAACTCTCAAGTTTATTAAATCAAAAGAAGTCATTAATATTAATGATGTTGCTCCGTAGTATTAAAACTATTAAATTACAATTTTTCACCATGGAAATAACACAAAGTCTTAAAAGAATGCTTCAAGTAGCCCTCTGGTATGATATAAAAAAAAATTAGTAAATTCCAGCTATAATTGTAAAAATAATAATATTAACTTTATAAAAAATTATTTGCAGATTCAAACACTTCAAGACTTTTTTTTCCTTCAATTTTAAAAAAAAAGATAAAGATCTTTTATTATTGTAACTATTTTTTATGTTATTATTGCTCACAAAAAAACATTATTAATAATTAAAACTACACTTTTTTTCGGAACACTTAAATTTGACAAATTACTCATCAATTAATTCATCTAAGATGTTACATTTAAGTGGAGAAATCAACACATATTTTGATCTAAAAGATTGAGGATAATTATATTATTGTACAATAAAAAAGCAACCAGAGATTATAAAGAATGCAACACTGTCAAGCCATTTACAATATGACTTTTTTTATAATCTAGTTTTTAAGTTTTCATTTTGAATATTTTGTCAGATTGCATTTCCATAGTATAAATCATATAAGTTGTTGTTGTTTCTTATCCCACTTGGCTGGCCAAGCCCACGTGCCCATACGTACTCATGATTGAAGGGGAAGGAAGCAGCTTCTGTTGTGAGGGACCACCCGTAGGTAGAAGTCTGACTTTGGCTCCGTGACGCTCTTACAGTCATAGGAGACCGGGACCTACGGCTTTAAAGTGGATTTCGAACCACTACACATATCCATGGCATCGCCGGGATTCGAACCCGAAACCTGTGGCGCCGAGCGCCAGAGCGCCAGACACTCGACCATTCAGGTCCCAAATTTGTGAATGCCAACGGCACGCGGTGTCCCCAGTTGGTCACCCACCCAGGTACTGACCGCGCCCAATGATGCTTGACTTCGGTGATCTAACGAGAACCGGTATATTCAGCATAGTATGGCGGTTGGCTATAAATCATGTATTAACATGCTTAGTACTTTGGTCTAAAAGTATTGCAATATTTCAAATAATGTACTTTGAAAAATAATATATATCAAATTACTTTGAATGAAAAGTTTTTTTTTCCTTCTAATGCAGCTGGCAAACACAGACAGCTTGGTCTTAGATGCCTTAAGGCAAACGCTGCACAGACGTACTCACTTTGCATTACCCAGGCGGCGCGTGTCACTTGAAGATAAGCCACGGACGCGGAGTAACACTGCCCCCGCAACGCTCTACGATCCACTTTTTAAAGTGGATTCCGAACCACTACAAACAACCATGGCACCGCCGGGACTCGAACCCTGTGGTACCGAGCGCCAGAGCGCTAGCCACTCGGCCATTCAGGCCCTTTGAATGAAAAGTACTTCATCCAATGATTAGGGAAGCATACCACAAGAAGTTCTACAGTTTTTTAATGCTGTTTTTGTTTTTCAATCTTATGTTAAAGCATTTCTATGCAATAACAACGAGCCATGCAGCTTCTACTCTTAATGCATTATTAAAGACTAAATATCTCGCCAGCAAGATCCACAAGTTTAAAGCAGTTGATGTAATGCATGAATTATTTATTGAAAGAGAACGTGCATAAATTTATTCCACAAAATCGAAAACAATTGCTTTCTTTGACATTATCGATCGAAGTCCATCCATCCATCACAAAGTGGAAAATCTACAAATTCCAAAAATTTGAATATATTATACTTTTGGTACCTTTATTCTACATAGGGATTGCAATATTGGACCAAAAGTTCAATACCGGTATTCGGTATTTTTTAAATCTTAATACCGCGATACCGGTTTTAATACCGGTAGTACCGAAAGTACAAGCATTTGCTTTTCTGTATCAGAATATTAAAACAAAAACGTAGGTATGAGTTGATATTTCGAATAGTTGGCACTAAATAGAAATTATTTTGTTCAAAAATGTCTCTTAATGAATGTGGAATTAGCTTCCTATTTTTCATCAAAAATGAATTTTTCAGAACGGATTGAATAAAAAAAAGAATAATTTAAAAATTCTTGAACGATTACCATCATGATTTAAATTATTAACTTTAAATTATTTTATATTAGTATATAAAATATTTTAAAGATTTTACATTAAAATCGTGATCGACATTAAAATCGTTAAATTAAATTATTAAATTATTATCGTTACATTGAAATATATATGAAATATACCGGTTTTAATAATACGGTTCGGCTTGTACTACCGGTTTTAATACCGGTAGTAGAAATTTTAGAAAAAGAAAGAAAACACAGGTGTTTTTTTTTGTTTTATTTGCCAGTTTTATTAGAGAATGTAAATATCACAAAAAAAAAATTGTAACTTATAAATTATAATAGTATATAATGAAGCACAAAAAAATAAAGGAACATCTTATTTATTTAAATCCCAAAAAAGTGTAAATATCACTATTCAGTCTGTGGTACTATTACAAATTTTTGAAATGTGATCTTAAAAAACATAATGCATCAATTGTACTATCATTAAGCCTGGAACGTAATTTTGTGCAAAAATTACCAGCTGTGACAAACGCTCTTTCAGTATCATGCTAGTGGGTGGTACTGTTAGCTATGCGTGATATACTTTTTCCAAGTACTTACCTCTAAATTCCTCATCTTCAAATAAATCTATTTCTCGTCTGATTGTTTTGGATATAACTGATTTCTGTATTGTATTTTGGTTTGTTGAAATTTTTTTAATTATCGCCAAGATTATTGTTCAAGAGACATTTCCTTTTTACCATCGACATTAGTGTCATCATAATCTTCGATAACTGTACCGAATTTTTCTGAATGTGGATAGGTTTGTGGAGAATAGAATAAGAATAAGAATTCGTTATAGAATAAGAATTTCACATATAAGAATTCTTTCACAGATAAGAATTCTAAATTTCTAGTAAAAACCGAAAAAACGGTATTTAAACTTGTGAATACCGGTATTACAAAATTGTACAAATAGTTCAAAATACCGGTATTCGGTATACCGGTATTGCAATCCCTAATTGTATATGTGAACTTTTAACACTTTCGCTACCGGTCTGGCGCCAGTACGAGATGTGGCACCAATTAAAATAAAACGTAATCACTCTCCAGAGCGTGCTATAAAATGAAAATAGTGTCTTACTGTTCAAAATATATTGTCTTACTGCCAATAACCTGCCCAACTGTTTAAAAATATGTGATAACTCGTTACTTTCGTGATTCTTATCACTTCTTCAAAAAATCGTTCAGAATTGTATACAAATTTACGAGTTCTGTGCTTTGTTGAGATAATTAAGATAAAAAGTTACGAGACAGTTACGATAAAAACTGGGAGAAAAAGTGGACAGCTCTGTGCCTTGACCTGTTGGTCAATACATGTCCAACTTCACAAGAGAAAATCCGAAAGTTAACGTCTCGATCGGTGCCGTATTATAAAAAGTGGCGAATTATCGAATCTTGGACTGAATAGAGACTAATGAACAGTTATATGAACTATTTCTAGAAATAAACACTTTTTTTATTGCTTGATGTTTTTAATTAATGAACGAAAATTTATTCGGTGACCGGAAACCATAAGTCTTCAATTATTGTTCCCAGGGATTGCAATACCGGTATACCGGGATACCGAATACCGGTATTTTGAGCCATTTGTACAATTTTGTAATACCGGAATTCACAAGTTTAAATACCGTTCTTTCGGCATTTACTAGAAATTTAGAATTCTTGTCTGTGAAATTCTTATTCTTATCTGTGACTTCATATTCAGAATTCTTATCTGAAAACTAGAAATTCTTATCTGTAAAAACAAGGTTGTAGTTGTGAAAAAAGTGTGTAATATTTCGATAGTTTTTTAAATTGGTGGGTTTGTTATTCACATTATATTTGCATATCATTCTTTACATTCAAAATATTTTTCAGATTTATTATATATAATAAATTAGAAATGGCGGTAAACTAAACAAATTTCAACAAACCAAAATACAATACAGAAATCAGCTATATCCGAAACAATCCGACGAGAAATAGATTTATTTGAAGATGTGAGATTTAGAGGTAAATACTTGGAAAAAGTTTATCGCGCATTGTTAACAGTTCCACCTACTAACGTAGATGCTAAAAGAGAGTTTTCTACAGCTGGTAATTTTTTCACAAAATTACGTTCCAGGCTTAATGATAGTACAATTGATGTATTATGTTTTTTAAGATCATATTTCGAAAATTTGTAATAGTACCACAGACTGAATAGTGATATTTACACTCTTTTGTGATTTAAATAAATAAGATGTTCCTTTACTTTTTTTGCGATTCTTTATATACTGTTATAGTTTATAAATAAAAAAAATTTTTGTGATATTTACATTCTCTAATAAAACTGGCAAATAAAACAAAAAAAAACCCACCTGTGTTTTCTTTTTTTTTTCTGAAATTTCTACTACCGGTATTAAAGCCGGTATCCCGGTATTAAGATCTAAAAAATACCGAATACTGGTATTGAACTTTTGGTCCGATATTGCAATCCCTAATTGTTCTTCAGTAGACAGAGAAATAACAATGTCAGGAATCTAAATTCTCGTCTTTTCTTTCACTGATATATCGCCAAGTTATTACGAAGATGGCGATATTTCAATGCTGTGCAAGGTGTAAAAGCGCTATTAAAAAGAATATACAAATTTCTCATAACAAATAATTCAATTAAATCCTGGCACATTATTATTTATTAATTTAATTAACTCAAATATTTAAATTTTTGTAATGATACTAACAGTTCTAAAATTTTTGGTAAATAGTTGAGAACATCTTTAAAGCTTTCTTCCTTAGTAAATCTAATAATCAGTAGTAGATTCCATCAGATTAATGTAAATTACGTTACTAGTCTCTGAAAGATTATATATTACTAAATGTCTTGGATAAAGATTAGTTAACTGATTTAAGGATTAAGTTACCGGCATATTGAGGTGCATTTAGAATAATGCCTAATAGTCAAGATTGAGTTAATACAATGATACGTCAGTATTGATTCTGACATAAGTGAGAGTGTTGACCAACTTTGTGACAGATTCAATAATACATTAAATAATACATAAGAAGTAAGTTATTTGACTGATGTAAAAATTTATACAATCCTAGCAAAAAATGTAAATAATTAATTAAGTATGTTGTTTTTAAAGATTAATTGGATTATAATCAACACTGAATATTTAAATGTATTTTTATGTAAGATTCATTGAGATATTCATGACAAAAAATTCCTCTTAAAAGATTTATTTTTAATAATGAAAAATAAGTTTCACAAAATATAAGATGTACTTTTTTTTTAATTTAGCAAACATTTATAATTTACAATTGTAGTCCAAATGGAAGAAGTTACAGTTAAATAAAATTAGTGAAAAGTTCCCAATCACCATTATTGATTATATATATATAAAAAAAATATATTTTGTATTTGTACATAAATGCCAGAAATGAAAAAAATATCTACATATATAATAATAATATAATAATGAGATTCAAATAATCACATACAAAAAGTTTTGTTCAACTTCTGAAGTTTATTATGAGTTTCAAAACTAGTATAAGGTAATGATGCATATTTTCATATCCTTCATCTCTAAGAAGTATATTTAAAGCTTGACTATGTATATATATGTTAATATATTATCTCAAATAAGTTCTTGTCTCATGAATAATTACATTTATTTCAGTAGCAATTACTTTTAATGTAACTTCCTAAACTAAAGGTCATTATTATCATGAATATATTAAGCATATGATTATGATTAGTATACGAAATGTTCTATACAATGAAAAGTTGTTTTCACAATCTATATGTAATAACAGACAGAAAAACAATCTATATGAATTAAATATTTTATAATAAATTGCATTCATTATAGAAATTGCTTGAACTTTCTATAAACTAATTTGAACACTAGCATTGATTCACTTTTTTTTCCCTTGAGAGTCAATCATTTCTCTTGTGAATGACATTGCTGCATTATACTAAAATTTTTAATTGTTGATATTGTCAAATTGTAGATAACTCTTAGACATTGCACATAATAATTGTATGTTTGATTATATAAAATATTGATTTTAAAATACTATCGAAAAAAAGCAAGAATATTCGTATATTCTTCTTCATTGACGCGCGGCCTGGTGGCCAAGTGACTAGCGCTCTGACATTTGGTACCCCAGGCTTCAGGTTCGAATCCTGGCGGTGGCATGGATGTCTGTGAGTGGTTCGGAATCCACGTTAACCTGTAGGTCCCGGTCTGTTTAGCCCAAAGTGTGCACAAGATGACCATAGAGCGACAAACCAAACCCAACCAAATCTTCATTGACGCAACAACCCCATAGAGGGCCAAAGCCGTTTGCCTACTCGCAGATTTCGAGATGTTTTATCTTAGAGATAGGCTCATATACATATATACATATATATCAGCCTATTAGGGAAGCTATAAGGGAATTTGGTTTATTTATAATTAGAGGGGCACTAGGCCATGTTTACATTTCTAGGAATTTGTCCAATGAATTCGTTAAGTTTGTGAATCACTTTTCTATTAGCACAGAACTGTTGAGGTTCAACAATGTCTCTTTGTATAAACATAGGCTGGAACGAACATCTGCCCAAATGCGGATTTCTATACCTTCAAATTTTCCTTTCATTCCTTTAGTGTGGAGAGGAATTTTTTTATGGCGAGTATGTTCGAGAAAATATTTTGTACTTTAACGATCTGAATGAAGTATATCGCAAAAACTGTAGAAAATTCAAATACAAAACAAAAATCAAAGAGAGAAGGGACATGGAAGTTTTGAGAAACTCAGTCAGTTTGTATAACAAAGATATATAAATAGCCTTTGCTATACATTTTTGTGTACTTCATCAATTTCACCAAAACATTGAAAAGTCATAAAATTGGAAATTAATTTACCCTAAGGAAAAATTAAGAGTACATATATGTGGCAGCAAGTAAACCGAAATCCTTAAACCTTCACATACATCACAAAGTAAACACGGATAAATTACAAGTTATGCAGGAAGTGAGCAAAAAATCATAATAAAACAGCTGTAATAACCTGAAGACAGCCTTATTAAGAAATATCTATATATATATAATGTCATGTTCGTATAATATAATATAATATATACATACAATATAATATAACCCGAATTCCAAAGGAGACAAAACAAGTAGTATACATAATATATTTTTATACACAGTTAGAAACATATTTAATACATATATAATACTCCAATGCGTACAGATAGAAAATACCTTACTTCCAATATATTATGTAAAAGATACACAATTTAATCCATAACATTAAGTAAAAACCGTTTTCAGAATATAATAATACGTTTTACTAGATTTAGCAGAGGAAAAGTAAAACAATCTATTCCGCATAACAATAAAAAACGGACAATAGATTTAATAATTATGAAAACTAAATTTATAATAAAATCAAATATTCTTGTTTTGTTTATCACATATTTTAAAACATTTAATAATTTTAAGTAGCTAGTTAGAATCAAATAATGCCTTCTTCCTTATTTATTAATAGCTAAATTCTGAGTAATAGATACCAGGGAAGTAAGGACTTGACTTGAAGAGAGGCTTTGAGATTTATGCCCACATACGCTGCTTTATATCAATTTATCCAATGTTATAGAAGAAAAAAGCACTGAAAATCGATAAATTATAATCATGCAACGAAAACACCCAAAAGTTATCAATGTGTGAAAGCCTATCAAATATGAAAGATCACAAGTTGAGATATGAACGTGATTATGAATGAAAAGAAATAAAGTACACACTAATATGTTTAAACATGTGGCGACCAAAAGAAAAGGAGGATGAAATGATAACGCTATTGATCCCCTAGATCACAACACAAAAAATGGAAAGCTGGTAAGAAATTGGGAATAATACTTATTGCAAACAAAAAACAATGCAAAAGAAAGGTAAAGAAGGAGGTTGCGAAATTTTTCGTAAAAAAAGAAGAATTGTTACAGTCATCCTCAATCAAATCAAATAGCCGAGAAAAAAACGAAACCTTTTATCAGAAAGCACTTTGTAATTTATTTCTTGACTCCTCATATTTCGTACATTGCAACAAAATATCTTACACCGTTTCTGACATATTGCAACATGCGCACAAATTAGATGGACTAGATCCAATGCTTATATGCAGTTTATCTTTCGATGCGTATGTTTTGGTGCTACATCCAGAAAGTAAGGCGTCTTCCTTTCAATTTGTAAGAAGTCGACGACCCGAATTAAGGCTATTTAAATGGACAAGTTTTTCAGCGTATATTCCACTTGCACATTAATCTTTTACATCTCGAATTGTCTTCGTTTTTTGGTGAATAATTAGATCTTTGGAAGATACCCACTGAAAAATTTTGTCTGCTGCTGACTTTGTTAAAAAAGTCATCTAGTTCATTCTCTGATATGCCAACATGCCGTGGTGTCCGCATGAACTCAATTGTTAAAATATTGTTTAAGGTGATTTGAATTTGATTTGCAAATAGTTTGATAGTGAGATTGGATTGAAAGTTGCAATTTTGAATAGCCAGAACAGAAAGACTGTTTTTAAGGATCTTATAATTATGAGCTGAGCCAGCATATACCATATATATGTAAGGGCTTTATCTGTTAAGATGCTATTGTGATTAGAAATTTGGCCTGAAGCAGATTCTTTAGAAAAGGTATTAATAACAGCTATTGTATGTTCAACATCTATATCTTATGTCTTTGATACATCTGAGGCAAAATAATCTTGTCTTTCCAATGTTCATCGTTATGTTGTTTAAAAAAACGGTGGTGACATAATGATGAAACTGTTTGTTTTGAAAGGGTAATAAATTAGACTACAAGGTAGTAAATTCCCTAACTGGTAGTAAATTAGGAATTAAAATTGGATGGACGGGTGTTCAAGTTCTTCAGATGCTAGGCAAAAAGTTTGAAGAGAAATGGAGTGTTTCTACCTTGGATATTGATTTCTAGATCAAAGATAAATGGAGAGGATGGATCGAAAAAAGGTATTTGATAAATACGCGCTCTGCTAGTATAATTGGCCGGCTTCTTTGTGTAAAATACATAGCGGACTCCATTTTAGAAGATTTGATGCAAAATGTAAAGCTAAATGATACACAGCATTGAGAACTTTGAGAACCCTATGGCTAGAGGAGATACAAATTTGTTGTTGTTGTCGTATCCCTCATGGAAGGAGGGAAGAGGGGTGCAGCTTCTGTTCTGATGGAGCACCCGTAGGTAGAAGTCTGACTTCTGCTCCGTGTCGCTCTTACAGTCATAGGAGACCGGGACCTACGGCTTAAAGTGGATTCCGAACCACTACAAACATCCATGGCACAGCCGGGACTCGAACCCGAAACCTGTGGCACCGAGCGCCAGAGCACTGGACACTCGGCCATTCAGGTCCGATACAAAATGGTGATCCATATTTAAGAAGGCTTAGTATAGTGGAATTATCAATTTGAATGAGATGCCAGGAACTTCAACCCTAGAAATTTACTGATATAGTTTTAATTGCATTAAGGTTATTGATGGCTTTCTTTTAAAATTAAGGAAATGTTGCTTGAAAGTGAGGCTACGTGAGAAAATTAAGCCAAGAAGTGAGGTGTGCTGTTTTCATGGCATATTGATGTCGTGAATCTGCAAATGCTGAGTTAAAATTAATTTTTAAAAATTTATTGCGTCGTATTTCTCAGGCTGAAGGACGAATTTCAATGTTTCACACCATTGAGTTAATTCATGAGGAGTAAGTTGAAATGAACTTTATTGAGACTTTTATCATTGCTAAATAAAAAAAATCGTCTCCATATATTAACCATTCAGTCAGCGAGGATGATGTCAAAATTATCACGCATGTAGATCGTCAAAAAGAAAGCACTCAGAAAACAGCCTTGTTGAACGTCTCAAGTGGAAAACAGTTTCTAAATTTAACTTACAAAATTCATGTTACTGACAAAATTTCATTTATGAAAACGTGTCTTAAATAATAATTAGGTAAATAATAGAGCTTGCGAAAGGGATGTTCTTGTACCAAACATTCAAAATGACACTAGGAAATATGTCGAACTTAATTTTCTTATACAGCTTTCGATAAAAATGAGGTCACTTCTAAAAGTTTAAATGCTTCAAAATAAATTTAAAAAAATTCTTTTTCATCTATAAGCGTAGGTAAAAAGTATACAAGGTTTTATTATGAAGTCATTTTCTTCCAGAATTTAAGTAATTTAAGGTACTTTGGACATGAAAAATACTGATTTGTAATACCCTGCAATATTATATCATCATCGGAAAGTGTTCGTATTTAAATATTAAATATGTTGATTTAACTTTAGCTTTAACTCCTAAACAAATTTTAACATGTATCCTTATTTGTATCTTTTTGAAATAATACTCTCTCAAAAATTATTTTTTAACACTAGACCCGAAATTGTATATCTGGCAAACTTGTATTGTTCTATTGTAAATACAAGCTCACTCGTGATTGCATAATATGTCCGGTAACAGCTATTTTACCGAGAGTCCTTGTTGATTTATTAACTTTTGACTAGATGTCCTGGATGGATGAGGAGTTATCTTATGCATGTTTTTAATTACCATTATGATGGATATTACTTATTGCTCGAACATTTGCATTTAATTTGTGTTATTAATTTAAAAATGAATAAAAATAGCATCAATTTATCGTACAGAAAGTTCTGGAAATGAATCTGAGAATTATAGTTCTGATTCTTTTCCAAATCCGATTTCTATCACAAGTGCTAAATTTATTTGTGTGCGTGATTCATCTTACTGTCCTGCAGAGCGGGAAGGACATCCCATGAATAGTCTACTCATGGATGGAGTTAAAGTGGCAGCTACTTTTGTGATGGAGCACCCGTAGGTTGATGTATGACTTGGATCAGAGACGCTGAAGAACACTCTACAGCCATATTAGTTTGGTATTTATGGTTTAATTAGAATTTCGTACCACTAACATCCATGGCACCACAAATGCACGAACCCTATGGTACCGAAAGCCAGAGCACTAGTCACACAACCTTCAGACTCCTTAATTTATACTTGAAATTCTATTGGGTAAAATATGCAAAATAAGATGAAATCTTACTAAACACAACTCTAACAATTTATGCTTTCGATTTTAATGGAAATTATGGTTTTCAAACGAAACATTTGAAAAAGCAAATTGATTCACTAAGAAGTAAAAGCAATTTTGTGTCATTGGTTATTTTCTTTATCTGATAGTAAGCAAATGCCCTTGGCCCACCATGGAGGTGTTCCGCCAATGAAGAAAAAGATTATTTTCACTGAATTTACACGTATATTGAATCTGACTACTAATTAGAAGTAAACGATTTTTCCTACTCTATCAATATCCGTATTACTAAATCATTAAGCTTCTTTTTATAAATTTTGAGATAGAAATTACACATTTTAGATTGCATGATTCTCCTGTCTTTATTTCATTTGGAATGCCCTAATTGTAGCGAAACATTATCAAATTAAAATAATTTAATTTTTTAAATTTTAATTATTTACATTAAAAATTTTAGAAAGAAATGGAAGAAACAATAAATTTAAGTAAAATAGAAATACTGATGATTTGGAGTTGTTGGCTTGTAACTTTTTTTACATATATTTAAAATATCATTATTATGTGAAATAAAACCAAAATAATAATTAGATAAAATTTGATTTATCAGAGAATAAAACTTCGGAACAATGTAATTGATCGGATCTTATGATATGTGAGCAGATATCATTCTAATTTTAAAAGTCTTTTTGAAAATAGGTAACCAGAACTTTCATTGTAAGTTCAATTTTTGACAGTCTTAAATGGATATCCAGTTTCTGAAATGTTTCAGACAACAACTAGTTGAAAGTTTCCTTAGAGTGTCATTGGTTTTCAAATAAAGAATCGATTGCTCACAGTTTGAAATTAGCCTTTGAACTATCTTAATCTGAGAATTGTTGAACATATAAAAATAAATACCAATATATGTAAATCAATATATCATATATTTATAGTAACAAAAGCAGTAAATAACTATCGAATTCAAAACCTTTGCAATTTTTGGAAAATAATTTCTAAATTAATTTCTCACACAATGGGATATTCAACAAGCCATAATAAATAATTAATCATAAAATTGTGTTATTTTGTTTTTTGAAATGAAAATCAATCTTTTTGAAAATCAATTTTGTAAAATAGATTAGAAAAAAAAAATTAAAACTCGTTTTTTCTGAATTTTGTCTAAATGTATCAAAAATAATTTTGAAATCGTTGCTGAAAAGGATTTATGCACTATTTTCTGTAGGCGATTTAAAAATTCTTAGGTTATTAGTTAGAAATTTACTAGTAATGGTAATATTTTAGTTTTGGCCCAAGGCATAGGGCTCATGGTTTTAGGAAAAACACATTTTCCTACATTCCAAAACATAGTTTATATTATTTTATTTTGACTTGGAAAACGTTTTTCAGGCATAATATTTTCCAGAAACTTCCCTTCTATAATTTTAACTTCTATTTAAACTTAAACCAACATAGACACATTAACATCAATAGAAAAGTGTAACCAAAATAGCATTGTATGAAAAAAAAATTAAAAATGTTTCTGATATTTATGTAGAAAGGAGAAAATTCACTCCATTGAATATTTGCATTTTTTCCACTATTTGACTTTTAGAAAAATAATAGAAAAAGTCAAAACCTTTTATACTCTAGATGAAAAATGTATTCAGAGAAAGAATTAATGGCTTTCGTTGAAAATATACATTTTGGCTTGAAATAACCCAGACTTGGCACGAAATCGAGTAAAAACAATTTCCAATGGAAAATTGATGTTCCGGAAAGAAATATTTATAGCTTCAATAAAAGCAAAGAACAGAACTTTACAAGAACTTTACTTTAATATATTTCTTTAACAAGAACTTTATATTTCTGAACAAGGACTTTACAGTTAATATATTTCTATTTTTAACTGTATGCACTAAATATAGTTAAAAACAGAAATATATTAATATGTAAAGACTAAAATAAAAATTGGAAAAAAGAAACATTTTAAAATAGTGTTCAATAATATTTTTAAACCAGCCAGAAAATGTTTGTCCATTGTTCACTAACAGCTATTTAATAAAATTAAATTTACAATAATGATAGTTATTGTATTATTACAATTTATTATCTACTTTAATTACTTCTTTACTATTTTATTATAATTATTTAATAATTTTTACTGTTATTATGTAATTATTTTGGGCTGTAAACAGAATTTTATCGAAATATATTTCTTAAATTGGAAAAAGTTTTCTAAAAATATATTTGCACACTAATATTTAGTCACTTCTGCTTAAATGACATTAGCATTCTAGTATTAATAAATGCATTAATTTCATTTTTAGGTTTTAGAAACATTTTTAATTATTTTTTAGAAACATTTTCAATTACTTTAGATTCTCACAAAAATTAGAATAATTACTTATTTTACTCATATTAATTTTGATATATAACGAGTCCCAAAAGTTTATTTATACTTTTAAAAATAAATTCATTAAAAAACAGCTACATATAATTAAATGGACTATTTTTTATTCAATAAATAAATTACCACATTTTATTTTTCATAATGCTCAAAAGTTGCTCAAATATTTTTCATAATGCTCGAAATTTGTTTTAGCAATTAGTAGCACCCAAAATACTAATGGAATCTCAGATTTTTTAATTTTATTTGTATGTCTTTAAGTAAGACATTTTTTTCTGGTGATATATATAAAAAATAGCTGCTTGCCAATCCTTAATTTGTTATAGTGTCTAAACTACAATCTTTATTAAACCTCGATTTTCTATTACGTCACAGTATTCGTTAGATAATAAATTTATTACAGATTATATGGAGTATTGCTCAATTATTGCTGTTGTAACATCTCGACTTATACTAGATCTATAACTGTTTCAAGATACGGCTATAACCTATAACGGCTTCAAGGTCCACTCAGGTTCATGGGAACAATTTAATATTTATTTACAGGCACTATGTTTAGATACAAATACATAATTTTGGCTTATTATACAACGAAATGAAAATGAAAAATATAAATTTGATCACAAGTGCACGATTAAATCACAAATACAGTTCCCTCCAAAGTCAGAGATTTTCAGTCTACGTCGAATCTCAAATCACATGGTCTGCGGCAGACCTTAACTATCACACGACGTGATACACGAAATCACAAGGAGTTCGCTTTGAAAAATAGACTTAAAATCCGGCCTGTTCTGTCACTTCAGAGAAAAAGAGAAAAACAACATTCTTTGTCTCTCGTCTCTCATTTCTTCTCCAAAAACCTCCGTTTAAGAAAATTCGTCAAGAAGGGAGGAAGGCAGGTCAGCTTCCCTCACTTCGTATAGGTGTAGACATTTCTCAGCTCATGGTCTATTACCAATTACGATGAAAGAACTCATGGTGTAGTCCATATTCGAAATGTAGTTATTTCGACCTGAGAAGGTCTCACAGACATTCGCTAATTTCCTCATTATACATGACACCAAATATCTGATATCAGATTTGAGTGACAGGTTGTTCTCATTTGTAAAAAATCTAAAGCAGGTAATATAACTATCCACAACACTGCTTGTCTGCTGTCAAATTTGAGTGATGATTTGTTGTTATGTACTTGTCAAAGAATATACATTCCTCTCTCCTGAGAATGAAATGACAAACACTTTCCGTGAGAAAAAATGCTACACTCTCCGTTTGTCAGTACTATGAATTGAGGATTAAAAATCGTTTTCTCTCTCTCCCTATAAAAAAGCTCAGATATATTTTTTAAAAATTAATAAGTAAAGATTACAAAAATATTGAAAACTCCATATGTCACGTACAACTAATGATGCACATATTGAAATGATGTAAACAAAGTTAAAACATTTTACTCTTTGTTTGAATAAAAAAAAATCTTGCGGTAATATATTTGTTGCTTTTAATGATTTGTTTAGATTTTAACGGTATTTGTTTCGACATATACAGTATATATTTTCAGCTGTCTGATACTTGATATACATCTATCGCCATTGATGTGGTAGAATTTTGTAGCAGATTCGACGTTGCTGAAGCGGTATAACATGATGCAGCTGCTTCATTAAATACATATGAAGAAATTAATGGATTTCAAAGGAACTTTAAGGTGCTATTACTTTTGTGTGTGAATGTGTAAGCAATAGTACCTTAAATTTCATATTGAGAAAAAAGCAATTAAGCAATCTTAACTGAAAAGATTAGCCCCCATCTCCAGTAGGTTTTCTTTCTTTCAAAGAAGTCACTTCAGATAGCGGAATTGGACCTTTTCCCTCAAGCAAATTACTTAACTACTGCTAGGCCACGAGATGTAATAATTATATTAACGGGACATATTTACTATTATTAGGCCAACAGATAATTATTTTGCGAAAACTAAACAATTCTTTGGGACTGCTTAGTTCTACTAAACATAAAATAAAATTCGAAAGCTTTAGAAATGCGTTGCAAAACGATGGACAACAGGGGGAAAAAAGAAACATTTTTGAAAAAATGTTGCCAAATAGATACGAGTGGTATATTCTTAAAAAAAATATTATTCTCCAGAAATACATTAAATTAAGAAATTTATTGCAACAAAGATTTTTTTTTTACAAATTTACTAAAAAAGTTAGAAGTATATATCATTTACAATAAAGCAATGTAATAAGCTTTCGAGGTAAAGAAAGTTGGCGCATCGCAAACAGCCGCATTAAATGCCGCCATCCATTATTCAGCAGCGCGCTTCGAGTCTCCTTTCATGTCGCAATGTTTACAAATAAAATTGACAGAAGGTAACGTTCAATTGTTGAACAAAGTAAGAACGACCCGGCCATTGCTTGTTATTCTATCTTATTTTCAGGAAGCAGCTGCTGTCTGCGTCACCTATGAACATAAAAAGACTACAAAAGGCATACATCTGATACAACTTTCCAAACATAATGTGTTTATTATCTCACCGAATTTGGGCTACAGAATCGAGATATTAAAACATTTGGCGATGTCATTCGTAGAGGTAATTTTTAGGAAAATTTCTAAAATAATTAATTAAACTTAGTGTTCAGAAAAAAGAATACGCTGTGAACTTTTAAAAAAAAATAATGCATAAGAAAATAGTAAAATTGGGTAGTTGTTACACTAAACTACATTATTAGTAGTAGTAGTGTTTCATTTCGTAGTATTACTATAAACTACCTATGGCGTATCGTTAAATACGCCATTGATAAATTATTTGTAGAGGTCTGGTTTGGTTTTGTTTGTCGCTCTACGATCATGTTGTGCATACGAAGGCTAAACAGACTAGGACCTACAATTTAAAGTGGATTCCGAACTACTCACAGACATCCGTGCCACCGCCAGGATTCGAACCTACAGCCTGTGATACCAATGGCCAGACCGCTAGCCAATTGGCCATTAGGCCGCGAAATTATTTGTAGAGTAATTTTTGAATTATAAAAATCTTATTTAAAGTGATTTAAATTTTTTTTTAAATTACCTTTATTAAAGTAATATTTTAAAGAATAAGAAAAAAAATTATCCTTAAAATGCAATGCTTTAAAAAATTAATAATATTTATTATTTTAAATTAATCTGTATTCATTAAATAATTTAGTCAGTTAAATAGTTTAGACTATGAACTTATTATTCAAGACAGCTATTCGTTTTATTGTTTGTAAAACTTTAATTTTTTTGTGAAATAATTAAGAAATAATAATTTGCAATGAGAAAGTTAAAAAAATCAAAACAGAAATTTACTTTTCTTTTTCCAATTTTTTTAAACATTGTTCTAAAAGTTACAGTACTCTTTATATCATTATTTTTACATTTCAAGAATTAAGATTTGATAAAATATAATACTTTAAACAACAGTATTATTTGCTAACAATGGATATTTCTTTCAAATACAAACTGAATAGAATTTTGACATGAAAATTTAATAAATTATAAAAAATTGTGCAAAGTATGATTTTAAGCACAAATATAATCATTTTAATACAATATCAATGAGCTAAAATGTAAGTTAAAATACATATCACTAAATACAACTTTCATATATTTTCTTTTAGGGAGTATATAAAGATTTAAATTGCTATTCCTAGAAATATTTTATTCAATCACAAGTTATTTAAATTGACAAATCTACAATTTTCCAGAAAAGCAAAATATTTTGTATACGACAATGTTTTAAAATATATTCAATGCTCATGTATACTTTATTACGCTTTCAATATCATAGATAAAATTTCTCTAAATCGCTGATTGGGGGGGGGGGGTCTTCTGTGATCGGAAGAGGAAGTTAAGAACCAAGAAAGAGTCAAAACGTGTG
>BPLQ01009211.1:0-20934 GCA_021605075.1 Caerostris darwini
TGTTCTAAATGTATAATCAGGGCCCGATTTTCCTATAGACTAACTAGGCTTCAGTCTAGGGCCTCAAGATCAAGAGGGGCCTACATTCAAATTGTTAGCAAAATTAGAATTACACTATTCTAAAAACACTGAATCGAAAATAAGGAGAAATTCTACACATATGAATAATAAACAAACATAATAAATAATTTACAAACTTAAAAATGGGAGGTGAAAGGGCCTCATAAGTGGAATAGCCTAGGACCTCTTTTCATCTAAATCCAGCCCTGTGTATAATATACCTCAAAATAATTGAAAGATTGATTTGTATTTTGAAAAATGCAAAATAATTTTATGTGAATGCCTTAGAAGAAAAAAATATTACATGTTCTTAATGCTAATTTTTTCAAAAGTACAAACATACTAATTAAAATTTCATAGTCTATAGATTTAAATATAAAAAAAAAATGTAATCTGGAAAAAAAGCAATATTATGCTAAAACTATAACAAGGAATTTTAATGATATATTGCATTACATGAACCTAATTAATTATACAATGCTATTTTGTTATAAATGAAACCTTGTTCCACCAGCAAGCCTTATGATTTCACCGTTTAGCATTGGAATTGCTAAGATAGTTTCCACTAAATGAACATATTCTTCTGGCTTTCCAGTGATTCCCGTATACTGATATTCCATACATAAAAAAAATAAACAAATACCAAATTTTTAGACATTCACACATAAGGAACTCTATTCCAAAAATAATTTAAATTTTGAAAAAAAATGAGGCTTTTATTTAAAAATATGTTTATTTGCTTGTAATCAAATCTTGTAATCAAAATAATGTTCTGAAATCTTTGTTTTTAATTATTTTGCTCTTGAAGACGAAATTTTTCTTTCACTAGTTAATGCAAAGAAATGCAACTACTTTTCCTAAAAAATACAGAGAAATTAATATCATTTCAGTTTTACAAAAACCGGTGAACTTGCTTATAAAGAATTGGCATGTATTACTGTTTAAATGCATTCTAAAAAATTACAAACTTACTAATAATCTTAGAAAAATTCTTATTTGTTTTGGTAGATCATTATAAATGAAAAATTAAATGCAAATGCAAATACTCATAAAATAATCAACTTAATTTGTGTTTCCAATGTTAATTCAATGCTTAATGTTAATAATGAAGCATATCCAGGCTATTTGTACAAAGTTCTCGGACGATTCTACTATATAACATGAAAACAAGTAATATAAAAAAAAAAAAAAAATTTTTAAGTCAATTCCCACTTTTTCTTTCACTCTATTGCAGAAAGTCCTTTATAAATAATTTTCATTCATTTTTTTAAGTTTATCTAGCGCCATCTATTGGTAGATACATGCAGCTTAAATCTAAAAAAAACTCAAATTAATTAATTCAATTCAATTAATGAATTAATATTTGAAAAAACTGTATTAACATCCAGTGTCATCCATTAAAAGTTTTAAAAAAATGTATTTGAACTTGAGTGGATGATTAAAAAGTATTTTATGAACGATTGAAAATTTGAACAAGATATATATAGGGAGAGATGTGAGCTAATAGAAGGAATTGAAATGAGAGTAAATCATCTCTAAAAGTACTCCTCTAGGAAGGTAATGCTTTCCTTTCATCACCAGTTGGTGGAATGTTTATGGTACACATAAATGGGTGCGATGCCCCCGATGTGACAAAATCTGATGTAATATTTGTTTCGCAATCCAAATTCACCCATTTGCAAACAAAATTCACCCTTTAGAATTTCAAATTCAAATATTTGCAAATCGAATTTAACATATTGCATTTCAAATTTACCCCTCGGAAAATGAGGGTTTTATTTATATGCGAGAATATGTACATGTATGTTTATGTTCATATATATATAGATCTGCATTAATTATATTCTGGTATGTATATGAATCACTGTATAAATATGCATGAGTTAATTTTTTTTTTCAATGAGCATGACTATGTGAATATCCTCAGCTATAAATACATATAATTACTTATGTATGCATATAAATGCATATGCTTATAGGTATGTGTGCGTTTACCTTTGAGTCGATATAAATGAATGAGTATTTGTATGTGTATTCTTTCTCATGTATGTATATATACCAGTTCTTTCATGCATATGCATGTATACTAGTTTGTATATATGTATGTGGATGTTTAATGTATATACATATGTATGTTTGTAAGTTTGTGTATATGCACGTACTAGTTTGTATGTATGTATGTGGGCGTTTAATGTATATACATATGCATTTTTGTGTGTTGTATTAACTGCTTATGGCTGTGTATGTATGTACTTACTCTTGGGTGTATCTGTTTCTGTACGCGCGTAATGTTTGAGAGCATATATGTAAGTTTGTGCATGTGTGTGTCTGTTAGTACTCTTGTAGATATCTGTTTTTGTGTATATATGTTAGTTCTCTTGTGTCTGTGTCTGTTAGTACTCTTGTAGATATCTGTTTTTGTGTATATATCTGTGTGTATGTATGTGCACATTCATACTCACATACATACCTACACATGCACATTCACACTCATACCTACATATATAAATACACATACATACTCGAAGTGAGTTACCTACATGCCCCTAAACATATGCATACGTATAAAGTCATTTCTCTGCACTGGTTATACAAATGATTGCTTCCACATAGGGATACTTCCCAGTTTTGTCAAATATGTATGCTTTTTTTTTTACAGTATTTTATTATTTCATTATTCACTCCTCATATTATGTAATTCAACTTGTTAAATTAATTCTTAATACAAATTTATATTGAAATTGACCTACGCGTCAATTCCCGTCAAAAGCTTAAGCACGAAACTAGATCTTTGCGTGGGTCAAAGTCTACTGTACATTTCACAAATCATTTTCTTATCTATACCATTGCAACATCGTTGGGAAAGAAAGGCTGAAAATGACCTTAATTTTCTCGTTCCAGGGTGACCTTTACTTGTCCCCTTTAGAAATGAACTTTCCTTTTAATCACCCTTTCTACCTTTCCTTTTAATCACACTTTCTCGAAACTTCTAGAAAATAACACATACTGCATTTCCCACTCAAGATTGAAGCATCATACTGATGCCCAATATGAAAAATTAGATAAAGTGTATGCCACTTTTCTCATATACTCATAACCCTATTCAAAATAAAAATTTTTTTAAAAATAATTAAAATCTAGTACTAGTTAAGAAATGTTATTAATATGATAATTAATGCTACAGAAGTAATATTTACGCATAATAGAAATATTACCATCCTTAATTACCAACAAAAATATTAATTATTAATTACTACTACCCAAGTAAAATAAAATAGAATTAACCTCCAGAAATCATATTAAAAAATTATTTTATATAATGAGTTACGTGAATTTAAATATTAACATTACAAACAAAATCAATAAAAATAAGTATACATAAATACTGAACACAAATACACAAAAATAACAAATGATTACACTAAACACATATTTAACTTTAGTATTAGCAGATGATTTTTCTTTAAATCATCTGCACAGTTCACATTAAAAGTGGCAAAGTATCTTCATGGGGCATTTTTGCTCCAGGACAATGTTAAATTATAATATATTTCTGAAGTGAAAAATCCCATCTTTGTAACAACGACAATTGCGGAGCATTTCTGGTGAGATAAGGCATAGGTCATAGTATGAAATTCACTGTCAGCTCCAAACACCCAGGCCTTGAATTTCTTTAAACACCACACAATAGCATATGGTTGACTAAGGTTGTAGTATCTTAGTCAATTTCTGACTGGCATAGGAGATAAGGTAGATCTTCTCCTGAAATCTCTGCGAAAGACACGCAAGTACACTTCTCTGAGAGGCGTTTGAATGAATAACGTATAGTTTGAAACCAGTGTATAGAGTGAAAGATTGTTCCCTAGGACTTCCTTTAAAGCTTTCCTACTCCTCAATCCCCGGAATATTATCGGGAAATTTTCTTTTAGCGAGTTCCACCAGTGGATAAACCAATTCACTGTAAGCACTAATACATTCACTATAACATTCACTGGACGAAGCTCTTTGGTGGACAATTCAGACGTCTAATTGCCTCCATGCCGTCGATGCCATCTGGAACCTATTTCGTGTCCTCAGATATTTATGTAGAGTCTAACGAATGAACACTTCCTTAAGTTAGTTGTAACATTAAATATACTAAGCTCAGTTAGCATTATTTTCAAGTGGATTAAATGCTCCTTGAAATTTCTAAAAAAGATGGCGATATCATCTATATAAACCTTCAAGGAATCTTGGTAGTCAGAGATTGCTCGATAAAAGCTCGATAGAGATTTGCTCATAAAATCTTTATTATCTCCAACCATGGGTATGTCCCAATAACCTTTTAGTAGATCCATTGTATTCATGATATTGGCAGCTCCAGTAGATTGTATTAATTCCTTTGAAACCTCTGTAGGAAAGTCATCTGAAATTGGTACTGATTTATGAGCCCTATAATCAGAGGACACAGAGTCGTCTTACTTACTCACCCACACTACAGGATATACAATTACAGTATCTCTTTCTTCAATAAGATCCAGTTCTAAGAATTCATTGAATCTATATCCTACTTTATTCTTTTGAGATTCTAAAATACGGTACGCAAAAAGTTTTTTCTTTTTTCAGAACCCGGTTTATCCATATTCGATGTTTTACCACCTTGGCTAGTTTCACTTTTTCTTTAAACAGTTTATCTAATAACGCTAACACTTTTTCTGAGGATAATCTAATTGACTTAGGTGCAGATTTTCAACTTTAGATTTCGATATATCCTGATATATCTAAATTCGATATATTTATATTTCGATATTTTGGAATAAACGCAACAAAACCTTGATCCTTTTCGAAAATTACTCTCACAACTAGGCAAAATGCAAAATTTTTCGAAAATGACTCGTTTCAAATACTTCTTGATCTTATTTAGGTTGAGCATGCGTTATACTCTCCCTTGCCACTTTGATTTTGTCAGAATGAGGTGATTGATGTTGAAAAACTTGGCACGGGACAATCCGTTGCGCATAAAGCTTGTTCCCTAAGTTAGGGATCAACAGTATATTTTGATCACCCACATTAAAATTTCTAATTGATGATCTTTTGTTGAAATAGGCCCCATAATATTTTCATGCGGATCTACATTGTTTGAAGATATTCAACAGCAGGCTGTGTCACATCAGTCGGTAAACGCCCTTCTCCTGAAGTAGCTTGACTGGGGACAAATCCAGGGACAAAGTTCATATTAACAGGAATCGAACAATTGACTTTTAAGAGCACTTTATTTTTATATATAATGGTACTTTATTTTATATTTATATATGTCCCCGAATACACCGATGTGATGGGTAGAGAGGTAGTGATGCCATCCGAGAGGGGTTACTGTAACACATAATATGTGTGTCTTAAAAGACTCTAAAACCTTCCACAGAACAACATAATATTGATTTGAGATTTTCACATGCTACCTCAATTACCATAGATTCTCCTCGTAATTTATAGCAGAAATTGCAAAGCACACCACCAGTGGATTCGAATCTGTATCTATATGCTATATAGCAGGCCTTATTTTCTATTAATATAGTTTTTTATAGTGTTTTAAAATTATTGTTTTTCTCCTTATTGTAGACGCGTAACGCGTTAGACGTTGAAACGTTGTAGACGTTGAAACATAGCGGTGGTCTCATGCCCTTTGAGTGAATAAGCAAAATAGATAATTAAATGCCCCTTTTTTTTTAAAGAATTATTTATTGAATACAATTATAAAATGAAAAATAACAAAAATGTAGATGTTGATGAAATCAATTGCATGTATTAAAATAGATTATTGTTTTTCTTAATTACGTCGAGGACTGGATCGTATTGATCATGTCCTTGCCAACAGCCCAATACAAACTAGCTTTGACGAAGGCATGTCGTGTGGGCTGCACCGACGAACGAGTTATTCATTTAGCACTACCCAGAGAGCACGCGTAGCTTGAAGATATGCTATGGACACGAGTAAACCTACAAAGCTCTACAGTCAAATGAGACTGGGACCTACGGTTTAAAATGAATTCCGAATCACTACAAATATCCATAGCATCTCCGTGACTCGAGCACGTAACCTCTGATACCGAGCGCTAGTCATTTGGCCATCAAGCCCCTGTTTTAAAATTATACTTTTTTTTTCCTAATGCAGCTGGCAGATACTTAGAGAGTTATCTTTGTGCCATAAGCAATGGCTGCACCGACGTTAATAATTTAGTACTATCTAGGGGGCACATGTAGCTTAAAGATTACTACGTGGTACTACTATGTAATATATACCACGAGTAACACTACCCTCTCAACTCTCTACGATCCTATTAGACAGGGACCTAAGGTTTAAAGTGGATTACTACAAAAAACATTCCGCCGGGACTCGACCCCAAAACCATTGATATCAAGAGCCACAGCGCTAGGCAATCAGGCCCAAATTATCAAGCTCAGCAATCGGGCCCAAATTATAATTCTTATAACGAAAAGAAATAAAATCTGTTATTATTAAAATTCATTTTCATTATTAAATAAATTTATCTAAAATACGAGTTTATAGAAAAAAGGTGAGTTAGAAACACTATTTAAAAATTTTCCACTGTAAAAATCTTTCCACCGTCAGGAAGGTGCATCGTAGGATCTAAAAACTGCGAGCAAGGTTAAACCTTCCGGGAGAGAAAGTTTAAATTGCCGTTTCAGAATGAAAAAGAAAAGCGTTTTTAACAAATTTTTATGCGGAAGTCGATTGTTAAATCTCCTTCCTTTCCAAAGAATTCTCACATTTTATGTTTCTCATAAATTAGTCTTCCGTGAACTCGACTGTCTTCTTTCTCGTTCGAAGACAAAGAACCAATAAACCAACGAGGGTTTTATAGATGGGGCGTTCCCTATTTCTTTTAGGGTTATATAAATTTTCAAATTCCATGCTCACCGAGTTCGAAAAAGGAAATTCATTTGAAGATCATTTTATTGTAAACATATTTTTTTTTTCTTCAGATTTTGAATATTTCAAAAACGAAATGTTTTCAAATTTAAATAATGCACTTTGGGTAATTTCGGTTACATTTGGATATGAATTTCATTTAATTTGTATTTAGATATGTTTTTAAAGAGAAATAATTGAGTGTAATTTTTATCCATTTTTTTTCGTATTAAATGTAAGTTTTTTAACGGTTAAATTATATTTGTATTTAGATATCCACAACTTCTTGCAGTATATATATGTATTCTAATGTCGCTGGCAATACAGAGACAGTTATCTTTATGCCATAAGCACAGGCTGTACGGATGTTACTGATTTAACACTATGCAAGGGGCACGTGTAGCTTGAAGATAGGTTACAAACGCGAGTAACACTTCCCCCACAACAATCATATAAAACTGGGAAAAATAGATTCCGAACCACTACAAACATCCATGGCACCACCGGGACTCGAATTCGAAATCTGTGGTACCGAGCGCAGTAGCCACTCCTCGACCATCAGACCTCTATATAATATTGTAGAAAGTTGTGGATAGCTGAATATCCACAACTAGGGATATATATATATATATATATATATATACACTGAAGTGACAAAAGTCATCTGATAGCAATATGCAAATTTTCAGATAGCAGTAGCATCGCGTAGAACAGGTATAAATGCGCAGTGCTTTCGCAGAGCTTTCATTTCTGTTCAAGTTATTCATGTGAAGAGGTTTTGACGTGATGATGGCAGCACGACGGGAATTAACAGACTTTGAACGCGGAATGTTAGTTGGAGCTAGACGCATGGGTCATGCCATTTCGGAAATCGTTAGGGAATTCAACATTCCCAGATCCACTGTGTCAAGAGCGTGCCGAGAGTATGAAATTTCAGACATAACATCCCACCATGGACAGCGCTGTGGTCGACCGCCTGCACTTAACGATCGAGACCGGCGACGTCTGCAAAGAGTCGTAAATTCTAACAGACAAGCAACACTGCGTCAAATAACCGCAGAAATCAATGTGGGACGTACAAGGGAATTGTCTGTTAGAACTGTGCGGAGAAATTTGGCTTTCTTGGGCTATTCCAGCAGAAGACCGACTCGAGTGCCTTTACTGACAGAACGACATCGCTTGCAGCGACTCTTATGAGCACGTGAGCATATCGGTTGGTCCCTAGATGAATGGAAAACCGTGGCCTGGTCCGATGAGTCACGATTTCAGTTGGTAAGAGCTGTTGGTAGGTTTCGATTGTGGCGCAGACCCCACGAAGCCATGGACCCAAACTGTCAGCAAGGCACTGTTCAAGCTGGTGGTGGCTCCGTAATGGTGTGGGCTGTTTTTTCATGGCATGGACCTGGTCTTCTGGTGCGACTGGACCGAACATTGACTGGAAATGCTTATTGCTGGAAAATCAGCTACTTGGAGATCACTTGCAGCCATTCATGGACTCAAACAATGACGGGATTTTCATGGATGACAATGCGCCATGTCACCGGGCCACAACTGTTCGCGATTGGTTTGAAGAACATTCTGGACAATTCCAACGAATGATCTGGCCACCTAGATCGCCCGACATGAATCCCATCGAGCATTTATGGGACATCATCGAGAGGTCTGTTCGTGCCCAAAATCCTGCACCATCAACGCTTTCACAATTATGGACGTCTATCGAGACAGCATGGCTCAATATTCCTGCAGAAGTCTTCCAACGACTTGTTAAGTCCATGCCACGTCGAGTTGCTGCACTTCGCCCGGCGAAAGGAGGGCCGACACGATATTAAGAGGTATCCCATGACTTTTGTCACTTCAGTGTATATATATAAGGAATGGGGATATATATACAACTACAGAATATATAGATTATGATAAGCATTTTTTATAATTATTATTCTTGTCCTAAACTTCATTCAAATATAGTAAGTGCTCTTTAATTCGGTATTCGATTGTTTGGCCCTTTTTATAATCTGGTACCGATAGAGCCATTCGCTTTCATGTTTCTTCGTAATGATTCATATGTTTATTGACCTTGAGTGCAACGTCGCGATACAGCTCTGCTCTCATTTTTGCCCAATGTTTACCTTAGTTAACAGCCTTCATTTCAGTACAGTGTAAAACTTTAAAATCTGCAGAACTCTTGTGCCTAATTAGTGACGCTTTTTTGAAAAAGAGATATCAATTCAAAAATATTCTATTAATGTAATGCTAATTGTATAAATTTCGATTTTGTATTTGCTAGAATATTTTGTTGGATATATCGTCTATGCAAGTTCAGAATGTATTAAATATGTGCATGACTTAATCGTATAAATTTTTATCTAGATTAATTTATCTTCCGATACTTCAGTTAAAACTATATTGACACTCGATAATCCGGCAGGCCCGTGATCCTTACGTGTCAGATTAAAGAGATTTTACTGCATATTTATTTGAAAGTTAGTAAATAAAGATCAAGATATTTGTTAATATCTCCATAGCCACTTGTTTAACTAGCGATTGTCAAATGATTTTGAAAGGAGTTTTGATAGATCGCTTTTATTTGCATGTATACATTCTTTTCTTATAAAAAAAATTATATACATAGTGTTTTTAATACGCTTTTATTAGCTTCACCTGTATGTTTGTATGTATGTATGTTTGTATGTTTGTATGTAACTCACTTTTTGGGCTCGATTTTGGGACTGATGGCGCCATCTACTGGCGAGTCAGTCAACTGATCCGCGATCGAATTGCGCTCTTCCTATTGGCCGAAAATTTCGGTGACTAAAAAGAGGCGGATCTCAAAGACATAGGAGTGCGATCATGTCGAATTGCGCTCTTCCTATTGGCCGAAAATTTCGGTGGCTAAAAAGAGGCGCATCTCAAAGGCATAGGAGTGCGATCATGTCGAATTGCGCTCTTCCTATTGGCCGAAAATTTCGGTGGGTAAAAAGTATGTAAACTTAGCGGATAACCGGCCAAGTGGAAAACAAAGTCAAAACAATTATACTTTAAAAAAACTAAAAAAAAAAATATGCTTTTAGAGTTAATCAGACTAAAAAGTAAAAAATAAATTAATAGTTTAAAAAACTAAAAATACGCTTTTAGAGTTAATCAAACTAAAAAGTAAAAAATAATTGTTAACATAAGAATAAAAATGACTGACGAGAAAATGAATGTCACTGTTCTAAAAGCGTGGGGTGCTTTGTATGACATTTTTAAACTAACTCTGCATTTCGGAAGGAAACTTGTGAGAAATTATAACGATTGATATCGAGCACCCCACGATTTTAGAACAGTGACATTCATTTTCTCGTCAGTCATTTTATTCTTATGTTAACAATTATTTTTTACTTTTTAGTTTGATTAACTCTAAAAGCGTATTTTTTAGTTTTTTTAAACTATTAATTTATTTTTTATATTAAAATTATATACAAACTTTTATACAAAGTTTTGATGTGTATAAATACATTTCGACAAAGACACTTTTTATATCATGACAAATATTTATTTGACATTCAACCGCTGTAACATTTTTCCCGCGAGAAGAGTAGTAGCATTTCGAGCCCAGGACAGAGGAATGTTTATCCTTTAACAACTACATCAAAACAACCTATCATTCAAATTTGACAGCAGATAAGAAGTGTTATGGATATTTATATTACATTCAATTAGTATTTTGTGTTAATAAGGACAACCTTTCAATCAAATCTGATAGCAGATAACCAGTGTCATGGATAATGAGACCTTATGAAATTAGTGATTAACTGTGCGACCTTCACAGGTCGAAATAATTACATATGGACTACGCCTTGAGTTATTGCATCGTGATTGGTAATAGACCATGCACTGAAGAAGTGTCGACTCCAAAGAGAAGTGAGGGAAGCTGCCCCCCTTCCCTTCTTGACGGATTTTCTTAAAGCTTAAAGGAAAGTTTTTGGAGAAGGAGAGAGAGAGTTCTGTGACGAGTCGATAAGAATTGTTGTTTTACTTTTTTTCTGAAAGTGACTGAACAGACAGGAGATTCTGTTGCTTACAAAGTAAGCCTTTTGGGGTTTTGTATGTCACACGGTTTGTTAATTAAGGTATGCCGCAGACCGGTGAATTAGAGACTTCATAGATTCGATAACTCTGAAAATCTCAGACCTTGGAGTGAAGTGTACTTGACAATCAAATTTAATTCATTATTTTTCAATTTTTTTTATCAATAATAATTTGTAATAGTTAGAGTTCTGTATATATATGCATATAATTCTTGCAACTAAAAATTAAAGTGTTCCCATGAACCTGAAAGTTTCCTTCTTGAAGTCGTTATACACCGCTCGTAATGTGTTTGCAAGCATTCTCTAAACAATTGCACTCTCACCGAAGCAAATCTTTTAAATTTGGTACTGGATGTTGAAAAACCATGTTCTTGATGTTCATCAAAGAAAAAAATTTGGCATAGAGAATTTTTACCAGGGTGCCTAATTTTGAAAGCCAAGATTTGATTGGATGTCCTTTCTGCAAGTTCTACTTTGAAACTTCCTCCATACGGTTTCAGAATATTTAAATTATGCTCGTCTGACCACTACACTTTGTAATCTGGTAGATAAACTGGTTTTCAGTTTCCAAACCTGGCAAACAACAGTTGCATAAGTCGAGTGATTACAATCAATCTTCGTAATCAATTCGTGTGAATTTTGTTTCATTTTTCTGCCGAAACTTCATTAAATTGGACGTTCTCTAAATAATTATATTATTTCTTTAATTAATTTTACACATGTTTTATATGGTTTAATTTGTAGTTTTCTTTGTTTTATATATTAAATGCAAAATGCTTTATATAATTAACATGCAAAATGTGTTAGTATTTTTTATGAATGATTGTAGCAATATTTTAACATTTTTACTATAAAATGTAATTATATAGTTTTTATTCAGAGAAATGCATTTTTAAATATTTTTTCCTTAAAAGCAAATAGTGTAGAAATGTTACAAAAATTATTAATAGTTAAAAATTAAACAGTTGCATTTATTTATAAAAATGCTCACTATGATGTAAGGCAATTATATATTTTTTTAATAATGAAAATAGGACATCATAAGGCATCTAGAAACGTAAATGAATTCTGTCTAATGTGGCTACATGTATTTTATGTCCATTAATATTTTACAAAAAAAAAAATCCCTTGTGTATTTTAGAATTTAGAATTTATACAAGTATTTTTAATATTTTTTTAAATCAAGTACGAACTACATTTAAACTAGATTTTATGCTTTGATAGTTTGGCATGCTAAAATATGGCTCCCATTGCCCTGATACTATGCATTACAGTCACGAACGAGTAAACATGGTTGAAATTGTTCCATGCAGCCAGATTGGAGATAACGAGATTTTTTTCGTATACAATATGCAAATAGACGACAATTATTCATGTAAGTCCTTTGCACGAAAAGTATTGGTTTCACTTTCTCTCTAAAAGATCTTATATGGCAGTTCCTCCATGGTGCCCCCTGAGAATGCCGAATCTTCCAGAATTCTGTTCAATCGGAAGTTTATGACCTAATTTATGATAATTGTATGATTTTATAAAAGATAATTTTTGTTAATCAACATTTTTTCAAATCTAATAAAACACCAACGAAAAAAAAAAATTCTGCAAAACTCCTGATTTTAACAGAATTTTCTTGTATATTAATGCTTTCCAATTAATGATTAATTAACTATTTACATCTTAGCTATTTTAATTTGCGAATTCCAATGAAGGTTCTTGGTTATTACTAGTGAATCATTCATAACAAAAATTATTTGGAATAAACTGGCAACAAGCGTTACCATGAATAAGAAATGAAGTGAAGTTCATTACCTTTGAAAGTACTTTGTGTATTTGCATCATACAAAATTAATTTATCTTGTCGATTCAAGATTCAAGAACAATTAATTTCTCTTAAAAATTTATAATGGCCGGTGAAGTTATTGTTGACGCTTTACCTTACATTGATCAAGGCTATGATGATCCTGGTGTCAGAGATGCGGTATGTTATCTAAAATTGTGTAAAATAATTATTTTATTTTATCTGCTTATGCTTGGGTAAAACAACTAGAAAACTACCTTTCTGTATGCGTAAGATAAAGAAATGCATGTGAACTTTCTATTTGATTTAAACGATTCATTAAAATCCTTTTAGGTTTTTTCCATGGTTGAAGAAGAAACTCGGCGATATCGGCCAACCAAGAATTATTTAGAAAATCTTCCATCTCTAAATATGCATACATTTGAAGTAAGTCATTTACATTCCAATTTTTCAATCTAATTGATGACCATTATTTAGCAGATTCTTTTAATATCATTTATAAATTATTGTAATGTTACATTTTAATAAGCGTCAACATTTAAAATATTAATTCCAATTATCTTGCTGTATCATAAATTCATCAACATTTCAAAAACTGTAATTCCCCATAAATTTAAATTATATTATATATTTCACATTAAAACATTGAATAACAAATAGTAGTAAACTTAAAATTTTTAAAACAAATTATGAACTTTGTGCATAATGGATATAGTTCCCTGTTCCTCTGAAAATTTAACGCAATAAATTTTGCTTGACCAAAACACCTCTTATTTCATTTTATTTATATATTAGTATTGTTGATTCATTGATAAAACTGCAATTCTTGTATCTCGCCAAGTAGCTTCTTTTATGTTGAGATGTCTTTGCATCATGGATACTTCATGAGATCATATAACTTAACAAGAATTAGATAATTAACTTCTTAGAAAAGATTCTTTAGCTGTTTTTCATTTAGAATAAAAATTATTTACCATCATTATATAAAATTTCAAATTAAAGTCTTTATCTAAAAAATTCTAAAGCTGATTTTTAATTCTTCACCTGTGATATCTAAACTCACCAAAAAATTGATGCTAGTTATATGAATTGTTTAATCACAAAAGTTGTTTGTAATAAATTGGCCTTCAAACGTTACTGTGAATAAGAAATGAAGTTTGCAATTTTGTTGGGGATTAGCTTTGAAGTTACTTTATGTGTCTATGTCATAGAAAATTAATGTCTTGTTAAAAAATTTATAATGGCCTGTGAAATAATTGTTAATTACATTGATCAAGCTCATGATGACTGGTGTCAGTGATGCAATATATTATTTAAAATTGTGTACAATATTTATTTTTATTTTATTTCCTTATACATTGGTTTACTTGTGCTGTGAATAAACATGTCTTGGAAGATTTTTCCATGTAAATTCTCTTGGTGACAACAACCTGCTATTGTTGGTCCATTTTATTAGTAATTGCATAGTGACGGGTACAGATTTTGATGAGAAGGTTGACATTCATTTATGTGTTAAGTTAAGGACATTCCTTCTGGAATGCAGAATTTAATATTGCAAACATGTTAATGAGGTGTTGGGACTTTCCTTTAAGAAGAACACATTTTGCCAATACAGATGTTTATTTTTTTTATTATTAGTATTAAATAATTCATTCACTTATCCAATATTTTTAAAAAGCCAAGTAGTTTAAATCTCTCTCAGCTGGACAAAAATAAACACCTTTTAAAGTCAGCAAAAAAAAAAAAAAAACAGCTTTTATAAAAAATACCCAAACTATAAAGAAGAAAGAAACGACAAGTACTTGAAAGGATTGTTTCTTCATATAGCATCAGTTGTTATTCTAAAATGATGTTTTCTTTTAAGATATAAAATTTATTCTTTAAATGAATTTATTTTAGCTTATCGCCGGATTTGAAAAATATTTTCGATATAAAAATAGCAATAAGATTTAAATTTAAGATCTATTCCACATACTCTATCTGAATTTGTTTCTGCAGAAGAGGAGAATCTTATTGAATTGTCTTCTTTCAAGAATTTCACTTTCAAACTGTTCAATAAGATGAGGATGATGAAAGTAATAGTTAATAAATTTAGCTTTATGAATTTAATTAAATTCTGGATTTCAAATAAAGATCATATTCCCTTCTGTCAATAAAGTTCACTAGTGCTAATTCTAAATTCGACTTTTTATTCATCAAAGCTGGTTTTCACCAGTTGGTCACTATGATAATAAATAGCAATGTAGGAAACAGAATTAGAGTTGACCATATCTAGTTCGATTCCCAGATTTAAGAAAATATGCAGTGATCTTCAGGCTCATTTTTCTTGCTACTTTAATGTTAAGTGAATGAATTTGTTCAATAATGCAAATTGTTCATTATATGTCCATTGTAGTGTGTTTTGTTTCATACTCGTAATTAGTAGGATAGGGAAAATCTTGATTCAAAAAGTTTTGGAACTGCTATACTAAAATTTAAGAAAAAAAAATTTTTAAATAAATATTGATACTTATTATATTCATTACTTTACAGACTGAAGTAATAAAAGCGGAATTCGAAAGATTACAAGCCAGATTACCCATGGATGTTTTAAGCATGAAACGGTATGCGTTTATTACATTTTTATACTGAATTCTTATTTATTTTTAAATCAAGAATTAATCTATTTATAAATAAAAATCTTTCGTTAAATGAATTTTTATTTTATCTGAAAGCTAATATTCTGTTATTCAAGAAGCTTTGCAATATAGCTAAGATGTAGAGTTTTTTTCTTTTTTATATTGTAATTATTCGTCGAATTTATAAAATTTTAATCATACTTATTATTTTTAATCAAGCTGGTTACTATTATAGTAAGCAATGTTGTTTGTAGTACTTCATTTTATTAAAACTAATAAAAAAATTAACATGCTTGATGATTTTTTTAAATGATATTTTAAAGAAAATTGAATGCTTTTTTTAATATTTTGAAAACAATGTTAAAAATCTTAGTAGTATTCATTTAAAAAGAAAATATTCATTACATTTAGAAATATAGTAAATTGAGACCAAAAAATTATTATGCTTCGTAAATTTGTATTTTAACTAATATTAAACTTTTAATCAGAACTGGTCAAAGTGAAGTACATTCTATTAAATAAAATTAATATATTAGAAAGTATTAATTTCAAACTTTAACTGTAAAGCAATTTTATTCTTTATTTTTTATTTTATTTATATAATGTATTTGCTTCAAATTATTTGTATTTGCTTCTTGCTTACTTATTAAATTATTTAAGAATATAATGTTGTCAATAAATTCTTTTAAATAAGTAAAATTTAAATTTATTTTTTAATTGACTTGCTAATTGTGATTGTTTATTATATTTGCCTGTTATTTGTTTTACTTTAGATTTGTTGTTAAAATTACAGTAAAATTTTGTTACAATACTCCTATCTTGATGAAACTAACAAACCTGAGTTGGAGAAACAATATTTAAACATATAAATAATTTAGAAAATTAATTTTATATTTATATGTAATTAAAAAAAATCTTGTATTAATTAAAAAAATTTTAATTCATATTTTTAATTAATTTTTTTTTTAGGTATGAATTGCCTCAGCCTCCTGCTGGAAAAATGTCTGATTTAGCTGCATGGACAGAATCTGTTGAAAATTCTATGGCCCAATTAGAACATCAAGCTACAAGGTTTTTATTTTATTCCTGTCAGTAAAAGATCTCAAATAAGTACACATAATGGATTGCGAAAAAATCAATTTTAAATTTCTAAAAAAGATTACTTACTACTGTGCCCAAAAAGTAAATTTTTTTTTTCAAAAGCTCTCTATTTATTCTTCGAAATTTATTTCCTCACCTTCAAAGTAATCCCTTCCAGACACAATGCACGTATGCCAACTTTTTTTCCAATCCTCAATGCATGCTAAAAAGTCATTGGCAGGGAGGGCCTTCAAAGCACATAGCGATTCACGTTGATTTCTTCAATAGACTCAAAACGTTGTTCCCGAAGGGGTATTTTGAGTTTTGGGAATAGCCAGAAGTTGCACAGCGTAAATACGGTGGTTGTGGGACAGTATGAAATTCATTTTTGGCGAAAAAGTCATGAAGAATCAATGTAGTGTGAGCTGGCTCATTCGGTGTTTTCGGTACCAATCGAGATTTGACGCATTTGAGGCCCAAAATGTAATTGACCTATTCCTTTTGAATTCCAACATCATCAGCAGGGTCTCTAATTGTAAATCGACGGTTTGCAAACACCAAATCTTTAATTTTTTTGACGTGAGCTTCGTCGATTAAGGTTGATGGGTGACCAGAGGTCTGTTAGTCTTCAACGTTTTCTCTGCCTTCTTTGAACTGTTTATATCACTTCTAAACATTTCTTTCCTATATAGGAATGCTCACCGAATAATTTCTGCAATATTCTATGCGTTTCCGGAAACAAAATTTAATGTAAGTTCTTTGATCAATTAATTCAAACATTTCAAAAAGTTTCAAGGATCAGTATTAGCGTCTCACAAAGCCAATCGTAACTAAAACACTAATGAATATTTTGATGTCAAATTTCACACAGATGTCAAGGACAGTGCCAGCAACCTATAAAAAAAAAAATTAAAATTCCATAAGCCCTGGGTATTAAAATGAAAATTGGTCTTACTTTTTGGGCACAGTAGTATGTCAGTATTAAATTCAAATGATATGGAAAGTTATTTCTATATGAAATTCAGTTCAATTGAATTGAAGTCCAAACTGATGTGAATGATACTTTTCGAAGTAATGGTGTACTTATTAATATTTTTTTATAAATTATACTTTCAAAAACCTTTTTAGTGCAGTTATGAGCTAAATGCTGTGTGAATTAATTTTAGATAGTACATCTAAAGTTCAGATGTGGTAACTTGTAAGTCCTCTTTAGTCTCTTGGAAACCTAACAGTTAACAATATTGTTAGCATACTTGACAACTGTTGTTTTTATCAGTCGATGAAACTCTAAAGTAAATCCATTGACCTATGGATGATAGTGTGAAGATCTTATTCTTATCTTAAAAATTGTGACAAAAAAGCAGAAATAATCATCATCCAAACAAATATTGTTTTCCTCTGTGTGCAATTCAAATGCCTAAAAAGAATCTTAATATAGATTATTCCATATTTTCTGTTGTTGTTACACATAGTCACTATTGAGAAACATGTTCAATTTCATATGATAATCAAACTGTTCAATCACTTGAGATACCCACGTTTTAATTTATTAGAGTTTGAACAAATGTCAAAGTACTTCCTTGTTATGGCAGTCATCTTGTTGGTTGAGATGTGCAGTAGCCATTGCCATTTGGTGAGAAAATCAAATATGACAGGAATAGCAAATGTTTTGTTGCATTGCCATGAGTTGCCATAAAATGATATATTTTAAATGATGAGCAAATGATATGTTATTAAAGTTACATAACTGCAACATTTGAAAATTCAAATTTCTCTTTAAAAAATAAATATTTATTTATAAATGCCTTGCGGCTAATTTATTTAATAACTTTTCTATAGTATTAATATGACTATTGTTTTCATTTGAATTCTAGAATTTGCAATTTAGAGCTTATGAGTGTGTACGGATGTGAAACATGGAAATCCTGCAATTCTATTCTTGTTCAAATGACAAGTCAAGTTCAGAAGCAATTTCAAGATTTAAAGTAAGCTTGCATATCATTTGAGATTTATTGAATTGTGGATTTATTATATTTATAATGCTATGCAATAATTTTTTATTAAATGTTTTATAAAACTATTTATTATTTAGAAGTTTTACTGATTCCTCATTTTATTTTAGGAAAAAAATTGCGGAAGTGAATTGGCAGAGAAAAAATGCCCAAAATACAGCTGGGGAAAAATTGAAGAATTTAGAATCTAGGTATGTATTTTATTGTGTTATTCTTTTTTAAAGAATACTTACTAGTTTTTATAAATTTAAATATTAAATCATTTGTGAAGTAGATAAACTTTCAGTCAATAAAAATCTTATTTTATTAGTAAACAACAATATGTTATATTTTCTATATAAATTACTACCTTCAAAAAAAAAATTTTTCATTTATTAGGATAATTTAAAACTTTTTAAATGAATATATATTTGCATATTTAAAACTAGTTTTCGTTGGGTACATTGAAGAACAGTGTAAAATTTTCTTTTTATATTGATTCTTATGTCCGATAAAATGAATACTTTTTGGAATAAATGCTTATATTCATTTGTTAAGAGACAGAAGATGGTAGAAATTATTCGTTAATAAAATTTATATACCTAAAAATTAAGCATTTAAATGCCAGTTAAAATCAGATTTAAATTTCATTTTAATTTGTTTGATACATTACATTTCTATAATTTATTGTGCTACTGTAGTTTCTTTGGAATTTGAAACAAAAAATATAATACTCATTTGAATGTATTGCCTTATTATGTAATGTATAATTATATTTTTTATTGAATTAAGCTTTTCTTTGTTTTTCTTTTAGTTGGGTCGGACTTGTAAGTAAAAATTATGAAATTGAACGTGCTTGTGCTGAATTGGAGAAAGATTTAACCATTTTAGAACAAAAATTAAAGAAATCTTAATTTTGTATTTATTATAATTGTACAACTATTATTAGTTATTTATTCTTTTCAAAACATGTAAATATCATTTGCAGAATGACTCATATGGAAGTTTTTTATATTCATAAAAGATAACCAGTGAATAAAATTTATGAAACATTTTGTAAATCATTGAATACTTTGCATTCTTATTGCTGTACCATTACATTACATTAACAGTAAACATTTATATTTACTAATGAAAGCAAATGTTATAAATTTAGAGCTAATGGTTGCATAATAGTTTAGAGAAAAAACGTATTCTATTTTTAAAACTAGGCAAGGGAGGAATTGTGTTAAGGGGATGTATGTCATTGCTTGAGTAGATAAATTCTAATGCATTAATGATGTCATGGATCAATAAAAGTATTTGACATATTAAGCAAAAATGTAAAATAATCACTTTGAACCTACATTAAAATCTTCAAAAATGTTTTCTTAAGACTCATGGGTATTCAATCAAATACTAAAGATTGTTTAACCTATAGTTGAAAGATATTCATTGAGCATAAGTTATTCTTACCTGAAAACTTCTGTGTAACATTCATCCTTTTATCACATATTTTCTTTTTGAAACGAATTTATTCTAAAAATTTACATCCAGCTAAATTGTTTCAAAACTCTATTTTTTAAGTTTTATGTAATAACTTTTCAATAATTTGTATCTAGGGTCTGTCTATGTAAAAACTTTTGTGCTGCACTGCCTATATTTCAAATTCTAAATTTGCATTAATTTATTGAAAGGTGAATCATTTCATTCCACAAGATATGCTTTATGTTTTACACTGCTTTCAATAACTATTTATGAAAGAAAAAAAATTGGACAACTTAAAATAATTGTTAGAAAAAGGTTTAAACTATCAGAAAATTCTTCAAAATGAAAATCAATAACTAAGAGTGTCTTACGAGCATAAATGTATAAAGACACAAGGTGTATTCTGATTTCAAATTTTTACAGCATACATAAATCCCTCATATAAATAAACTAATGGAATGAAAAATTCTAAACATAATTTTAAATTAGTTTCATTTATTAAAATTCATTCTATGTTTTGCTAATGGTATTTTAATATGCTGTGTCACACAAAAAAATTTTTATATGTAATTGGTTTGTAAATTTAAGTAATTATACATAAAATTTCATACTTTAAATATATATATATTAATTTAAAATTGAGCAATGTTTAATGGATTCAATAAGCATTGTTTACACTTGGAGGGAGTACTTCTTTAAATGCAGCAGCAATTTACATGTAATTTTCACAACCAGACTCAACAGTGTGCTAAACTAGGATTTCAGTTTTATCAATCTAGTTAAATATTTTAAAATTAAATTATTAATCTGCAGTAAAAAAAAAACTCAAGTTTTGTCCTATTCATTTTTTTTCCCCTTAATTGGCAAGTTTAGGTAGAAAAATCAGCACTATATGAATGTGTTTAAGATTATTTAATAAGCAGTAAATTATTTTATGTTTGCAATC
>BPLQ01009214.1:0-14482 GCA_021605075.1 Caerostris darwini
GAAAACCCATGTACAGAAAAGAAACAACCAAAATTAGTTTCACATAACGTTTAATTATTTCTTCTTTACAATCTCTTTAGGTCGCGAATGAATCTTTTATTTTGCTTTTCAACATTTTTATTTTCTGTACTTTCATGTTTTCTCGCATTGATATTCATATAATCAAAATATGCGTCACGTTTAGTTTTAGGTAATCCTAAAATGCAACTCTTTTCAGTTATTTATTTACCAAGCAGGTTTGTAGATATCACAAGGTCTATAACACGAGGTCTATCAAGTTCGCATTTGTTAAAAATTTGCTACTTTAAGAAATATCTTTAACGAGATGGTATTTGGAAACCTTTAAAATATCAAGAGAATTGACATTGTTGATTTTGTATTTCATAGACATGAACTACGTGACCTGTAAAATTCCTCTGAAAATTCTAGTACAGTCTGATACAACAGTGAGTTATCTAAAGAAAAGCGAAATGAAAGACAGAGTGCAATAGAAAAGTAGCCAATTCAGCAAAGACAGATGATTAACAATCATACTGTTCTACTCAAACTTGCATTACATCAAAGAAGACAAAATATTGCACTCAATCACCGTCCTATATTCAAGACTACTGTTTGAAATAGACCAATATTGTACTGGAAATAATTCATCGTCTAGACAGCAATAGAAATGTTACCATGGGGAAAATCAACAAAGATGTTAAAAATCCTATCGCTCTATTCAAATTTGCATTAGATCAACGAAGACAACATTTTATCACTTACCCGCCTTATATGCCAGACGACTATTTGAAACAGACTAGTTTCGTAGGCTACGAACTGGAAACGATTCCTCGTCTAATTCAATATATCATAAATAATTTTTACTGTACTGGATTTCCTGATTTTGCCCGAAATGCAAATACTTTCATTTTATGTAATTTAATGGAGATATAAGCTTTGTAAAATTTTGCATCTAAGTTAGATCATTTATTGGTTTGTTAAACAATACTGGGTTCCAAATTTCGTTTGTTTTGAAGGTGATATTATTTTGATACCCACCATTACTCAAATAAGAATTATTAATTATTTTTTTACGTACTGTAGAGTAACGTATTATATCATAGTCAAAATAAATTTTCTGCTCCTTATTTTCTGTAATCTATTCTTATATGTCGTTTGTATTGCAATTATCTGTAGGAAAGCTTTTTTATTTAAAGATGTAAATTTCTAAACACTGGAAACTGACAGCTATATAGTTCTATAAAAATATAAAAAAGAAAAAAAAAGTCTTAAAAAATAAGTATGCTTTATAACGGCAAAGTAAACCAATGGCAATAATAAATATCATACATTAAAAGACTAACCGTTTTGTGCATTACCTACCAATGGACGCAAATGTCGAAAAATTAAAGAAAAATCAGAAAAAAAAATTTCATTTTGAAATTTTTATTATTTGGAATTTAAAGAAATTTTTTACAAGTATTAATCAAACAAATCTTCACAAGTCAGGTACAAAAAACAACAGAAATGCTTTCTGTTTTGAAAATATACCAAATTGAAACACATTAAAGTATTTGAATTAAGTATGGCCTTAAGTATACCTCTAATAGCTATAGGCATGATAGGGATATTCTGTGTTCAAAGTAATGTTTATTAACTCTTTTAGCAAGAAAACTCAAATTAACTCAGTTGGCAAAAATTACATTGCTGCATCAAGGCTGGTTGAAGATCTTGTAGGGTTAGGTGCTTAAACGCACAAAAGTGCCACTCCCGGCCCAATTTAATAAGTTTTCAGTGCTAATGAACACATTCGTGGAAAAAAGGATCAAACACTCTCCCAAACAGTCATCGTAGGAACAATGTGAATGATCATATACTACGTTTTTGGTCTGAAACACTGCCTTTAAATCAGTTTGATATAACATCGAGATTGCGAAACTCTTGGCCTTGCTTTTGGACATACATTACCAAAGACAGAACTTGGAAATGATCCCGCATACTCTCCCCCATCCTGAAGGGATACATTATCAGGTTAAATGCAAAAATATATCTCTATAGAGCACCTTGAATATGTTTAGTATGGTGAAGACCAACCCATACGAACAATAAATTTTCACGATGATAATTCTCTATGATCTATCATTATCGTCTTTTAAAATGAAGGAGTCAACAACTAACCTGAGTTAAGACGAAAGCGTGGATTAAAAATGTACTCTATATAAATGAGCCGTAAGGTTTTGTAGATCAGTACGTCCATCCAAAGTGATGTCTGTTCACACAAATATATTGACACCTCAAAATCTGTCAATTTAATGTTAATAATTGAAATAATAGCAGATTCCCGACTATTGCCACACCAATAGTTGTCGTCACTTTAAAAAAAATCCGAACTCATTCAATAAATAGTATTGACAGCCACTGACTTAAATTCATTATCATGAGTGTGTTCCAAACTAATATTTTCATTTAAATTGACATAAAGTAAGGAGTACACACAATGCTGTGGATACCTTGCATACAATCATTCTTCCTAAAGGTTTCTAAATGCAGTTGATTTGGATACCAGCTCTCGATGCTACAGGAGAAGATATGAAGAGGGTTGGTGTATCGGTTTTGTTTCCTCGAAGTTAACTGTCATTATGGTTATATGTGGCTTTAATACATTTAAATCTTCCTTGTGTATACCTTCTAAGAGCTGATATTGTTCTTAGAAAGGCATTCCAGTGTCTATAAATTACAGAAGGGCTCATATTTAACTTTCTTTCATAGAAGGATTGATTCTAGCTATTATTCTAGCTTCTATTCATCCAATACTATCATAAATCGTTTTTATTTACTATAGATGTCGAGTTTTATAAAACATAATCATCTAGAAATTTTATTACATAGTTGCTACTTGCAGGGACTGCAAATATTTTTAAAGCAAGTTTTCGTCCATGGAGTCATTGATGTTAAACGACAACAGCTCTATTAATTTGCATAAGAAATTCCGGTGTAAAATTAATTTTTATCTATACTAGGTATTTCCATATTTTTGGCCATGTTAAACGCAATTTTTTGAATATTCCGTAATTTTGGGAAACCAGTATACTTTTATCAAGAACAGTATTGATCCAACGTGATCGAAAAATATATCAAATGATTTGTTTTTTTTATATAGAACCGTAGGAATAACACTTAAAACTTGCCCAAGTGTCTGGTCAATGCTTTTTTGTTTTATGGGAGTTCATTTTTTGCAAAGGGCACATATAGCTCTTTAATTTTATTTGGAGTCGGGAACGGCTGCTATTTCCAAATTCATATTGTACCACAATTATTTGGAATGAAACTTTCTGGTGTTCTAATATGAATTTTATCCCTCTTGTTTCTGTCTTTAGACTAATAAAAGAGTTCATAGATTTATAAGCTATCACTAGAACGGGTACAGAACCTATTGATTAGACTTCATGTTCTTTTTTTTTAACGAAGCACCATCAGTTCTGTAGTCAAAAATAATATCCACCATTAGGTTCAGTCCGCTTTCTTTATATTTAGAACTGTACAAACACGTCCGTGTACTCAAAAATCTATATAAAGACATACAAATATATGCGCAGACACAAATCTCTTGTTCTTATCAATTCTTTGATATACATATAGTGATGAAAAGACTAAAGACACACATAAAATAATTGCATAACTATTTCATGTGTAGTGAATGTTGATGAGATACGAAAGACAAAAATATTTTAGAGCAAAAGCAAGAACAACCATCTGAAAATGTTTTTTTGAAAAAAGAATCAATTTTAGGACGCTCCCTCTCTTCTAATCCATTGGTTTTATAGGCAGGCATCATTATCAGACGGAAAAGAATGGAGGGTCTTTATTGCGGGGGGAATAACACAGGGGAATCCATCTTCGGAGGGTTCTATCTTTCCATCTCATTCAATCCTTTCAACCAGTGTCGGATGCCGCATATTTAACATGGTGTCGCGGTTCGCCTTCATTTAAGTGAATAATTCACATCTGACTGCTCTATATAGTCTGACATCATATTAATGTTTTTATTTTACACAAGGCTTCATATAAGCCCTCTGGAGTTGTAGATCAGTTGATAACTTTTAAATATACTTGGAGACGATCAACTAAAATCGATCATTATAAGAAAATTGAATAATGACTAATAATATTGCTTAAATAATGAAATATTAACAACGAATCGAAGGACAAATTTATTATTTGGTATCTTATGCTGAATTCAATGAATTATTGTTAAGGATAATAAGTATTGCAATGTTTTGCACTATTTATCATTATGAAGTATTGCTAAGGAATAAGCATTAAAATCCTTTGCACTATTTAGCACTATGAAGTATTACTAATGAACCAAGTATGAATTACTGAGGAATGCTTTTGTATTATGAAGGAATAAGCATTACAATGATTTGCACTATTTATCAAATGATTATTTTCATTTAAACTGGAAATAATTCTAAATAATTCGGTCAGATCTTGTCATTGATCTTCAATAAAAATAATAATAGTAGAATTTTTATTACGATCCATTATTAAATGAATAGCATTCTATTTAATAACATTGATTAGCGTTCTATTTAATAACATGAGAAGAGCCGGGATTCTGACAGATTTTTTCGTCGAGTTTTTTAACAAGTAGTACAGTCAATGAATTCTACTGAGAACCACGTGCAACGATTCCTCACATGCTGATGATAAATCACCAGTTCTAGCCTCGCCGTGTCTGCCACTATCAGTAAAGGTTTAAATATTGTGTTGATTTGTTGCTATTTTATTTCATTCCATTTCCCTTCATTCACTGTGTAATATGGCTACTAAAAAGAAAAGTTGTTGTAGTTGGCAGACAAAAAAAGGAAATTATTCAATATTTTGATAAGAAGTGATTGGTAAGCAATTAGCTGAGATGCATAGTAGGAAATATCAACACATTCGGACATTAAATAAAACTGATCTTCAATTGGCCCTCATTTTCGGATAACGTCACGGACTCCTAACCAAGACAACATCATGTTCACACATAATAAAGCAATTTAATAACATAACAGTTAGAATATTTTAAATGTATTAGACTATTAATTTTATATGATATTTAAAATACTTTTCTTCATTGGCGCAACAGCCCCATGCTGTGCCAAGGCCGTCTACCTACTGGCAGATTTCGAGGCAGGAGATGTTTTCTTTTTTTTATAGGTTAGGGTTGTCAACAGTATACCCAATGCTCTACAGTCATATTAGACAGGGACCAACGGTTTAAAGTGAATTCAGAACCACTTCAAACATCCATGGCATCACCGGGATTTGAACCCGAAATCTGTGGCACATAGCACCATTCAGCCATCAGGCCCCCTTTAAAATATTAATTTCATTGCTTTAATTAAATTTAACAGCTATCGGACAGACGGATTGAATTCTAATCAACTGGCAGCGTCCATTACAGTCATTGCTTTCAGAAACGAGAAGACTGGATGGCGATTACGATAATCTCTATCAAACGACTCGCATCGAAAGTCAGTTTTTCTGGTGGAAAGTTTTCTCGTACACGACACGCTAGTGAAGTTTGGTTTGTCGCACCACGGTTACCTTGTGAACACAAGGGCTAAACAAACCGGGAACTACAGTTTAAAGTGGATTCCGATTCACTAATAAACATCCATGCCACCGCCAGGATTAGAACCTGAAGCCTGTGGTACCAAAAGCCAGAGCGCTAGCCACTTGGCAATCAGGCTGCTACATAAATGAGGAGCAATTAACCATAAATATTTTACTAGAAAACAACATCCTTTTCTCCTCACATATCAGTGGACTGTTTATGACATGCATTAGTAAAACCACCGATGTTCAGTAAAAAAATTATATTTTGCACAATGTCTTTGGCAACATTATATAAACTATTCTTATCCTATAACAAAATTTAAACAAAATTATACATTTTAACAAGTCTTAAATTAATTATATTAAATAAGTTTAAATAGCATACATACTTATATATTATATTTTATGCAGTTATTAAATATATCATTCATATAAGACAAGTTTAAATAATTAATGTATAATAGTATAATTAATATACAAAACTGTAAAGTTTCAGGCTCATTATTAATTGCAAAGTTTAGTGGCAAGTAGTTAATTATGCATGGCATTTTAACTTCGTATATTGAAGTTTATTGAAGCGATTCAATTTAATGTACAGAAATATTTCTTTACGTCAAACTGAATATAAGATTGCCATTAAAATTTATCCCGTTTACTACAATTTCAAATATTAATGGTGTTTATGTGAAAATGGTGTAAAGATGATAACCACCCTCATATATTTCGCTGACTTATGGGGACATTTAAAAACGTCTGGTATCTATATATATAATATTTCACTAGCATATGGGCAGCAGTAATTGGCGTTATAAATATTTTGGTTAAGGGCAACGGAAATATAAATAAATAAAATTCATGCATGAACAATATGTTTTTTTTTTTTAAAAATAAAATCATATTGGCGGAAATAACGCAAGCAGTGAAAATATTATTATATATATCTAACAAGAATATTTTGGAAATATTCTTTTGTTAATATATACTTATTAAAAATATTATTTTAAATGATACAACTAAATTAACAAAACAGAATTATGAAAAGCAATGTATTTTTGCCTTAGATAACTAAGTTTTTTATTCTCAGATTCAGTTGTGGTTATCAAGTAAATTTAAAACGTAGCTTCCCGACTCATGGATCAGTGGCAATATGCACCGTTGGTGAGCATTGGGGCTGAGATTCAATCGCAGGCGGCTTTACTGCACTCACTATGCCGAGAAATGAGGAGGCTCGATGGCGTTTGTGATGTTCAACCTCTTGCCTCGTTAGTTGGACTACCTGGTGGAAGTTTTCCGGGTTTTCCCCCATTCGATACACAAATTCGGGGTAGTTCTCCCTAAAAGTCCCCCCGAAAGGCACTGCCCTCCTTCAGCGACTCGGAGCTAAATCAGACTTCTACCTAAGGGTGCTTCATCACAAGATTAAGATTTGCCTTCTATTCTTGAGGCCTTTCAATAGAAAAACCTTAAAAATAGATAGAATACGATAAATAACGAATGCAAATTCTTGCAATGCAGTTCTATGAAAATCTATTGTTTTTGGTTAGCCATTTTTCATTAGGAATACAAATAAGAAAAATGAAGGCAATTTTTTGAATGACTTTTTTAAACCTACTTAGGATGAATTATATATGGTAAACCAGGTTACGAACCATTAAAGGTCATGAGGCAGAAGGTTTGTTCATATCAGTTGATATAATACAAAATGATATGAATACGAAATAATGTCATCTGCAATAAATAGAAATAACACTTAGTTATTTTAAATTCAAGGTTAAAGTTCGATACTTCTTCAGTTACTTCCATTAAATCTTTGTAGAAACAACGATCTCTGTATGAATAAAAACCTTTTAACATGAAACATTGAAAAAAATAAAACAAGTCAAATATTCTAAAAATATCTGAACCATTAATTTAAATTGCATTCTCTGCTGAAAGTCCTTATGAACAGACAAAATGCAATCAAATAATGAATTCAAAATCTTGTAATGGAATTCCATGAGGATCTCTTTCTTTTCTTAACCATTTGGCTTATGAATGTGAAAAAAAAACCATTTTTATTAATGCCATTTTAAACCTCCTTCGAAAGTCAGGTGAATTATATATGATAATCCATGTTACTTAACAAATACAGATCATTGGGTATTAGGAGATGCAGACTTGTTCACTCGATTAAATATAACTCAAACTGATATAAATTGATATGATGCTAAAAGATATAAATAAATAAAACACTATATGCTTCAAACAGATGTAATGCCATTGCGATCACTAGATCTATTGCTAAATTCTAAAATGTGAATAGATAATGTATTACTACGGGAAGTTTATAGATATAATGCCTTTAAAAATCATTTCAACGAAAATGTTAAACGAAGTAATAAATTAACCATGTCAGCCATGGGTTTCTAAGTTAGAATGGCGATGGGTGGTGGGGAGTGCTTGCTTCAAAAGAAATGGTTATGATTTCTATTTTTTTCTAATTTTAAGTTGGTATATTTGAAAATAAGTCTGATAAATGATTTGACAAAACACTGTGTTGTTATCACATTACCATTATTGGTAGTACGTGATTTTTTCCAATTCTTTTATCCCAGTGGTAGTCACCTGGTTCCTACCGCCCACTAGTAGTTGTTCTAGTTTTCATGGTGGGTGGTAGGAATTTTGTCGGTTACTGAAGCACTTTCCTTTTTTAAATTTGATTAAGTTTTTTTTTAAATATTGGAATAGAAGAATTTTCCAGTATTATTTAAAAATGCCTGTCATATTGAAATAAGTGGAAAAGGTTATTTAGTTTATTGATAACATTCTCTACTTCATATCTTGTGGAATCAATTTTTAATGATGTTAATGATATTATAACCAAAGAAAGAAACTGCTCGAATATTTTCGAAACAGGAAACATTTGTTTGTTCCTTACAAAAATTGACCAGATATCCAGTATTTAGATTCACAGCATTAGCATCGGGGATCGCATTAATAGTTTAATTAATTAAATGCAACTTCATTAGACTTCATGCTTGAATGTATGCGAAGTTTAAATAAAAGGTAGATTTAACTATAATAAGTTGTTTCATAAATATTTATTCTGCCAAACTTAGTGAAAGTTCGACATAAAATATTTGGTAAGTAATTATTATATGCATTAAATTGCTGTAACTCGGTTTTATAAGCTCTATGAAATAAAGTTACTGCAATAGTTAGTCCCAAATGCAAAGATGCCTTTCTTGATCTCAAAGAGGCTCTTGTTGGTACAGTGTAGCAGGCCTTTTGTAGTTACCACACTGTGAGTGATAAATCATCTACAAATCTGTCTTGTCTGTGGTCAATGAAATAAAATTACCAATATTTAGAAAAATGAATTGATTACCTTAATGATTGCTGGGGTATCATAGATTTCTTAAAACAAGTTGATGCCAATTCTAATAGAAGATATTGCAACTGAATTAAAAAATAATTACAAATTATTTAATATTAAATTTTAAATATTCTAAGAAAATTTTCATAAATATTAACAACAATATTTCACTTTAATTTATTAGTAGTATTGTTGCATGTGTTGCCTGTAGTATAAATATTTGTTTATTCTGCTTGCTTTGCCATAAGCTTTTCTTAAATAATTTCAATTTAGATCCCATTTTAAAATATCGGCAATTCTGTTCTTCAGTTAATTTGGTGATCATCAGATTATTCATAAAATTTTGGTTTCCAAGAAGGTATTGAATAGCTACACATTTTTGCTTCTATTGATCCTTGATCGATTCTGGTCTGGGGAACAGAGGACAAGGTAATATTGAGGGATACCTTCATATAATTTGTGTTTAGTATTTTAACTTGATCTTTTGATGCTTGAAAGATAGTAAATCATCTGTTTCAGTGAGTATTGAAAACAATATGCCCATATGGTAGAAGATTTAAAAATGGTCCTGAATCCATGCACATCCTAAAACCATGCACATAATTTTTGTTTCTATTGGATCTTGCTCGATTCTGGTTTGGAAGATAAAGGACAAGGGAAGATTGAACAGAAATAAGTTATATATATTTATATAAAGATTATTTTTAGGTACAGATATATTTATATATATTTTATGCATATAATTTATATGTATTTCCTGCATATAATTTGTGTTTAGTATTGGATCTTGATCGGGTTTTGCTTGCAAGACAGAAAATCATCTGTTTCAGTGAATATTGAGAAAAATATGCTGATATGGTAGAAGATTCACAAATGGTCCTAAACTCATGCAGATAATTTTGGTTTCTATTGAATCTTGATCCATTCTGATCTGGAGGACAGAGGGCAAGGAAATATTGATGAATACCTGCATATAATTTGTATTTAGTATTGGATATTGACCGTTTTTTGCTTTAAAGACAGCAAATCATATTTCATTGAGTATTAAAAAAAATATGCTCCTATGGTAGAAGATTCACAAAAGTTAGAATTATATTCACAAAAGTGGAATATAATTTTTATTTTGATCTTTCTCATCGATTATAGCCAATGATTTTTAACTGCATATTTTTAATAAATGCCGAAAGTATATGCCAAAACTTCTAGTAAATAAAACTTTAAAAAAAATCCATGTATTCTTTCATCGGCTTTCAAAATCAATTTACAAAAATTATTCATATTATCATCCCCTTATTTATATTTTTTGCAAAGAATTGTTAAACTTTATGCATCAAAAGTCAATAACGCATAAAATCCAAGAGCACATTTAAACTTAATCTCCGAGAAAGAATTCACGAGTTAGAACTTTGAAATTCACGACTCTATACATCTTTTCTCTAACAAAATAGTCAGACAATTTAAAATTCATAAAAAAAAAGCAACACAACTCACTCGGGTTCAAAGAAGGCTTAAAAAAGAAAAAAAAAAAAATCAAGAATTATAATTTCATTTTAATGCCGATCACAATTCTCCGCCATTTTTCCATTACTTTCAAGAATTCTCAACGTTCTTAACGCGCGAATAGAATTTAAAATGTATCAATTATTTTTCTTTCTGAATAAATTCCTGTCTTTTTGACCTAGGATGAGAAACAAATTTTTACTCACTACTAGAAATGCATCAATTTAAAAATGAGAAATTCTTCGTCTTACGTAGACATATCTGATAGTCATTTCATTATTTATGCATTTTTCCTCAACCTACACTTCCAATCTTTTTTATTTTTATTTTTTTACCTTACCTTCAACCGTCTTCTTGAATTCATTTTAAACACGGTTGCTATGGAAACGAGGATTCATCTTTCGAAGTAGGATGTAAAGTAGGAGTATACAGAAAAGAACCAAGATGTTTACGCATTGCTTAATTTTATATCATGTTTCTTTTAAAATGTATTAAAAATACTCTGTTTTAATACTCTAGGATTTAATAACTATTACTATTACTATTATCTCCTACTTCAGTGCACAAATTTTTAAGGTTATTTATCTTATCAAATTAATTTTGATAGGAGATTTTAAAAGTTGGTAAAACAAACCTTAAAATTTTAGATGAACACGAACGTTATAGAATTATATTTCATATATTGTAGAAATTGAAATTTCATTTTAATTTAAATATAACGTTATTTTTTAATTTCACCGTTGAAAGGAATTAAAATGCTAATCGAATGGAAATTTTAATATTTTAATTTTAAAAATTAAGTTACATTTTTCGTGTAAAGTTAGATTTTTTTTTATATAAAACGCTACATATATTATCATATAAATATTATAAAGCAAATGTATAGTAATACATTTTTAAAAAGTGCATTAAGTGGAAAAGTTTGATTCCTGCATTAATTTATGTAAATTCAAGAAATTTAATTATTTTAACTATTCTGTAGAATTTAAAATTTTAATAGCTTAAGCTATTCGTATGCAATTGCTGTCATATAATATACTAATAAAAATTTGAATATAAAAAAATATCAAAATATATCAGCGTTTGTTTAATTCTGCATAATGACAATTATTTTTTTATTTATTTCGTGGAATAATTTATAGTTAAAAATTTATGTATTCCTTTATGTTTGTTTACAGATTGATTTTTTAAAAAAAATTACTAAATAAAGAAATTAACTATTCCATAAACTAAGGATTGCATTTGAAAATTAAATATATTTATTTAAAAAAAATATAAATAAAAAAATGTTAAATAGTTATAAATCTATTTTCATATTTTTATTATTAAATTTATATTATTTAATTTTGTTCATTAAAATTTGTTGTATAAGTGTTGAAGTATTACTTAAAGATAGTGAATTAAAAATAAAGCACTAGTAATAAAATTATCGTAATTTTTAAGTGTAGGCACTTTGTTAATGTTTGAGAAACTAATAAATTCTTCTTTATTAAAATGTTTTTAAAGTCTAAAATATTTATTAAAATTTAATTTTATTATTAAAAATTTTATTATTTCTAGGGAATTTAAACTTATTAAAAATATATTAAAATTAGTTGAGTTTAGTCAGTCTTCAACTCTCATGGTTCTTTGCTAAAGCATATTACCCTTAGCCATGGTCCAGTCACCTGCGACGGGGCGTTGTGGACCTGGTGTAGGCTTTCCTGCACAAGGGGGATTAGTAGCAAAACAGTATAGTGTAGACATAATTTAACATAGTAGTAATAGTACTACATAGTAGACCTAGTAGAGTATAACTTAACATATTAGTACTTAATTGAAATCAGCTTGCAACGAAAGTATATAAATATATTCATAAAATATTATAGATAAATAAAAATATTTAAAACTATTTAAATTGTTGGTTTATTTTCAGTGATAAAAATCAATGCACAGAAAATAAAAGCATTTTTTTTAATAATTATATATGTTGCACTGAAGCGCTGCTATTTTTATTGTGCAAACTGCCCTCAAAAAAGTCAAATTTCATTGGCTCCATCCTGCAAACCCAGATTTGGAATTGGAGCAGCGATTTAAATGTTACTTCAGGTAGATGTTTCATAAGTTCACAAAAACCGATGTAAATAAGTAATGAAAAACACGAAAAGTTGAATTCATAGATGATCCTGAAAGCGCGGGATAACCTCTGTCTAGAAGACCCATCTCATAATTCTAAAACACACTGCGCGAGAAATGGGACTTTGACAGTTGACTGGATTTAAAGTGAGAAATGTATAACGGAAAAATGTCAAGATAAAACAACATGGAATGAAAAAAAAACCCTCCGTATTTGTATATTTTATACATAAGAAATGTAATCGTGACTTTGACTTTTTTAATCGTGACTTTAACTAAAAAAATTTGAAATAATATTTGTAAATTCTGTGAATATATTCTTGATATAAAGGATTTAATTATTATCAGTGAGTTTGTTTTAATTAATCGTGCATTTAAATATAATCATAAAAAAATGGCTATACATATCTATAAATAATTATTTTAACTATTAAAAGCGTAAATATTTAAATAAATTTAAAAAAATTAACTGTATATAGATATAATTATTTGTTGTTTCTTATTCCACTCGGTCGACAACAACATCTAGACCAAGTCCATGAACCCGTGTGTTCTCAAACAATGAATTTTCAATATTCTTACACCGACTTGACCATCCTTGACCTTGCGGCACAAAGACATGGGCACCCAAAGGGAGAAATATGACTTTACCACACCCGATTATAACCCCGGGTACAGGGTACCCATTTTACACCACCTCAGGCGGTATTCACATGGGGTATTAATTATTTTATATTGTGCTTTATTTTAAGTTTTTCATGTGAATTACTAGTGTAATAAACTAAATTTAAATCATAATTCCAAGATACGTCTTAATGATTTCAATACCATTACCTTTAAAACGGTCACCTGATTGAATTTTGTTCACTTTTTTCTTACACATTCAAATAGTAGAAATATACACTCAAGAGCCAAAACATTATGACCGCCTGTCAATAACGAGTTGGCCCACCTTTGGCGCGCAACACAGCTTCAACCCGCCTTGGCATGGATTAATACCACCACTTAATACCAGTTAAATACCACTTCCACCTGATCACGTGCCTCCCACGTCATCCAGGCGAGTTCATTGCAAAATGTAGGGGTGGCCATAATTTTTTTGGCTCTTGAGTGTATATTACACTTTCAAATAGTATAAATTTTTCTTCTTGTTATTACGCAGACAGGAACTAACAAAAGGCAGGCATTGAATGATATTAACAAAAATTACTAAAAAAATGCAATTAACGAATATGAATTAATGATGAATAGATACCTCATTGAAAAGAATGCAGAAAAAGGAAATAAACAAATATATGAAATAAAAAGTAACTCAGAAATTAAATATTAAAAAATAATTGTAAAAACTACTTGTTAAAATATATTCAGGATGAACAATCAACGAATTTAACGATTTATAAATTAAAAGTGCTCAAACGGCTAAATTGTACTTTATTGTGTTTTACTTTCAACTAAGTAACTATATAACTGTAAAAATCAGGAATCAGCTATTGTATTCTAGAAAAAGAAAAAAAATAGGTAAGCTGTTTATTTTATCGATGCACATCGTCCTTTACAAGTATCTCCTCCAATTCTTCACTGTATATTTCTGAAATTTAATTTTATGTAGATGACTACTCATTTACTTTGCCTGTTTGAATAGTATTCACCATAAAATAGGTCCTCGGACTTGCAACTCTAACTCAATTTACCACTCTTTCAGTGTGTCTGGATTTTATTTAATTTTAGCAAAATGTAAAGTCACTCAGAAGTGGAACACAAGAGGAATGGGAAAGATAATAAGAACAGAATAGAACGTTGGAATAAAAAATTGCTGCAACGGAATTGAATGACAAAAATCCAAAAGATCCTTCGGAAGAAAAAAATTAATAGAAAACCCTGGAGGAATCGTCAAAGAATGGAATTTCTTTTAAATAATAAAAAAAA
>BPLQ01009215.1:0-108416 GCA_021605075.1 Caerostris darwini
TTTGAATTTGTAATCTGGTTGAAGTTCTTAAGAATTTCAGTAGAATTTTGTATGTTGTCAATTATAATTGGAGGAACATATTTAGTAGTATGGGGTGCAGGACAAGAAGAAGCAATATTATGGTCATTAGTGAGATCTGTGTCCATACTGTTTTCGTCCAGATGTAATTTATCAACATTTTTTGAAATGTCTTCAATTTTAGCAGGAGGTATGTTGTCTGCATCACTAGGACCAAGACTTTCATCGGGGTTAAGGCAAGCAAATTTGGAAGATAACTTGATAACAGTGGGATCACTGGTATTAGGCCGTTTAGCTTTTTTTTCTTTGCTTTTGTGGGATCTTAAGTTTTTTCTTTTTAGTAGGAGTAGTTACCGAGTTGTTTGAATCATTGAGTTTCAGCAAGATCAGACTCATTTGCTTCCTTAAGTTTTTATTGGTAATATTAGAAAGCGTAAGTTGTATAAAAAGATCTAAATTAGGTATTTGAGGTTCAATTTTTAAGCAATTTTCAATGTTGTTCAGATGATCATTGAGGTTTTCGCACTCAATGAATGAAGAAAAAATTGTTAATGCTAATATTAAGTTGATCAATTTCTTGAATAAAGTTAAACGCTGTCGGGTTAGTATTAACGTCAATTAAATGAAGCATACTGGTTGATTGGTCAGCAGGGGAGAGAGACATGGTTGTGCTGTTTGAGGAGAGCGAAACTCCTTCGACAACAGCCATAATAAAATAAAATAAACAAAACCAAATATTTAAAGAAACTACTGACTAAAACAGAAAATAAATATGCACTTTACTGAGTAAAGGCAGTGAGAAACGCTCGTAGCTAAAAAAAAGCCCGAACAATTCTGCGCCTACACAGTAAAATACAGAAGAAAAAAAAAAGAATTCTAGAATTTAGCTAAAAGTTCTAAAAAAGAATTCTAGAATTTAGCTGCTCATTTTATACAACAAAATAATAACATAGAACCAAAGAAATCAAATAGAGAAAGGTAATAATGAGATTAAGACAGAATAAGAGAGGAAAAAATCACATACCAATGAGGAGAAACATTAAAAACAAACAGATTTGAGGGAGAGGAAAAAAAACACGACCGCTCAGCTCAAAGTCCAAACGATAATATAAACTAACCAATGGCCATCATACATCACAAAGTCAAGTCAGAGTCAGAAGTCATAATCTACGTTTATTGCTCAGTTATATGTATTGTAACTGCAACTGCGTGTTATTCAGTCGGAGTTTCGAAATCGTGACTATTTACAAACATCTTAAAAAGTAGCGGTCATATAAATTGTTAAATGTATTTTTGATAAGTTAATCCTTTACTAGGTATTAATTTATGTAGACTATATATTTTTCTTTTCCATAAATTTATTTTCTGTTAATTGAAACTAACACATTTGTCAATATTTTTTTTTTATTTTAAAATTATTATTATTCCCATAAATTTTCAAATGTTTTTATTTTTTAAGAAAAATTTTAATTTTTTTTATTTATCATTATAATGTACTTCAATATTTAAAATATAACAAATTTATGTAAATTATCCTAAAAAGAACAAAATTTTTTATTACTTTCCTTTGTTTTGTCTAGAAACAACTCTATTTACCTTTAAAATATGTATAACTCAATTTCTTCTTTTTTTCATATATTTTGCCTTAATGCTCTACTAATAGGAAAGTACCTTAAGTTCAGTGGACTATTAAAATTTCATTAAACTCCATTTTAATTTAGTTTGATAAATTTTAATTTGCATCAATATTTTATTAGGAATTCATTTATAATGACTATAGATTGTCTTTTAATGATATCTATATATTAAATTAATGATTTTATTTGTCTTAACCGTGCATTTCTTTGATGAAATGAATAATTTTTTATGTGATGTTGAAATTATTTATTATTTTAATATAAATCAATATTTTTAATTTTTTTTAAATTTATCTTTTAGCTATCAAATGATTTATATTACATCCTGTGTTTGGAGCTGCGCTTCTAGAAATTCTAGAAATTTTTATAAAAATAAATTTTTACATGAGTGGCTTTCTTCTAGAAGAATCCACAATGTACCTAAACCTAAAAAAAAAGGAGTTTGGAAAAGGAATCTCAAGTTCACAATTTTTGGAACAGTTATTATTTCTCCTTTTATATATTATCAATGTTTGGATTCCTATACAAAACGCCAAGTTGATGTTACTATATCAGGAATTGGACGTTTCTTCAGGTTTGTGTTTTTTAGAAACATTTTATATATATATATATATATATATAGGAATAACATGCTTGTAAAGAAAAAATTTTTAAATATTTTTTCTTATAAATAGGAAAACTTTTAATTACTGAACTGAACTTGAAAATTTTTATATATTTATGTACATACTATTGTACTTTTCAATACTTTAAGATTAGTTTTGCTTCTTCTTTTTATCATAAAAAGACTTTTATATTTAGCACTCATTACTGTTCCCTTGTATATTTGTGATAAGACAATTTAATCAGAAATATTTACAATTTGAAAAAAGAGGGGTGGGGGAGATGTAAATAATTGCAAAGGAGGAGGAGTTAACTTATTTCCAATTTATTTTCTATAACATGTCCTTTGCAGAGGGTAGTAAGTTCATACATCAATTACTATGTGCCAACTACTCTGCCATCTAATTATATAATGACCCCTTAATCTTAATTATATAATGTGTCCTAGCAATAGACTAAACATATCTTCCTTTCTATTGAAAATTGAATGATTTGAATTTTTCTATAAAAATTAGTTACATTTCCAAATATATCAGTTTGTCATACATGAATTTTATTCCTTGCTGCTTCTATATAGAAATAATTTTGGTATCCATGTTTTTGAAATATGTAACTAGATTTTTTTTTTTTTTATTTGGATCTAGTTATCTACTGGACGGAAATAATATTTATAATGTCCTAAAGATGTATACTTCTTTATAAAGCTATGTTCAAGATATTATAATTGTTTTCTATGGGTTTATTGTTTATTTCCTGAATGACTTGCTTTTTACCTTCTATTTACGTATTTGTTCATTTTCTTTTTTGATCTACTTATGTTTGCTGTTTACTTTTTTGATATTTAAGTTTCAGGACTTTCAGTTTTTTTAATGGGCACTTAGATTTTGTATCAATTATTTTCTAATTTTTACTATTTTTGGTAACTCTTTAGATAGACTGATTTGGAGGCACATAAAAAAATATATATAATAAAATTTTTTATGGCTTTGTAATACTGATTATTTAACTAATGTCTTATTCATTATCTTTTTATTTGTGTTGTTATATTGCATTTTCTGTAGTTTTAATTTACAAATGTAGAATTATTAATTTTTATTATCTATGTTCATTTTAAATATGTACAGTATTAAGATGTTTTGTGAGTGTGTGCATATATGCATATCCCAATGTAAATTCTTTTGGTACAAAGATTTGAGGTATGTTTCTTATGATTGCTGGTTAACAAAATATATGTAACTGTTATTAATGCTTACATTATTTTCCCAAATTATTAACTTAACTAGTGACATTTTATTATTCAAAGAGATATTTAAAATGATACACACACACATACATATATATATAACAATTTACCTACTCTAAATTAAAATTAAATGTTGTGTGGACTTTCATCTATTTAATCAGGATATTTTTTAATGGATTTTTTTTTCAGATCATTAAAAATTGGTCTAACAATATCTGTTGATTACTGGTATAGATTGTTCAGATTAGATGAAGTAAGATTTTTATTCATTCGTTAAAATGTATGAAATTACATTTCAAATATATAAACTTTTTGTCAGATCAATTTTAATATAGTTATTAATTATGCTGGAAATTTTAAAATTATTAAAATAGTTGAAACTATGTGATATATAGTGCTATATGTTTTTGGGTAAATATAAATTTACCAATAAATATACAAATATAGTTTTCTAAAATGTATAATTTAATAATTCCCTTTGAAATAATAATTATATTTAAAATAATATTTAATAGTAAAATATTTCTCTCAATATAAATGAATGAAAAATAAAAGCAGGGATATATTTATTTTTTTCTCAAAAAATTTATCTTAAAGCTGCTTTCATGCAATTGAAAATGTCCTAAATTTATAATTGAGTTTAAAAGCAAATTTTATCTTCAGAACTATATTATCTCAAAAATATATATTTCTTAAAATTGAAAGACACTTGTTTAGATATAATCTATAACTGCATATTAACATAAAAATGAAATTTACTGGTAAAAATCAATATTTTATATGAAGAAATGTCCAGTGTGAGCATAAGTAAAAGTGGAATGCATTTTCAAGAGTGAAGGTGAAATTATAATTACATTTGTGAAGTTAGAAGTGACTTATTTTGGTGACAAGGAGCTACATATTATTAAGAATTGATGATGTATAAAAAAAAATAACAATTAAAGAATTAAAATAGAATCATAAATAAATTTTTAAAAGGAATTGTAATTTTTCAGTAATTAAAGATTATTAAAAAAAAATTACAAAAGTAATAACAGTAGGAAATAAACCATTTTGTGTAATCATGGTTAATATTCAAAATATAAAAGTTTAATCATAAAATGTTACAAATATAATTTTTTCTTTCACTTCCGTAGTTTTTCATGTGAAATTGTTAGACATTATCAGGTTATATTTAGGGAGAAAAAAATGTTAATCTTTTTCATAAATGAAGAAATCTTCTTGTATTATTTTTTAAGGCTGGTACATTTTGAAATCTTAGTAATGGGATAGAATAGTATTTATGTTTTATTTTTTCATCCTTGGGTGAAATTATATACCAAACTAAGTTATATGTGAATTCTTTATATCTGAAATATTTGATAAAATTTTTTAATTGCTTGCATTATCATTTGTTTATTAAAGAATTTAGAAAATAAATGTTTTAGTTTGTTTTCTTAACTTAGTAAAGTTAAATATTTCTTCGTTTTAATTGCATCAGTTTTATTATCAAGATAACTAAAATCTTATATAATTTATTTTTTCTCCTTTAAAGGACTCTAAAGAATACATCACAGCATTACAAAAATGTCATCTGATATCAGCAACACGACTACTACAAGGTTGTTTACAAAATGGTGGATTGTATGTTAAATTAGGCCAAGGTCTTGTGTCATTAAATCATATTTTGCCTTCTGAATATACAGAGACTCTTTCAGCACTCCATGATAAAGCCTTAATTCGTGGAGAAAAAGAAGTTAGTACACTGAATTCGTAAATAATTCATTTTTTTTCTGCAAAAGGCTACACTTTTTAACTACCACCATATAAATTAAAGTTTCTTATTGGCTTAAAAAAACATCATTCTGATGTTTCACTATAGTTATGAATCAAAAGCTGGATAAAATAAAATTAAATATGATATGTAAAAAACTGAAATTATGTTTCTGATTATCTGTTAAACATGAATTTTTAGTTATTGTGAAACTTGTTTAATGGTGTACTTATATAGATAACTTTATATCTTTCATCTGTATTTTTTAATATGCTACATTTAGAAGTTTGAAAATTTGTGTTCCAATTTAATTTGATTTATTCGAAGTTAATAATAATTGTATGTAAACATATAATTAACATTTTATACTTGGATATAAGGTGGAAAAAGTACAAATTCTATATATTCCATATCATTAAAACTATTCAACTTCTACTTTTTAATTAAGTGAACTAAACCGAAATATACACTGAATTTGGTTAATTAAAAGTTTTTAAAATATTAATTTTTGAATTGTTTTTCTATTCAATGAATTGATGAACTGTTTTATGTAATTTGAAATAATTATTTTGTTTCAAGTTTTCAATTAACTAAATAGTTTATTCCATGAATGATGTATTTAATAATCTAAGGAATCATCTTTATGAATTTTGTTCATTGACTTAATTGTAATTTTGACCAAACATATTTTTATATTTTTTGGTTTATTTTATTAAAACAACCTTGGAACTACTCAAATATTTTAAATGTAATTTAAAGGCAATATTGAACTTTTATTAAATTTAGTGTTTATGCTAATACTATTTTCTTAAATGGTGTTATTTTTTTCAGCTGGAAACTTTGTTTTTAGAAGATTTTGGGAAACTCCCTGAAGAAGTATTTGTCAAATTTGATAGGAAACCTATCGCAGCTGCAAGTTTAGCTCAGGTTTATAAAGCAACAACACATAGTGGTGATAATGTTGCTGTTAAAGTAAGCATTGGGGGAAAAAAAACTATATGTAGTCTTTTTATCTTTTCTTCTATATGTATTTTTTAGAAATAAAATTCAGTAGCCAAATTGCACTTTAGAAAAATAGAAGAATCATGCAGCCTGCCTGACGATGAGTAGATTATTAGGGTTTCATTTATATAGCGAAAAAAACACAACCAATATGATTATTCCATACTACTCACTATTGAGCACTCCCATTATTAACTGAATTAATCTAATTGAACTCTCTCATTGCAAATTTAGTTTAGTTTAAAGTTTACTTAAAAGATTAGATCATTCATGAATATATTTTAATTTATCCCAGATGGTTTTGGCTGTGTTTTCATATGTAATATCTATATATGTTATCTGATTATCATCTATATACAAATTTATTGTTGTTCAACATTGTTGATCATGTTTTATCCACTTGTCATCTGAGGGACTTGGAGGTTCATCTTCGATAACGTATAATTTTTCTTTAACTGGGGACATTTCAAGTTAAAAATAAGCTTAAATGTGAAATAGTTATTTAATTTAATTATTTGGTGTTTACATGAAACACATTTGTCACACACTGACACTTGTTTGACACATATTACAAATTTTGTTTTCAGTTATGATTTATGTAGAATTTTAATTTTATCTAGTTTTTCTAAGACAGAAACAATTTCAATCTCATAATCTGTTAGAAGTAAAGCTCAGTAGCAAAACTGTCTTTTAGAAAAATTTATGCAATCTGCCTGGAGATGTGTAGATACTTGACATTTCACTTATTTATTAAATGATAATTTCAATCTAAGATGACTTAGTCCAATTGAAGAGTCCTGTAGATAAACTTTTGAGTTTATTTATTAGATGATAATATAAGACAAACAATTGTGATATTTGAACAGGAATACTTTTGAATCTGCATTTTACAAGGACAGGACACATTGTGGTGGAATAATGCATTTATAAGTATGATGATCTCTCACCCGTGTTGGATCAGTTTACTCACATGGAGATGAGTAAATCAATCGCGAATCATTTATTTACTTTTAGAAAACAATGTGATTATACTATGCTAATTCAACTTTCATTGATATACGTTTAAATGGATTTGTTAGTTGATAGATAACACAAATATGTTATACATGTACATATAAGAAGTAAAGCTAAAAAAAAATTTTCCATCTTGCAGTATTTTAGTAACAGATGGAATAAAAGTATGTATAGATTTTGCAACTTTTCTCCTGTATTATGATGAATCTAATACAGGATTCATCATTCTATTCCATTAGTTCTCAATAATGTTTAATATCTTAATATTTCAATACAAGTTTATGTTCCTACATAATTTTTTTTTCTTCCAGCTAAATAGTATATATTAGGCAGTAATTATTTAGATGATTAAAATTATTGTGTACTGAAACCCAAACTGACAGTTACAATAAACACTGACTAAAAACTGTGAGCTGCATTGTGTCACTATCTGATGATCAAGACTCGAATGCATATGAAAATATATGGAACTAAAGACTTAATCAGTACTGGATTATAGAATATGCCAAACTATCAAATGCTGGTTTAAAGAAAGCTTATTGCATTAGTAATAATTTGCATGGTATGCATAGCATAAAATAAAGAAAAAAATTTGCCTGTTCTATGTTTTTGTTAATTTTTTTCCCCCATTTTATTTTTTTAGGCTCAATATATAGATCTACAGCAACGTTTCAATGGAGATGTCAATACAATTTATATTTTGCTTAAATTGATTGGATGGATGCATCCTAGTTTCAATTTTACATGGGTTATGAATGTAAGTATGTTAAGAATTTTATCAGTACTAAATTATTGTTTATTTTTATATTTAAAAAATTATGATCTTGGTTGCACTAGTATCATTTGCGCATTGATACAAAACTTCCTAATCTTCATTGTCATTCCACAGTGTTATTGAGATTATAACACTGTAGATTTAATTTTTAATTTTCACTGAATTATTTTTTTTTCACTGATTTTATGCCAATATGTACATATAATCTTAGTAATATACACACATAAAAATTGTAAAAATATTCTACAGATTTCAGTTTAGGAATTTTAATCAAAATTAAATCATGTCTTCAAGAAAAACCTAAACTTGAAGAAAAAAAACTAAAATTTTTACTATTATACATCCACATTATTAAAATGCCCAGTCCCTCTACTGATTAATGGTGCTTAATTATTCAAAAAAGTTTTTATTAGTATTTTAATATCTTTACTTATATTTTAAAATCTTGTCATGTGTGCAACATCGCAATGATAGATTTCGTTTCTTTTAATGTGACCTAATTAGACTAATATTCAGTGGAATGAATATACAGATTTGTTAACAAAAATAAATAACATTTGAAATTTGTAATTAATGGGTAGAATAGTATTTAAAACTTGGCAAGGTATAAAAATCTTATATAGATAAAGAACATTTTGTATTTGTTAAATATATTATTTACATATTAGTTTAATGTATTATCTATGACTTACTAAATTAAAAAAGAAATTTCATAAAGTTTTTATCCTTTATGAAATAATATCCTTGAATTTTCTTATTCACAAATCTTAGTAGATTTATGTATTCTTTGAATTTTGTCAAATACACACACACACACACACACACACATATATATATATATATATTATTCCAGAGGTAGTTAAAAATTAATAGCAGAAGCATGTAAAATAGAGATGGAGAAAAAAAATAGAGAATAAAAAATGCAAAAAAGTATCCCAAATATAGGAATAAGAATGGGAAAATAAATACAAAATTAAAGCTATCTTGCATGTAATTGTAAACATTTGCTAGATAAAAATCTAAAGAAAACTAATGATACATGCCAAAATCATCAATTAAAAATATTTTCCAGTAAGTGTTCAACAGAATGTGGCAGTAGGTTGTAATACTACTCAATGAGCATTGATGATCAGATCTAGTAATTAAAACTGAAAAATGTATAGAGTCCCTAATTATGTTTCAACTAATGTAAATATTTTGAGAAGATTCCCATTAATAATTGCTATACATCACAGTTTAGAATCTTGACAAACAAAATTTTTGTTTATTGTGCACATAAGACAGGTAAATGCAAGGATTGCAAAAAGCATTTCAAAATGAGAATATAGTATTAACATAAGTCTCTTGCACCTGGTGAAAAATTTATTATCGTTAACATTTGAAAAACTTCTACATCCTTTATCAAAATATTATGAAAGCAATCGACAGAAATAGGAAAAAATTTTTATTTGAAGGAAAAGTTTTCTAAAATTCGAATTGCAGAAATTAATGAAGAAATTTTGTTGGAATTGCTAATTAGAGAACTAATTGAAGATAAATTTTTTAGAGAGAATGTAAAAGAAGTATATCTTAGGAAAATATGCATGCTTCAGTGTATGCTTTCAAGAATTTAGTAAAAAAAGAAAAATCCTTGCATGAGACGGAAAAGTAATTCTATTTTTCTAGTTAAGAAATAAAGTATAAAATATCAAGAAGAACAAACAAAAAACCAGAAGGTTGGACTTGTATTATTACAAATGTGTGTATTACAATTTTTCTCTTATAGTTAATATTTAATATTGTAAAAAAAAAGCATATTTATTCACTTGCAAGTTGCTTTTGAAAGATTAAAATTATTAAGTAATTAATTTTTTTTTTACAAAAGTACATTTCATTTTATTTTTTGTAAGATTAAGCATTCACTTATTATCAAAACTTTAGTTTATATAATATGCATATGTTAATTTTATTAATTCATTTTATTTTTTGAATTCAGTAGTATCTGAAGGAAACTCTGGAGTCAGAGTTGGACTTCATTAATGAAGCAAGAAATATGGAAAGATGTGCTAGAGAACTTAAGCATCTACCATTTGTTCACATTCCTGAAGTGAACTGGAGGTTGTCTACTAAGGTTATTCATCAGTATTTTTTGTATAATAAATTTAAAATCTGTAAAAAATACTCAAATGCTTAAAAATTGTATAAAGTTCTAAAGAAAAGTTATCAATTAAATTAGAAAACAGGGTTAGATATTTTTAAAAAAATCTCATATGTTGGTAGGTTTCTGATATAAATTTCGATGTGTTTTACACATATGTAATTAATTTTACTTTTAATTTTGCAGAGAATTTTAACTGCTGAATTTATTGATGGTGTCAGTGTAAATGATGCTAAAGGAATTAAAGCAATGGGATTAGATGTAGCTGATGTAAGTTATTTGTTACCAAACTGTTCCAAATTATCTCTTTTATTTTTTTTGTATAACATATTGTTTAACCGTCGTATTCTTAGGGAAAATATTTCAAAAATTAAAGAAGCTGCTGAAAGCATATTCAATACATCTGTATCATTCCTTGAATTTTTTGTCTTCAGATGAAAGGAAATTTATTGGAATTAAAGTAATTTCAATAATTCTGTTACTTTTTTTCAATAAAAGGGAAATAAATTGTATACTTTTATACTAAAAATTATACCGTTTATTTTCTTGATAAAAAAAATTTAAGCACAGGTACTCACTGCATAACACAGATTTTAGCATCATTTTTTAGTTTTAAAGATACCTCCTTTAACAGTTTTCATTCAAGCAAGTATATACTATCTGATTTGCCTGCAGAATTTTCATGAACTATTAATGCTTAAAAACTTAATTACGTAATTAAAAGCAAGCAATCTAAAATAACAGATTTTTTGCAAAAGGTAGAGAAAGGATCTGAAGATAATGCAGAAAATGCTCAGAGGATAATTATATCTTACTAAACACCCTGATAATTTTAATAAAGATATTATATTTTATAAAAATATAATATCATATTATTAATTTTTCGTACCTAACACTCCCCTCCCTTTTTGTACGAGTTCTTTGTTCATAACATGGCAATTTTTTAGAATTTAACTCTGTGTTATGGGAGGAATCACCTGTATATTTTCATACACTTAATATTAAAGTTAAACAGAAATTGTTCAGTAAAAATAAATGCATTTACAAAAAAAATTCTGTAAAGGCATTAAAAATTTCTTTTATAAAATAAAGTTTCAGGATAATTAACAACAAGATGAACCAATGTTATAGAATCATAAATGACAATATTTTAAATTCTTTTTAAGTTTTATTAATATTTATATATGTGTACTTTATGATTAATATTTTCATATAATTTGTTTGATTTTATGATTTCCAGTCTTTTAACTCATAAAATTTTAAGATGTTAAAAACACATTTACATAAATTTACTAATTTTTCTGATTTCTGCTATTAAGCTTATATTTCTTTTATTCTATTCTTTAAAATCTTATATTTTATTAAATGAAAAACAAAAATTCTTCTAACTTGTCATTAAAATACCCATTTGGTACCTAAAGCATATTAATTAAAAATTCATTAGTAATGTTTCATTCATTTTTCTATGTATCTTATAATGTTTTCAAAAGTGTAATTCCTTATTTTATGAACTTTTAAAATAAAAATGATTTCTTTATTATATTTTTCTCATAGGTTGGCAAGAAGTTAGTTCTAACCTTCGCAGAACAAATTTTTCATACCGGTTTCGTACATGCTGATCCTCATCCAGGAAATGGTTTGTTCTATAAATTTGCTTAAAAATATTTATTAATTATGTATTTTATAGAAAATATTCATTTATAAATTTAGTAAATAAAATGCTTATGTGTTTTTATAAAACATTTGCATACTACACATGATGAAAATAAATGTTTAAGAAATTCTAATGCATTCGTTTGCGTTTTTTTTTAAATAAAGATTTGAGTAGGAAGAAGCTCTTTAATATATATATATATATATATATATATGTGTGTGTGTGTGTTGACTTGCATATTGAGGTACTTGAATGTAATAATTAAATTATATTTATAAATTTTATATCAGATTATTTTAAATTTTGCTTTGTCAGTTTATTTATAATCAAGAAAATGATATACTAATACTTAAACTTTAAACAAATGCAAACACTTTTAATAACTTAAGTTTTACTTTTATTTGTAAATTGTTAATGAATATTTAAAATAATTATAGATCTTTTATATAGAAATTATATAATAATCTTTTATATAGAATATTATATTATAGAAAAAGTGTTTTTAAATGTTTGAATTATTCTCTTAAATTGGATATGTGTACTTTAAAATTTCTTACAAATTTAATGTTATCTTCATGAGGTGCCAGTGTTAAATGTTATTTAGAAATAATTAATGAAAAGTTACTAATTAATAATAATATTTTTTGGACATTTTTTATTAATCTTTAGTTGTAGTTTTTAAACTAATTTTTTCTTTTATGACTTCCTTTCAAAATTTTCAACTACCCAATAGTGTTTTGTACAATTGTAAAAAAAATATAAAAACAACATTGTGTGAAGTACTATATTACTCAACACATAGTAAAAAAAATTAAGAAAAAAATAAGCGACATTAATAACTAAAAGGTTAATTTCTAAGATGAAAATAAAGAAACTTAAAAGGGAGAAAGTTTCTAAATTATTTTTTTCTGAACCTCTTCTGGATATCAGGACCACCAACTATAAAAATCCTTGGCCAGGGAACATTACTTTTAATTTGTATATTATGAAACAACTATCTTCTAATACTACTGCTAAACATGTATTTCATTGAATGATGTAAGAAGAAAAATGCTTTAATAAAATTGATACAGTTCCAACTTAAATTTAATAAGCAGCTGAAATAGATGAAGACATTTATTATACTTCTATTCATGTAGAACCCATTCAGAGTTGTTTTTAATGCATGCTTTAATTAAACATAATTAAGTTAATAATAAATTTAATTATTTTTAGTGTTTATTCGCAAAGGCAAGGATAATAGAGCAGAAATTGTATTATTAGACCATGGATTGTATGAATATCTACCTGAAAAAAATCGTGTATCACTTTCGCGATTGTGGAAATCCATTATTTTAAATGACAAGAAAAATATGGAAAAATATTGCACTGAACTTGGTGTTAAAGGTATGAATGTTTTTCAAACAGTTTTCTAAAATTGTTAACATTTTATTTATTTACTTTTTTTGTTTATTTTTTAATAGAATAAAATCACAAGTGTATTTTTCATGGCATATCAACATTTTATATTATTTCATTTTTCATCAAAATTGTTTTTATTAAAATTACACAAATTTAAACTACATTTTTTTCAGAGTAATTATATAATCTTCCTGATGACATGTATGTTTGTAAAGCAAATATATCTTTAAAGAAATTTTTTGTATAATAATATATATATATATTACATATTACATATATATATATGTAATAAGACAATTGTCTAGTAATATAATAAGTAACTGTTGTTTTGAGGAAGAAAATTTTAAAAATGAATAAATAATTCCTTTCAGTATTAATTTTAACCTTCTGTTCAAAAACTGTTTAATTGCAATAAAATGCATTCTTGTTGTGTACTTTAATGATGAGTTGAGCATGCAGTTTCTGTGATTGTTTAATTTGAAAATTAAATTATGAGAATATTTATAAAGTTTTTTTTGTATTAATTATTATAATAGTCTTTCAACAACTGAGGATAATGAATCTATCTTAATATTATGAGAGTTACCAAAAGTATTGTTAGTCTTTCTATTATTTAATAGAAATCGTGGTATATGATTTATTCTTTTTTAAACTGGGAAAAAATAACTATTTGTTTTTATTCTCTATACCTTTTTGAAAGTTTCAAAATTGTTAGTTTTCTAAAAGTGAATATCTTCTGCCAATAAAATTTATTTTTATATGACATTTTTTTAAATCTTTTTCTTTTAATAAATTTTTAGTTTTATGAGTATTTGGGATGTGTTTGGTGTTTACATTTAAATAATATTTTATTGTTTCTGCTGTTTTGCAGAGAAAGTAATATGCTGACATTTTGTTTATATTTTTAGATTATTATCTGTTCTGTGAAATTTTAATGCAAAGGCCATTAGATAGAAAACAAATGCGTATTCCAAATCGTTTGACAGATAAAGATGCTGCTTACATGAAACAAATGGCTAAAAATCATTTCGACAATATTATGACAGTTATTCGCAGCTTACCATTGCCTATGCTTCTGGTTTTTAGGTATAAGATCTCACAATAAATAATTCAAATTTATGTATTTATTCTTAAAATATATTTGCATTGAAAATATTATTTCCTGTTAATGAGCAAAGTTTAAAAATTGGTTAAATTTTCATGCTATAAAACTTTAGCTCAATTATACCTGCTTTTTTTTGTCTTAGAGGATTTCATTTTTAATTAAATTATATATTTAAATATTAATACATTTTACTAGGAGTTATTAAAAAAATTTATTAAGAAATCTGAGAGTTATGCAGTTTTCAGATTAATATTCACTGTGATACAGGATTTTGTTTGACAATTGAGGGAGCTACCATATATAATTTCACGAAAATGATATTTGCATATCGTTCATACAATACAAAATTAATTATAGTGTTTGATATTATTACAATTGAAAAAGTGCACTTGGTACCTATTTGTGTTTTCAATTTTTCATCTGATGTTATTTTAAGTGAATCCAGCATACTTGCAACTGCAGTTTGAGAAGCTCATCAGATGATATTATGAAGGCATTCATATAAAATTGAACATGTTCAACAGTATGGACCAAAGCGTGAAGCATTTGCATGGTAGACGTTTTTTGAAATTGGAGAACATTTGTGGATGGATGAGATGCATTTTTCACTGGATGTGGAGTTAACAAGTACACTGAAATGCTGTTGCAGCCAGAAAAGACCACTTTGTGTTGTGGATTTACCTCATCATTCATGATAGGTGCTTTAATCTTTCAGGAATATTGTACCACTGCCTAAAAGCTGGCATCTAACAGGTGTATAGTTTTGTAATTTATTGTATTATTGTCCTTACTAAAATGCATGAAAGTAATGCATCACTATAACTATCACTATCATACCCAATGGAGTTCCACTGTACACGGATATAATGTGGTAAATTTACTATTGACCAACCGATTACCTTTGGAGCAGAAATGAAGAACCTCCAATATCACTATATCTCGTAACAAGTAATTTCTCCTTAATTCTTACCAATGTTCTAAGGCCAGCTCTGAGGTTACAGCTATTGCTGTTACATGGTACATAATACCCTTACTGCACTCAGTATTGGAATACAATAATGGACATATTGAGCATTTGCAACTTTTTAAACTATGCTGATATAAATGTTTCGTCTTACAATTATTACTTTTTGAGGAACAAAAACTAGAGCCCCTTTATTGTCAAGATTTTGAATTACATTTTTTTTTTTTTTTTCCCCCTTATCAAACGAATTCTGAATTATAGTGAACATTAATTTGTTAACAGCATGTCTCACAGGTTAATAGATATTTTTTTCACATTTTACTTATACACAAACTTTAGCATTGCCCTTTACATGTATGTGTGTATGTATGTATATATATATATATTAATTTTAAATAATGAAAACGATATAACTGAGTTTGTTTGGTATTGCTTAAAAGTTAAATTTGTTTTAACTCATAATTCGACTTTTAAGTAGTCTGTACTATATTTACCAAATATATCATATTACAAAAGCTTTATAGCAAAGTTCATATTTTATTTTCAATTCTAGTTAAGGGAATTTTTATTAGATTTCTTATCTTGCATAAGAGAAATCAAATTTATAGATATAAGTTTTTATATAGATTTTATTATAGATAATTAATAAAATTTTAATTATCTATGATTTATTTATTCAATTCCTTCTATTATCTCACACTCTCCCTATATATATATCTTGTTCAAATTTTCAATCGTTAATAAAATACTTTTTATTCATCCACTCAAGTTCAAATACATTTTTTTTTTTGAACTTGTAGTGAATGACACTGGATGTTACTACAGTTTTTTCAAATGTTAATTCAGTAATTAAATTTAATTAATTAATTTTAGGTTTTTTTTTCGATTTAAGTTGTATATATCTACCAATAGATGGCGCCAGATAAACTTTATAAATTTCATTCATTTCTTAAAGGACTTTCTGTAATATAGTGAAAAAAAAAGTAGGAATTGACTTTAAAAAAAAAAAATTATATTACTTGTTTTTAGATATGAACAATTATGTATAAATAAATGTTTTCCTTTGTTAACGTATTATATAGAATTACTTAACCATGTTTTAAAACAATACAAGCAATTTATAGGATTAAAATAAATTTGAAATTTCTAATGCATTGTTAATAGATAACGATTCTTTCATTTAATTTAAAATATCCTTTTATCATTAAATACATTCTTTTGTTTAAAATTGGAGACTTGAATCTTTTACGCATAATTATTTAAATAAATTGTAGCTAATCCTTATATTTAACATACCAATGTTATAACATCACATTATTAATGCATTTCTTTCATTTTTAGAAATATTAATACAGTCCGTTCAGTGTTAAAAGGTCATGGGGATTGTGTAGATCGTTATTCTCTAATGGCTCGAGTGGCTATTCAGGGAGCTTATAACATTTCACAAAAAAGTATTATTACTTCTGTAATAGGATTGGCGGAAAAAATGAAATTTGATTTTGTACTTAAGTATGTATTTTTTATTTGCAAAATTAAAATAATCTTCACAGTAATATAATTATCTGATTAATTATTTTAATATAGATATTTTCTAGGTTGATTATAATTATTGCTGTTGTTGTGTTTTCATTAATTATTTTATTATAAAAACCATTACAAACTAACATGATATGTATTTTTTAGGTATTTGCAATTTTTTGTTACTTAATGTGTTATAAAAATTTAAGTTCATTTTGAGGATAAAATTTTTTATTTTAATCTATACTTTGAAATTTATATACATAATATTTTGATATTGAAGTTAATTCAATGAAATTCATTAACCAATTTTAACCCTCTGTGTATATAGATATGGTTTTCCATGTTATTTTTATAAAAGCTTTATGATTATATGCCTGTAATTTTAATCGCAGTTGGAAATTTCTTTTTCTCAAAATATATTATGTTCAAAGAGTTATAATGTCTTTTGCAAAAATAGCAGTAGTACATTTATTATTAGTTTAATTAAATATTTAATGTTGTACAAATTTTTTAAAAAAATTTATTTACTCGCTAGTTCTACAAAACATAAATGTTATTTAAGATTGATAACAAACATTTGAAAAGATTTACAAAGAGCATTATTTATTAATAATGGTTGTATTATTTTCCTGTGTTAAATACTTTTCTAGCTTTCTTAAAATTATTTTTTTAAGTACTAATAATGAATAAAATAATCTTTTGTAATTCTTTAAAAAAATCATATTTCTACTTATTTATTATATGCATAAAACTATTATTCAATAGTGATATATTGCCTTTTTTATACAGATGGGAATCGCTGCAGATGTTTTTTACTACTGTATATTTGCGGCTTCTAATATTTTTAGGCCGGGCTACTGAAGAAAGTGCTGCTCAACTTCTAGAATTATTAAATTAATTTATAATTTGTTCAGTGTTAATTGATTTTGTAACTTTTACATGTTTATATATATATATATATAGTTTATTTTCGAATGTATTTACTATAAATAATTCTGTTTTAATAATTTATTTTTTGAAATTTAAATAAATTGTTCTTTTTGAATCAAAGAGTATATATTTTCATTGTCTTTAATTTAAATTCATTTATTTGTCACTTAGTTATTATAGTTTATATAAATTTCAATTTGTTTTTATATATAAAATTTTAATTATAAATAAAATTTTAAAATTTGCAAAAAACATCCTAATTTTCATGTCATTATCTTTAAAGTTGAAACAAACCCCAAATATTTAGAAAAAGTTTAATTACCCTAATAAGGATGAATATTTACACAAAACATTTTTTTTCCCCTGAGGAAGAGGCATTAATTTTCATATTTGATAAAGGTAATTTTATATATTGGGGAAAGATTTATATATTTAATATTCAGAATTAGATATTAAACTTTTTTTGATAAAGATTTCCTGGAATATTAATTTTAATCCAATGCATTACTAACCAATTTGAATCTAAATTATATTTTTGCAGTTATCCTAACATTTTTTTTATGTAAAATCCTTAAATTTCTTTTCTTCAAATTAGATGTGTCTATATTATATAAGGTGTACAAGGTGTAAAAAGTTAAGCAATCCAAACTTTCAAAAATTATGAAAGTTCCAATAGATATTAATTTAAATTGTTTCAGTTGAGGGCACCTTACAACCGTATCTGGCTTAAAGTTATGGTTGCAGTTTAGTTTTTTTTATGATTGAACAGTACTTTGTGAAGTATTCTTACAAAAATATTAAAGCATTTAAAGTGACCTTCCCAATTATTCGTGAACTGTATGAGAATAATTTGGTAATCTGATTCAAAAAACTGGAAACGCTCACAATAAGGAATTATTTGACTGCCTTTCTGTTTTAAATCCTGACAAAATGAATGAAAACCAAGAATAAGATGTTATAGTTACCAAGAAAACAGAAAACTGGTATTGCAATCAAGTGTATCATACAAGAGAACACACTGAAGAAATTTCATCTATACCTTTAATATATTGTTCAAGAACTGAAAAGGCCTGATAAATTAAGGTCTAATGAGTTGTGTGTCACAAAAAGGATAGATCCCCACACACATGCAGTAGAGGGAACTTGTGTATGCTGACATTATTAAGTAATTGAGTGCCTCAACTTGAATAATTTTGCTGGTTTAAGCAGGGTGGAGCAACCTGCCATACAGCTAATGAGACGATGTTATTTCTCATAGAATTGTGTGCTGATCATATCATTTCAAAAAGATTCTTGCTCCTGCACTGAGACGACCCTATGGTTCCTGGTGCCCTTGGCGAGCACTTGAGTGCTTTGTTCTGGGCTGAACTTTTAACACCCTTTTAAAATTTTCACAATGGAAAAACTTTAAAAATAAAAATAAAAAAGGCATTAAATTTATTTCTAAAAAAAAAAAAGAAACAATATTGTTCTTTTCAATCTGTATTTGGGCAGTATGAGTAGTTAGTTTAATTAAAGTTAACTTCTTTACCTTAAGGAAAAGATTGTTCTTCTGCTTTCTGCTATTCATAAAAGCATTTATGAATAGCAGAAAGCACAAGAACAATCTTGTAAACAAAATAAAAATTGATAATTGTCACTTTGGCATCTGAGAATACTGAAGATTTGTTGCGTACATTGCATACAAAAAAATATATGCACTGAAGTGACAACAGTCATGGGATAGCAATATGCAAATTTTCAGATGGCAGTAGCATCGCGTAGAACAGGTATAAATGCGCAGTGCTTTCGCAGAGCTTTCATTTCTGTTCAAGTAATTCATGTGAAGAGGTTTTGACGTGATGATGACCGCACGACGGGAATTAACAGACTTTGAACGCGGAATGTTAGTTGGAGCTAGACGCATGGGTCATGCCATTTCGGAAATCGTTAGGGAATTCAACATTCCCAGATCCACTGTGTCAAGAGTGTGCCGAGAGTACGAAATTTCAGGCATAACATCCCACCATGGACAGCGCAGTGGTCGACCGCCTGCACTTAACCACCGAGACCGGCGACGTCTGCAAAGAGTCGTAAATTCTAACAGACAAGCAACACTGCGTCAAATAATCGCAGAAATCAATGTGGGACGTACAAGGGACTTGTCTGTTAGAACTGTGCGGAGAAATTTGGCTTTCTTGGGCTATTCCAGCAGAAGATCGACTCGAGTGCCTTTACTGACAGAACGACATCGCTTGCAGCGACTCTCGTGGGCACGTGAGCATACCGGTTGGTCCCTAGATGAATGGAAAACCGTGGCCTGGTCCGATGAGTCACGATTTCAGTTGGTAAGAGCTGATGGTAGGGTTCGAGTGTGGCGCAGACCCCACGAATCCATGGACCCAAACTGTCAGCAAGGCACTGTTCAAGCTGATGGTGGCTCCGTAATGGTGTGGGCTGTTTTTTCATGGCATGGACTTGGTCCTCTGGTGCGACTGGACCGAACATTGACTGGAAATGCTTATGTTCAGCTACTTGGAGATCACTTGCAGCCATTCATGGACTTCATGTACCCAAACAACGATGGGATTTTTATGGATGACAATGCGCCATGTCACCGGGCCACAACTGTGCGCGATTGGTTTGAAGAACATTCTGGACAATTCCAACGAATGATCTGGCCACCTAGATCGCCCGACATGAATCCCATCGAGCATTTATGGGACATCATCGAGAGGTCTGTTCGTGCCCGAAATCCTGCATCATCAACGCTTTCACAATTATGGACGTCTATCGAGACAGCATGGCTCAATATTCCTGCAGAAGACTTCCAACGACTTGTTGAGTCTATGCCACGTCGAGTTGCTGCACTTCGCCGGGCGAAAGGAGGGCCGACACGATATTAAAAGGTATCCCATGACTTTTGTCACTTCAGTGTATATCGCACAGAAACTATAGTTAATAAATTCTGCATGAGTGATGTGTCAACTGAGCATCTTTGCTTGTCATAAAAATGACATTCTTCCATAAAAATTATATATGTTTATAAACAGAACCATGTTTTATTTTTTTTAATGACAGATTAAAAGAATTCTTTATTTATTATTATTTTTTTTTTTTAAGATCCTTTTAGCACAGGGCGTGCCCTGTGTAACTGCCTGCATTGCTAGTACATTGAGGTATTGCTGGTACTGCCTGCATTACTGGTACATCAAATTTCTGTGAGGCTATCTAAATTCGCTTGTTTATGTAAGCAATCCACATTCCATTAATAAACACATTTAAAAGAAAAAATTCAGTACATTGAGAAAAGTGCCTTGATTCTTAACTGCTATGTGAATCAATTGCACAATATAATTTCATTGTTCTAATGACTTGCTTATGAGATTGGTTATATGTTCTCTTTCATAACTGATTAAACAATAGAACATCAAAAAACTATATATAAAATTAAATTAATTTAGATCCATATTTTAATTATAAAAAAGGCCATAATTGATTATTTTTCTTGCGAAAAATTCGGCATACGGTTTTTATTATTGTACTTGAATTAAATAGAAAAAATTCCATAAACTTGTTTACAAGTATTCTTAAAATGTATGAGACTAAAGCTTAAAGTGGGAAAATTTATTGCACAGAAGTATGTTATCAACAATATTTAAAAAAACATTTGTTGAAAAAATTTGGGAAAAAATGACGAATAGACTATAATGGCTTTGAATCATACAAGATATTTTGGTAACAGATGATATTGTAGTTATAGCTGCATAGCAACCCAATATGTTGCAATTATTTTTATTATTATTTTAAATTTTTTTTTTTTTTATTTTTTATTACTGATTGTGCCCCATTATACAAAAGAAAATGCACAATTATAATTCGTTCTTGATAGACAATAATTATTTTTTTAATGATTGTATCAATGAATTAATTAAAAATTCAGAAATTTATGTTAGATTCGTTGTTATCATTTAAAAGCTCTTTTGCTCTACTTTTCTGGAGGGAAAATTTTTTTTTTTTTTTTTTTTTAAAATAGTAACTTAATTTAGGGATAAAATAATTTTTACATTAAAAATAACTAGAAAATAGATTTACAATTTTCTTTCAATAAGTTAAAATTAGTGGGTTTATATAGTTATATTAGTGGGTTATGGATTTGAAAGTGGGTAATTTTTTTTAGATTGGTAAAAGATTTATTAAACTTTATAAATAAATTTCGCCGATACGAAAAACCATTCACTGTAAAAAAAGATAGTTCAAAAAAGCATTTCGCAAAATAATTTCTGAAGTGAGTTTAAAAAAAATATTTTTGCCCTAAGCTCTCATCGTTCAGAAACTGAATGTTTGCACATTAAAATAGTAAAATAATTAAATAAAGTGGTCAATAGATGGCGCGAATATCACAATTTTAAAACAATTTATCGACCTAATTTTTCGTTTTAATGGCAGGAGGGGAAAACGTCCCGGCGCTGCCGCTGAAGCTATGATTACGGAATCACCGATGACCACCGTGCCGCTCTTCAACTCGGAAGCTGACCACTGCCTGAACATCACCGCAGCTAAGACGCAGCTTAAAGATAAAGAAAAGGCTGTCGAAATGATGCACCAAATTATCAAGCAGAATATACTGATTGACGGTGGTATTATTGAACCACATGCCATAAAACCCACCATGAAAGGACTCAAGAAAGCCGAAGATGCGCTCGCAGAAGCTACAAAAAGGGTAAGTGAGCTTTGTTTATGTCCGCTGATTAACTGCGCTAGGCACAGTAATGCTCAAGTCAAGATAAACACTAAAGGCAAATCTAACCCTAAAATTAAAAAAACTAAAAGACCCGCTGCTGCTCCCTGCGATAATGATGGCTTCGTCAAACCGCCCAAAAGGCATACAGCTAAAATTAGTGTCGAAACTAATATTAATAACCCCGTCGAAACTAATAATAACTTTGCTCAACTAACCGCTGATGAGACCGATGCCACTCCAGATGCTGATGTGGCTGTAGCTGCTCAACCCAAACTGCCGCCCATCATGGTGCTTTACAAAGATGAACTAAAGGACAAGATTGCTGAAATCAGCAATCAACATAAAGACGACATAAGAATTAAGCTTGCCGGCGAGCGGCTTAAAAACTTCCCAGCAAACTCTGATGTGCATCGAGCCATCGCCAGATATCTCACGGAACAGCAGCTCGAATACTACGTCATCACGCCCAAAAACCAACGCCCGCTCAAAGCGGTGCTAAAAGGACTTCCGGTAAGTTACTCTATCGAAGAAATTGCTGCTGGACTCTCTGAACTTTGTCTCAAGTTAGATCAAGTCAAACAACTAACTAATCTCAAGACCAAGGCCCCCATCCCGGTGTGGCAAATTGAATACGGAAAAGCCCCAGAGAACGTTAAGATCTTTGAGGTCACTCGACTATTGCACTTCTCGGTTCGAGTTGAAAAATTCAACCGAAGGCCAGGAGCATCTCAATGCTTCTCATGCAATCTATTTCACCATTCCTTGAAGAATTGCAATTACAAAAAAAGATGCCTCAAATGTGGGGTGAACACCATCTCAAGGATTGCCACATCAAAGAACGACTTGAAAACCCCACCTGCATAAACTGCCACCAGATGGGTCACCTCTCCGCTTGGAGAGGCTGCCCAATGTTTCCTAAGCCACGCCTCATCACCGCCAAGAATCATCAAGACCTGCCTTCAACAGTCGGCCAGTTTCCGAGGGAGTATCCTTTGCAAGTCTCTTACAAAGAACCCCGATGGAGGTCTAGATAACTTTTACGCGAAACTTAAAAATGCTAATAGTCCTATTGAAAAATTACAACTTCTTTTTAAATGCCTCAATTAATTGCGTTTGTTGCTTTCTATTTAATTATTTAATTGCGCCATCCTTTTTTAATTACTCCTTCCGGTTTTATTTTTACTTTGTTTTTATCTTACTAACATGGACATAAATAGGTTCACTGCCTTTTGTTATCAATGTTTTTTCTTATTGCACTGAACCCTAACATACCGGATTAGGAGTGAATAAGGCCATATCCGGCCAATGTACTCCGTGAACGTTGAATGATGATGAGGAGGATGGGGAAATTTCGGTGTGCGCAGTTACAAAAAACAATTTGCAGTCTTAATGAGCCATGTGACTTTTATATTTTAATATATCGAAAACTGGAAAATTTAAATGGACAATTTTTCTTCCTTGGATTGTCATGAATTTTTGTGAATGCTTTGCAATTTCAAACATTTACAGATTTAATAGTATATATCAGGGATGGCCAACCTGCGGGCCGCATGAGGCCCTCCTTGAATATTTTTGCGGCCCGTGAGGTTTATCACACTTTTACAAAATATATTTATTTTATAATGGCCAATGTAGTGAAAACCAGTGTATTAAAAAAATACATTATGTGTGCATCCATATATTCAAAATTACATCAAATATGCCAAAGAATTAAGAAAACTTACAGCTGCTTTTGAAAGCCGATTCAGTAATTTAGAGTTAAACAAATACAACAAATTTTTTGAAATATATTCATCTCTTTTCATGTTGAAATCGAGTCGGCCCCAGAATATTTAGAAATGTAATTGATTGTTTTACAATACAATATTGAATTAAAACACATTTTGAAATTTCAGAATCGAAAATAGATTTTTACAACTCTTACGTCACAAAAGAGAAATTTTCCAATTTGAGAAATGTGGCACAAAAAGTTGTTAGCGCTTTTGGTTCAACTTATACCTGCGAATAGTTTTTTTCGATTGAAAATGAAATTGATCAAGTACAAGAGCGTGTTTTGTGCTTGAAAATGAAATTGATTTCATTTTTTTATTTCATTTATATTTATATATATTTTTTATATTTCATTTTTAGTGTTATATATTTCTTTACAATGTGTGTTTAGTATCATTATTATTGTATTATCTATGTTTATATGTAAGAATAATGGTAAACACAAAAATAATAACTCATTATGTTTCAATTTTTCACTCCAAAAACATGTATATAGTAAGTCTAAATCTAATATGGGGATATATAATTTTATATGCGACCCGCGGAGTTATGATGCATTTCAAAGTGGCCCGCAAGATCATTTGGGTTGGCCACCTTTGGTATAGATATTAAGTTCATTACCTAATCATGAATAACAAAAGAAAAATAATTAATATATCTTGGGAAAATAAATGTGATATTTTTGTAAATAAACTTTTGTTAAACTACTTATATATAAAGCACTTTAAGATAGGATGATGGAATTTTCAAGGCATCTTTATTATAAGAAAAGAATTTATAATATTCTTGAGAAAACTTGAAAAGAAAATAAGATAAAAATGCAATAATAATTTGGAAGGGACTTCGTTAGAATTTTCTTTAATTGAAATTTGTCATTTAAACTTTAAAACTTTCTTTTGAGTTAAATTTAATCTTTATATTCTTGAGCTTTGATTAATTGGTCAGTCAATTGGTTTATTAATTCTCTCAAGTTAGTTAAAGGATATTTAAAAGTGAATGTAAAAAAAAGATCTAGCTTTAAAACTAACCGTTTTTTTGGGGTTTCTTTTGAGAATCTTAATATTCTTGAGGTTTGATTAATTGGTATTTTAATCAAATTTTATCAGGGCTTAATTAATTGGTATTTTAATCAGGTTTGATTAATTGGTGTTAGGTTTCATTTGAGAACGGACTGTTTTAACCATGTTTACGTGAAAGATGAATGTGGCAATGTCAAGAGTTGGGAATGGAAAAAAAAATGTATGCAATCTTAAAAACGACGGGAAAACAGGGTATGTCGCTTAATTTCAGGTTCTAACTAAAAAATAAATATAAGTTACATGATAATTATTTAATTTTAGCTAATTAAAATGGTGTTAAGGAAAATAAAATTATTATCTTGAATCCAGATATTTTCGAATATATATAGTATATTGGAATCGCTTAATATTTGCGTAATACTAAATAAGCAACCTATGGATTCATTATTCACGTTAAAATATATTTTACCGGCATCAGTTTTTTTTTTTTTTTTTTTTGCAAATGCAGCTGGCAAACAGACCGTGATCTTTTTATTCCATAAGGGCTGCACCGACGTTACTCACTTTGCACTACCCAGGGAGCGCGTGTAACTTGAAGATAAGCCCCGGACGCGGAGTAACAATGCCCCCGCAACGCTCTACGATCCTACCGGGACCTACGGTTTAAAGGGGATTCCGAACCACTACAAACACCCACGGCAACGCTGGGATTTGAACCCGATACTTGTGTTACCGTGCGCTAGCCACTCGGCCATTCAGGACATCAGTATTATATTCGTGATATTTTTGACATCATCCTCACTTACACCGGATGCTTATTATATACAGATGATACACAATCCAGTCACATTAATGTGACCACCTGTCAAAAGCCAGAATAACCACCTTTGGCAGAGCGGATCGATGCGAGATGTGCAGGAAGAGAGTCAATTAGGTTTCTGAAGGTGTTCACTGGGATGTTGAGCCATGCCGACTCCAGTGCCGTGGCCAGCTGCGCTAGATTACGCGGTTGAGGAACCATGGCGCGAACAACCCGATCGAAGTGGTCCCACAGATTCTCGATTGGGTTTAAATCCGGTGAGTTTGCTGGCCAGGGGAGTACGGTAAACTCATCCTGGTGCTCTTCGAACCACGCATATGCACTGCGAGCTGTATGACACCTCGTATTGTCCTGCGGGTAGATGCCATCATTCTGAGAAAAAATAATTCGCATGTAGGGGTGGACATGGCCCGCAAGGACAGATGCGTACTTGTGCTGATCCATCGGGCTTTCCACAATGATGATTGCACCCAGTGAATGCCAGGAAAACATACCCAAACCATAATACTCCCTCCTCCAGCTTGGGTCCTTCCGGAAATTGTTGCGGGGTGTTTGCTTTCAGACGTTTCACGCCGTATACGCCAACGTCCATCTGTCCGATGGAGCATAAAACGTGATTCATCGGAATAAAGCCACCCTGGGCGTCCAGTTTCGGTACTGGCGTGCAAATTCCAGCCTTCGTCGCCGATGAACAGCAGTCAGCATAGGTGCATTAACCAGGCGTCTGTTGCGGTGGTCCATGCGCAGCAACGTTCGCTGAACCGTTGTTGAGGATACACTCTTGGTAGCCACTTGGTTCATCAGGGCGGTCAGTTGCTCAACAGTTGCACGTCTATTCGCCCGAACGCATCTCCGTAGCCTTCGTTCGTCTCTGTCATCTACAGCCCGTGGTGCACCACATGTTCTACGCCACTGATTTTGGATAGTGCTATTTCGCCCTGCACGGTTACTTTTACCACAGCGGCACACGAACAGTTCACAAAATTAGCCGTTTCTGAAATGCTTCCACCCTTATCCCGAAAGCTAATAATCATGCCCTTCTGGACGTCAGTTAAATCGCTACGTTTCTGCATTACGCCAACGATTGAAATGCTTTCCGATGCCCTAGGACATCCTTTATATACACTTCCCTGCAATGTGTTGCCACCTGCCTTTTGTGATTGGTTATTTCACGTTGACGTCGAAAGTAGGTGGTGGTCATATTAATGTGACTGGAATGTGTATTTTCTTATTCAATAATGACAAAAGTCAAGAACAAGTTATCTTTACTCTTCAAATTGCTGTTTATAAAATCACTCAATGGTGTGAAACATGGAAAATCACTCTTCAATCTGAGAAATGCGAGGTTATGAATTTTTCCAATAAAAAAAACAAATGTCAAATCAAAACTTTCAAATTCATAGTATCAATATTCCATGGAAACAACACACCCATCTTCTTGGCATCATTTTCTCCCGTAACTTCACTTTCAAATAGAAAGTTACAAAAAAAAGGTGAATGCAATCAAAAGAATGGCAGGAAATTCCTGGGGTTGAAGGTCCTAGCATCTCATTAAAATTACAAATTTTATTATTCGAAGCCTGCTCGAATAGGATCTCCTATTTTCATCTTCTCTAACCATAGTGATTTACATATTCTAAACACTCTTCCAACTTAGCTTTCATTTCCGCAACATGTCTTCCAACATGCACTCTGGTTCATATTTTACACAAAGAAGCTGGTCACCCTCCACTGTTTCAGAAGCAGTTTATGCTGAAAGAGTGCTTTTCTTCTCAAACAAATTTCTTTTGATTCGTCTTCGCTTTGACTTATTATAGATCTGGATATTAATTGGCAAAGCTGAAACACCTCATTTCTCTTCAGAAGTTTTTTGAAACCTTCTAGACAATTTAAACATCCGACCTTCTAATTAATTCGAAGTTTTTCATCAGTCAATCAGAATTCAAAAATCATGGATGAATGGAATATTCATTTTGAAGAAACATTCATTTCTATTGAGCATTCATTTTTTTTTTTTTTTTTTTCATTTGATTGGATAAATTTATTTTGAAGAATTATCCATTCAAAATAGATAGTTACCCTAACATGTCATAAAACACCTTTTTGAAAAATAGGAAGAATTTTGGCTTCATATACATCTAAGACTTATCAAAAATATTTAATAGTTTTCCTCAATACCGCTTTCCAAGAGTCTTCTGCTGGACAGACTTCTTACAATAACATATTCACATGTAAATCTCCTTCACTGATTTTAACCTTTCGTCACATGTTTTCTCAGTTATAACTTTCTCCTCCTAACAGACAGTTTCTCAGTTCTTCAAGCTCTAAAGAATTGCAACTTTCAATCCAATAGCTTCATCAAATTATTCAGAAATTAACTGAAGTGCACCTAAACGACGTATCACTTATTGAATTCATCTGGACTCTAGTACAGGGGTCTCCAAACTTTCCAGCCTTAGGGCCGTACTGTTTATTCCAGTAAGTACCAATGGCCAAAACCGTTTTAATTTTTCTGCCATTAATTAATCTATAATCTGTAGACTAATCGCCGAGTACTCGCTCTGAACGAGCATACGCTTGCTAAATTCGCTGGTTCAATTACTACAATCTCTTTTAATAATTGGTACAAGTAAAATTGATCTACAACTACAAGCTATTGTCAGTGAAAAATCACAATTACATAAACCTCATTAGTATTTTTTTACAAGTTTCATTCGCGTTAATTTAGCTTTTCCGTTCCTGAGGGATTTTCAGGATAAAAATCATATGTTTGATTCAGGACATATACATTCCAAACATCGATATACATACATATGCTATACTCTTTACCCCAACATAACTACCGAGGGTAACCGCGGGATGTTCACTAGTTTATAATGTTAGTGGGATTCATTTCAATTATTTGTTAGTTGTTATGCTTAAATTAAATTTTCTGCATATTATGCTTGCCATTAAGCTTTACCTAGCAAGGAAATAAAACTGAGTTATTATCATTCTGTGTTTTTTTTTTATCCAACTTATTACAGCAACAATAAGCTATTCGGTGTCACGGGCCGGATTGATAACACTGGTGGGTCGGATTTGGCCCGCGGGCAGTAGTTTGGAGACCCCTGCTCAAGCGCATGTTGGCATTACAAAAAATGAACGTACAGACTCTCTAGCAAAATCAACAACAAACACCATAATTTTTCATTAGATATCTCCCGCGGACGTTATTATTTATCAAAAAGAAGATTTGATCGAGATTTGACGCGTTTGAGGCTCGAAATGGAATTGGCCGATCCTTTTGAAATTCCAACATCATCAGCAAGGTCTCTAATTGTAAATCGACGGTTTGCAAGCACCAAATCTTTAATATTTTGGGCGTGAGCTTCGTCGGTTGAGGTTGATGGTCGACCAGAGGGCTCTTTGTCTTCAATGCGTTCTCTGCCTTCTTTGAACTGTTTATACCACTTCTAAACATTTCTTTCCGATATAGAAATGCTCCCTGAATGCCTTCTGAAACATTCTATACGTTTCCGCAAACAAAATTTAATGCTAGTTATTTGCTCATTTAATTCAGATATTTTGAAAATCGCCGGAATCAGGTTTCCCGTCTCACAAAGCCAAGCGTAACTTAAAAACCAATGAATAATTTGACGTCAAATTTCACACAGATGTCAAGGGCAGTGCCAGCAACCTAAAAAAAAAAAAAAAAAAAAAATTGAAATTCCAGGAGCCCCGGGAATTTTAAATTGAAAATTGGTCTCACTTTTTGGACACAGAAGTAAAGCAATTTTGAGAGCATCCGTAATAGAAGAAAAAAGTCTGTTAAGCAAAGCTTTTGTTTTATATAAAAACAAGATGTATTGGTATGTTAAAAATAACGTTTTACAAAATTAATTAATTTTTTTATGATTACAAAATAGTCGGAATAGATATAGTGACATTATGAATATTTTTTCAAAATAAATTAACTGAATATTTTCTGTTGTTTGTTGTTACACTTTACTAACATAACCAAACAAGGAACGAATTCCTTTACCATTGAGAATAATGTCAAAGCCATTCAATCCCTTAGTAACGCATATTTACTAGACATAGAGATGGAAACGAGGTTACGAAATCTCTTATTTTCTAACGTATATAATTTTTTTTTCTTTCTTCGTGTGAAATCAGATCTCGAGATCGGAAATAGTTTATCTGTTATTTTGAAAGAAAAAATAAGTGTCGACAAAGGAGATTTTGAAATTTCTCCGTCTATCGTCCACTACAATGGCTTTATTTTTTTTTATTTCTGTTTATTGAACCCAATTTTAAATCAGGTTTGAGTCAATATTTATCGATGAATAATACAATTGACGTCGTTTAATATTCGTTTTTATGTTTAACTTCTTATTACTGATGTGGGAAATGTTTGGATGGGAAGGGATTCTTATTTTTAAAAGTGCGTACAACGTGCATTAATAAATATTATAAATTACAATGCAAGCATATTGTTAATATTTTGAAGAAAATATTTTCAAAGTTAAAGTTTAGTTTTTAACTTTTATTTATGGGCGTTAAGATAATTTAAAATATTCAAAGTTGCGTAATGAAAGTGTAAAATTAATGTTATGTATAAGTAAATATTATTTTTCTATGTGTATAAACAAAAATATTGTTATAATGTAAAATCAGATCTCGAGATCGCGAAATTCCATTCCATGTTATTAGCAAATTTAATTATTAAGCATATATTGTTACTTTGTGGATATTTAATTTTAGCCTACTTTTATTATTCGTTGTCGAGTGAATGAAAAAGTAGTTAAATATTCTTAGTTAATAAATACTTTACTGAAACCAGGACCGGATTTTCTATACGCTAACTAGGCTTCAGCCTAGGGCCTCAAGATCAAGAGGGGCCTACATTCAAATTGTTAGCAAAATTAGAATTACACTATTCTAAAAACAGTAAACACTAAAACACTGAATCGAAAATAAAGAAAAATTCTCCACATGATTAATAAACAAACATAAAAATGTATTGATTAAGATCAACGCATTCGGCTCATTGGGTCTGTTCGTTTGTATATACTAGATTGCACCAAAGTATAGTTCATATGTTCACTGATTGCTATGGCAAATATTGACGTGCCTTATGCTACTAAGCTCTGGTTTGTTCTTTCATAAATAAAGTGCAGATTGGTGTAGATTGGAACAGACAAACGAACAGACCTGTTGATATCCCGTCGTTCGGTTATATTCGTATTACTTCGATAATATGAAATACGTGTTAATGTTATTAAAAAATATTCTTATTTTAGGATTGTGTACACGATCGTTTGTTTCTCGCCTTTTGAGTTCAGTAGGTTCAATACTGTAGTGAAGTGTTTATAGACTATTGAAAAAAAATTTTGTGACAATATTGATATATTGACGTAGATTGATAGATATCACAGTAATGATGTATTTTATTATCTCTCGTGTAATTTTCAAACTTAAAAATGGGAGGTGAAAGGGCCTCAGAAGTGAAATAGCCTAGGGCCTCTTTTCATCTAAATCCTGCCCTGATTATCTCAAATCCTGTCTGATTATCCTGCCCTGATTATCTCAAATCCTGCCCTGCACTTATCTCAAATTTATTGCAATATTTAGGTATTTTAATTATATTCTTTAATCAGAATTTATTGATTGTTTTACAGTCCTTCCCCCCCGGCCAAAAAAAAAAAGACACCCTTAATACTTTTTGTAATCTTTTTTTTATGTAGATCTTCATATAAGTGGTATCGTTGAAAATGACCCAAAAGGAACTAGCTTATGATGTCATTCAATTGATTAACAAAATTTATTAAAAGTGGTTAATTAAGCGCTCCATGAAGAAACCGAGATATGTAGCTCAACCGATTCAGTGTCTCATAAATAATATATCCACCAATTTTTGTGACAAAACTCCCAAAATTTTTAAGTTACAAAAAGGGGTCCGTATATAAAATTGCAATCATTGTATTCATTAACTGAAAAATATGATATCATTTTCTTATTATGATTACTAAGAAAAAATAAAAAATACTTGCTTGATTTGTTTGTAAACAATACAAATAATTCAAATTGTTTGTTTAAATAATAACAATTGCACAATTTTATTATTTTATCGCAGTTATACCATTTAGATTCAGTAAAATCTTTAATAACACCTCCTATGAGTGATGAATGTTTAAAAGGTTTTTGAGGTCACCCTACAAAATTTTAAATTTTCTAACCCAAAGATATCAAGTAGCGAAAAATGACGATTGCTGTTTGTCTTTTAATTACACCAAATTATCTAATGAGCTTTAATTGAAAGCAACTCTATTAAGTATTTTTTTTTTTTTTTTTTAATTTATGTACTCCAATCGATAGAAGCTGGCGAGAGCAAAAAAAGCCAGAGCTTTTCTAAAATAGATATTATAATAAGTTTTCTTTGGAAACCTTTCTAAATTCGAATGATGTAATTTTGAAATGTGCTAAAATCTTATTTTTATAATTGTTTTAATTTAATCTGCATAATCAGGCCATATTAGATTTATGAGTTAAGATATATTTTATATTATTTCATATGACGTCATATTTTTTTATTTCTTATGGTGATAGTTGAACGTTGATGCGAGACGCTTAAGAAAGTTATCACATTGGCTGTTGAGTATTCTTGCCACTGAAGGCTATGACTGTAACTCCCGCCAAAAATAGATCAAATCATGATCAAGTCGATTGCGTTAAAAATCTCGGGTTCCGTATTGGCAAAATTTCGAATTAGTGGTAAATTAACCATGTTTATTAATTATGTTAATCAACTGCATTGCACCATAAGTTAGTTCCTTTCAGGCTATTTCCAACGATACCTGTGAATATATAATAATAATTATAAAAGTTATTAAGGGTGTCCTTTTTTTCTAATCTACATCAGTGGGCCTCATGTTCCACTTAAATTGACGGATGGACAGCCCACCGACGGGAGATAAAGAGAGGACATTACCTTCCAGCAGGATTTTTAAAGTAAAATGCCCCGCATTAGTGTGTCGTATGAGAATATTTTAAACATTTAACCTAGATGAATGTCTACAATTTTCGAAAGGTAAGATCTAACTGTGAATGTTTATATCTTCCTAAAAAATTAGATTTAACTCCGTGTTGATATTTTTCCAGAAACGTTGGATCTACCATTGAATGTTTAGATCCCGATAGACTGACAGCAAATAAATTATGTTCCAGAAACAAAAAGGGTAATATTATTCTTTTACCAATTTCATAAATTTTAATCAACAAATATTTCAACAAGTAAATAATAGCGATAAATTAAAAAAGTTTACAGATAAAAAATACTCAATTATATCAAAGTCTCATCAAAATTATCACAATAAATTTTTGTTAGTTTATCACAATAAAATAATGTTTTGAATTTTTCAAGTGCGTTTGAAAAAGAAAAATTTAAAAAGAATCATTGTTTGACTTTATTTATTTAATATTCCAACAATGTTAAAACCTCAATTCTTTTATTAGTATAAGATGAAATTTCAATAGTGTAGTTAATTAATAAGCCTTTTATTTAATGAAATTTAATTCAATAAATATGCTCTTACTTTCAACTTTTTCATCCTTTTCAACTTCCAGTAAAAAATTTCGGAGCAATTTTTATCCATAGTTAGTTAAGTTGGTTTTAATTTGGTTTTCCGATACAAATAGCTAATATTGGTTGTCTAAAGACAATATATGTTTTACATATAGACAATAAAATAAAACTGAATTTGAGATTATATTCTAATGTTTTCATCAGCCAAAAGACGGCGCCACATGTTTCATCATTCCTTGACTCATAAATTCGTCTATAATTGGACAACAACCAACGAAGCCCACATAAAATCTCTTAAGCCTCCATATGAGAAAATTCTTCAGAAACAAGTTTGAAAACAGTTTTTCTATTTAACCATGTTCTTCTGGTATCATTTAAAATTTTTCTTCACATTTGAAACTTTCAGTTCTCCAAATACAATCCATCAATTATCTAACTGACTGAAACTTTGGTTGATCCTAAATAGAATAATTTTTACTAACAGTAATATAATTTAGAGAAACAATTTAGTTTTAGGTATGAAAAAACAAGAGTTCGCAGGTAAGCACGATATTTTCAATAAACTAATATACATCATATGATCTCATATTTAGCTGTCATATTCCTTACAGAATTCTTTTATAAATTTGCTTCAAATTATGAATTGAACAATGTTTATTTTTTCTGTTCCGTCATATTTTTACTCCCCTTCGTTCTCGTTGTACGTGTCTCTGAATATATAATCAATGCTTATCCATATTTTTTCTTATACTTTTATGAAATAAGTTCTTTTCTTCTAGTAAAGATAGAATTCACCCTAAAATATTTTAGCTGTATAACATTGAAAGGTTTTGAAGCTCTTTTTTCAGTTTTATTTTATTATTGTAGATAAAATTCTTTCCTAAATGAATTCCATGGATTATCTATTTATTTATTTACCATTAAATAAATAATTATTGTGCTGCATTAATTTGTAATAGTCTTTAGAAAATTAGATTCAGTCAGATTGAAATTTCATCTTCACGCAAAGAAAAATAGTTTATGTAAAATCATTTCAGAATGAACGTTTTTTTTATTAATGAGAATTTTTGATTAGAGTGCCTAATCCTTTAATCACATTTGGAGAAGAAAAACTGTATGTGGTCACGGTTACGATATACTAATAAGGATAGCAGTTAAACAAAAAGGTTAGTGAATAATGTACAATATAAGATATCCACCATGGCAAATAAAGATGTCGAAGCATATTAATCTTTAACTTCTCTATGTTCCCGTTTTTTTATGTATATAATATTGATTGGGTAAAAAAATTTTATCGCTGAAATAATAAATATGTTATGAAATAGAAATAGTAAATTGGTATTAATGAGGTTTTTGTTCTATTTATGTTTTTATGTGAAATAAGAACTCAAAAATTTTATGTTAGTTTCTATTCAGAACATATTGCATTAAAGCAGGGGTCTCCAAACTTTTCAGCCTTCGGGCCATACTTTTTATTCCAGTAAGTACCGAGGGCCAAAACCGTTTTAATTTTTCTGCCATTATCTATAATTTCTAGACTAGTTGCCGAGTACGCGCTCTAAACAAGCATACGCTTGCTAAGTTCGCTTCATTCTCCAAAATGAAGTACACAAAGAATGTTTATAGATCTAAGTTAACCGATGAGCATCTTAAATCTCTTTTAATAATTGGTACAAGTAAAATTGATTCACTATTGTCAGTGAAAAATTACAATTACATAAACCTAATTAGTATTTTTTTACAAATAGATACCGCACGGTTTCATTCGCTTTAATTTAGCTTTTCCGTTCCTGAGTGATGTTCAGGATAAAAATCATATGTTTGATTCAGGATATATAGATTCCAAACATCGATATACATACACATGCGATACTCTTTACCCCAACATAACTACCGAATGTAACCGCAGGATCTTCACTAGTTTATAATATTAGTGGGATTCATTTCAATTATTTGTTAGATGTAATGCTTAAGCTAAATTTTATGCGTATTATGCTTGCCATTAAGCTATACCTAGCAAGCAAATAAAATCGAGTTATTATCATTCTGTGTTTTTTCATCCAACTTATTATAGCAACAATATGCTATTCGCTGTCGCGGGCCCGATGGATGACACTGGCGGGCCGGATTTGACCCGCGGGCCGTAGTTTGGAGACCCTTGCATTAAAGGAACTTGACAAAAATATATCGCACTTTTTAGAACATAGAAAATACGATTCTTATAAGGAGAAATTAGATTTTATTATTCTGAAAAATAACTTCTCAGAATATACAACTTCTCAAAAAAAAAATTTCTTTCACAATAATAATTTTTATGTTACCAGGGATGATGGGAATTAAAAGATTATTGTTTAAGGTGTAATGTAATTAATACACTATGCATCTATCGTATTATTGTAAAATAAAATTATTTTACCCATTTTAAATCAAACAAACGATGTAAACAATTAACTATGAAATTTACTATCTAATTAAAATTAAAAATCTATTTATATATATAATTCCTGAAAATAAAATTCCTATATATTAGAAAGTCTTTGTTCTGGGGATCTACAAATGATATTATTCTTTCCTCTATATGAAATCATAATACTCTGGAAAGTTATGTGAATATTGTCTCAAGATATAAGAAATGCCTTAAAGAGGTACTGCTCAACTAAATGATTTTAAACAAGGCAGTATTGTAAGACTGCGAGGGAAGGGGTATGTACCTTTCGTAAAATCGCAGAAAAAAAAGGGATTCAAGTTGTCGCAATTAATATAATTATTGGTAGCTATGATTTCACAAAGACAATAATGCGAGATACCCGGCTGTGGTGGGACACTGTCGTACTATTAAAAACGAAGATTAACGAATATGGAAGATGGCAATGTGCTGATCGTGATGCTTCGACAGGACAAAATCGAATTGTCACAAATTTTGAAATCGCATTGCAAACAATAACTGTCCCTTCGTTTATGGACTCCAATCCACCAATCCGATCATCAATAGTTTACGACTTACTCCTTAGCATTGCCAACGCTATCTTCAGTCAGGTTGGAAAACTGACCAGAAACTTAAATGAAACGAGAGCTAATTCTATCTTAGCGTTAGTGATGGTCGAATGTTAGGACGGAGGGAACCACAAAATATAGATTTTTTTTGAGAGTTAGAGAGTTTTGTCCGTATTTTGGACTTTTTCTCCCTAGCGCGCATACTCCTAGGAAATTGCGCATACTTATAGGAAATTGCGCATGCGTATCTGTAATAATGTTTCCTATGAGCATGCGCGCTAGGGAGAAAAAGCGAACGAACGTCCAAAATACTAATATGCAAAAACTCTCTAATATAATATTTTATAGATTTTTGTTCAGTACTTTCCGACATGGGCTGATGCACTAATGACTAGCGCTCGGTGACATAGATTTTGGAACCGATTCCCAATAGTGCCATAGATGCTTGTAGAGGTTCGAAATCCACTTTAAACCAGTCTAATATGATTGTTAGGCATAGGACTGACAACCCTACCCTGTAAAAAAGAAACAATCTCCTTCCCTGAAATATGTCAGTAGGCAGACAGACTTTGGCGTAGTGTGGTCAGCATGGACTGTAGTGCCAGGGAGTTGGTTACTTTCCGACGTAAGATATAATGAAAGAGGACATTAAAGAATTTCGTATGACATCAATACCTTCCTCCCTGTTATCCTGAATACAGAACGATTTATATATATATTTTTCTAACTCTAAAAGAACTTTAAAAAAATTGCTTGAAAATATATATTTTTTCTTGTATAGTTTCACATTAGTTAAAATCCGCAATACCTATTTTAAAGTAAATCGCATATTTACGTTATATTAGCATGCAGTAGCATATTTTTTTTATAGTAGCGTACAATGGATAGCAGAACTATTATATTCATTTTAAATATAAAATCAACGTTACACGCACTATATTTTGATTATTGATTTTTCCAGTATGTATTTGTATTGTTATTCTAAAAATAATGCCAAACAGTTAGCTATATCACCATTTAATAAAACAAAGGTATTATAAAGTGCTTTTGTTAAACAACAATAACAAGTGTTAAATAACAAAACAATGACGAAAAGTGCGCAAATTGAGCATTAATTTTTTTTTACAATTTTTGTTTTTGCGAGATTCCTTCATTCACTGAATGACGGTGGAAAGTTATCAGAACATTTTGCGTCACAGGCTTTATCTAAATATTTGTATAACTGAAGTAGAATGCACTTTCGAAAGCGAAATTTTCGAATAAAAACATATTGCAAACATTTGTGAGAACTTTCTTTTGATAAAGAAAAGATATTGTTGATTTCACTGTAAAAAAAAAAAAAGTTTTAAGTTTATCAGCATTTAGAACAAATTTTAATCAAATTTTTTTTCAAGCCTTCTAATTTTCATTAATAAATTAATTTTTTTACAAATTTAATAATTTCTAATAGAAATGAATCATTTTCTCCAAAAAATATTGATTTATATAAGATATAAATTATATAAAGAGTATTTAACTCAAATGTTAAAACTCATGAAATATTAAATATTTAATGCGCAAATTTATGCAATTTCCAATATTCTTGGAAAAGTTTAAGTTACCATTTTATGAATTAGAATTCATTAAAGCCTAATATATATGAAATAATTAATTTTATTATTTATGTAACTTATAATCTGTCTATTTATTAATTAATAAAAATGACTATATGGGTAGTTATTTAAATAAATAAAGTGATTAACACTTTTAGAAATTGTTCACATGAAATAACACCATTATATGTATAAGGTGATGAGGATGCACAGAATTAACTTGACTTAATTTCGAAATTTATACTCACTACTTGGTTGCTTTACCTGGAATTATCTAGTAACTACAGTTTGGTAAGGACGAAGAAAAAGGTAAACTTACAGATACAGATTTCAAAATAACGTTGCAGTTTTCGATAAACGAGTAATAAGCTAATTGGCTGCTTTATCTGGAATTATCTATTACCTACAGTTTGGTAAGGCAAAGAAAAAAGTAAACTTACAGATACAGATTTCAAAATAATGTTGCAGTTTACGATAAACAAGTTTATTACTATGTATGACGGCTGTACTAAACTTTAATTATGTTGACTTTAAGAATGATGAAATGAATGAAGAAATTGTAACTTTTATCTATCACATCATTTTTAAGAACAGTACAATGCTCATAAAATCGAAACTCAAATATTAAAATAACAGCGCATCATTTAAAACTATGTAAGACAATTAATTTGGGTTCTGATGGCTGAGTGACAAGCGCTTTGGCGTTCGATGTCACAAGTTTTCGGGTTCTACTCACGGCAGTGCCATGGATATTTGTAGCGGTTCGGAATTCCCTTTAAACCATAGGTCCTAGTCTAATATGACTTATCTTACAAAATTAATTAAATATAATCTTACAAAATTTTATCGAAAAGTTCAAATATAAAACGAAATGAGATAAAAAAAATCCTGCAACATTCAATCATGTCGCCAACAGGCGGAATTATTGTCTATACCAGGGGTCTCCAAACTTTCCAGCCTTAGGGCCATACTGTTTACTCCAGTAAATACCAAGGGCCAAAACCGTTTTAATTTTTCTGCCATTATCTATAATTTCTAGATTAGTCGCTAGACACAAAGAATGTTTACAGATCTAAGTTAAACGATGAGCATCTTAAATCTCTTTTAATAATTGATACGAGTTAAATTGATCACACAACTACTAACTACTGTCAGTGAAAAATCACACTTACATAAATCTCATTAGTATTTTTTTTACAAGTGGATACCCCGCGGTTTCATTCGCGTTAGTTTAGCTTTTCCGTTCCTGAGGGATTTTCAGGATAAAAATCATATGTTTGATTCAGGATATATACATTCCAAACATCGTTATACATACATATGCGATACTCTTTACCCCAACATAATTACCGCGGGATGTTCACTAGTTTATAATGTTAGTGGCATTCATTTCAATTATTTGTTAGTAGTTATGCTTATGTTAAATTTTATGCGTATTATGTTTGTCATTAAGTTTTACCTAGAGAGTAAATAAAACCGAGTTATTATCATTCTGTGTTTTTTATCCAACTTATTACGGCAACAATAAGCTATTCGCTGTCGCGGGCCGGATTGAAGACATTGGCGGGCCGGATTTGGCCCGCGGGCTGTAATTTGGAGACTCCTGGTCTATACGATCTGTGGCATCAGTGCTAATCTTATTTTCTGTACCATTTCGAATGGAATAGAAAAATTAGCTTTATGAATTCAAAAATCGCGAATGAACGGTTTGTTGTAATTCATACAACTATACGAATCATGGTCTGAATTCATTGTTATTTTTATGAACTAATTACTTACGTTATTCTACTATTTCTGATATACCTTTTTTGTACTTTACCGTTGTCCGGTCGTAAATTTTGTCAGCAACAGAATTTTCGTTTGGGTGACAACGCACCAAACTAGCAATATAAACAATTTTGAAAATAAAACAACTCTTTTTCATAAAACAACTATCTCATTTCATCTAAAATTATTTTTTTTTTCAATAACTTAAAAAATATATAATAAAGAAATAAATGCGTGCTATATTTGACAATTTATCGCTTACTCGGCTAACGGAAGTACTTACTATTTTATGCTAGATTAACATATCCGTATATAAGCCGAATCCCGTAATTTAGCTTTAGAAAAGTTTCACAAATTCTCGGCTTATACACGAAAATATGTGATATTTATTTCTTACCTTTTCATAGGAATTCCGACCGTCGTAGCTATCAAGAGATTAGTTTCAAAATATGATATTTGTGTCGATTTGAAGCAAGCTGCCTTATTAAAAAAAGAAAGAATAACCGTTATATACTATATATATGCCCTTGCTGTACCGTTTCAGAAAATAAAAGTTATTTACTCTTTTATTCAGATTTGCTTCTGTTCAATCCAGTATTTTCGCTTCCTTCAACTCTAATATCTGATTGAATAGTTTTCTTTTCTTAGGCGACATTGCAAATTTAACAATAAAAATCAATGTGAAGTTCAATAAAATATTTTTCCTTATAAATATTTTTTTTTCCTCGGTATACACCCTTCTTAACTCACTCCTATGGCTATCAAATTTCAAGACGCTGATTATTGACATTGGGTAAAGGGAATACCTGACTGTTTGATTCTTTACTCATGTACTGTCAACCCAGAACATCTTATTCCCATTTGGCGACAAAAAAAAAGTCTCCAAATTCCTTTGTCCCCTAAACTGCGATTTTGCATGGACATTTTTATAGGTAAAATCGTAATACACCTTTTTTCTTAATTGATAAACAAAATTATAGGTTGGAGCAACTCAGATTTTAATATGTTTTATTTATTTATTTATCATTGACAGTACAGCAACTTAAATAATGTCAATCATGAAAAAGTTACCAAATCGGCGTAAAACATAATTGGATAATTTTTTTAAGGAATATTGATCCAATTTCGAATTTTTTTCACTGTATTTAGGGATTTTATTAGAAGTACACCTGTCAATTTTGGTTAAATTTGATGTAAACTGAGTCCATGCATAGGCGAACACAGACACGCTTAAACAAATTTTGAGAAATTCAGACGAGATATCTCGCAATAGACAGAAAGAAATCATCTTGATATCCTGACATCAAGTTTCATTCATTCTAGTATAAAAATAAGAAATGTCCTACTTTTGAAATAGTTCGGTCTCAGTTATACAAAAATTAACATGAAATAAATGCTTAAAGTCAGGTCAATAGAATTAAAATTCATCTGCGAAAATTATCTATTATGACAAATAAAAAAATCGTGTTTTATTTTATTATATCTACAGGTTTTTACTAAACTTTAAGCTTGCAATTATTATTTATTTATGAAATAATAATAAATCTTTTAAATTTTTACTATAATATTAAAATAAATGTACGGAAAAATCTAGTAATAATTTTTTTAAAACCAATATATTTTTTTATTCTAAGGTAAGCAAAATTCATACATGATTACTAAAATTCGCAATTTTTTGCGAGAATAACCAAAATTTGTTATTTTAATCTATAAAGTAAATTTTAAAAGTGTTTTTAGTTATCCGAATCCTGTATTATACCGTTTTGCTTTATAATGCGGATTCACAAATATATCAGACATTTTATTTCATATAAATAGTAAATAGTCCCATTTGAATTTACAAATTAACTTCCCAATTGATTCTAAGAACAATAAGACCTTAACCATAATACTCTCGTAAAAAAATAATAGAGCTCATTACTTTATTTTTCAATTTATAATTATTAAAAAATAAAAATTACAAACTAAATATTGTTAATTAGACTAATTAAAATTTTTTTCAAAACTATTACGACTTGAACTTTCATGATGCAAAGTCATATACTCTCACGTTAACTCTACTTAAAAAAATTAAAATTACATTAAGATTAATTCTTTTTTACATGGCAAAAAAGAAATATTTGCAAAAATAAAAAAATAACAATAATCTATTTATTTTCTTAAGAAGGGCCATTAGAGATTCTAAGCGAGGATCTACATTATCATTACCTTATTAACATTAACATCTAAATTTTTTAATTTTACCAAACAACAAACTTTTGATAAAAATTTCCTCTTTCCTCAAACTCAGCAAGTAGAAAAGATTACGCTGTCAATTACTCAATGTTACATGTATCTTAGAAATCAAACAGGCGTTATCTAATTAATCTAATCTAATTTTTCTTTCAGCAACAGAAAATTTCATCTTCAAAATTTTCCAGTTTTGTAACAAATAAAAATGATAAGAAAAATGATACTTCATGTACATTCCATCTGATTTTTAGACTTTTCTTGAAAAAACGCAATAAGAATTTTTTTTTCCCCCTCATTTATATTTTAAAACGTCATCATTAACATCAGTGGCGCAATAGCCTCATGGTGGGCCAAGGCCGCCTGCCTACTGGCAAATTTCGAAACAGGAGATGTTTTCTTTTTACGAGGTAGGGTTGTCAGCCCTACGCCTACCACTCTACAGTCATATTAGACCGCGGCCTGAATAGCCGAGTATCTAGCGTTCTGTGCCACAGAGTGGGGTTCGAGTCCCTGCTGTGCCATGGATGTTTGTAGTGGGTCGGAATCCACTTTAAACCGTAGGTCCCGGTTTTATGTGACTGTAAGGAATCACACGGCCCAATCAGACTTCTCTCATCCACATCATTCCCAAACAGTATGGGGGCAACTCAGCTCTAGGTAAAGTGATGTGGTGTGGTGTAATAGTAATAGTCATATTAGATCAGGGCCTACTGTTTTAAAGTGGATTCCTAATCACTACAAGCATCCATGGCACTACTGGAACTCGAGCCCGAAACCTGTGGCACCGAGCCCAGAGCGCTAATCACTCGGCCATCAGGCCCCTTATTTTAAAACATTTGCTCAAAATTTCTTCTGCAGTATAATTATAATATAATTAAATTACAAGATGGCTCTAAGTTTATAACATATGTGTAAAAAATTAAATAAGAGAAGAAAAAAGAAAGATAATACATAGTATACTCAAATCTCATTTAGAGGTGGTCTGCAAGGCATGGGAACATCAATTCATAACCTGGCAAGCTAGTTAAAAAACCAAAATCAAAAAAATTCAAAAAATTGCAATCATAAGTTTCCACAGGGATGTGCACAGTAATGCAACAGGCCGGAAATCTCCCCCATTGAGTTGATCAGGTTGAGTAAAGTCTGAAAATGCAAAGCGAAATTAATTTTTTTTTATTTGCCTCCAATATAAAATGATGTTATAGAAGTAATTTTATATCAAAGGGAATTACTTTTTATATTAAACATTTTGTGATAATCTACCATAGCTCCTTATCATTATAGTTCCTTGTTATCATGTAACCTGATGGTCAAGAGACTAGCGCTCTACCTTTGGCTTTACCATAAGCTTTTCAGGTTCGACTCATGTATGTTTGTGAGAGGTTCAGAATCCAGTCTAAACTGTAGGTAGCTGTCTAATTAGCCTAAAGTGTACAGAAAATGACCGTAAAGAGACAAACCGAACCCCCATTAAGTTGAAGGTGCAAACTTCTCAGATGCCCTATGCCCGCCTATGTGCGTGCTCGTTTTCCTAAGATAATTAAGAACCATTGTTTCTCCGCCACAACGGTAGTCTCATTGTGAAGTGGTCAAAATGCTTTGCAGGTTCATAGGTTGACACTTAGAGGGACCTGGTGGTCAAGTGGCTAGCGCTCTGGCCTTTAGTACGACAGGCTTTTCCGGTTCGTTTCATGGATGTTTATTAGTGGTCGAAATCCACGTTAAACTGTAGGTCCTGGTCTAATTAGCCCAAAGTGTGCACAAAATGACCGTAGAGTGACAAACCAAACCCCCATTGAGTTGAAGGTGTGAACTTCCCAGATGTCCTATGTGCCCTATGTCCGCCTATGTGCTTGTTCGTTCTTAAGTTAATTTAAGAATCTTTGTTTCCCAACCACAATGGTAGTCTCATTGTGAAGTGGTCAAAACGCTTTGCAGGTTCATAAGCTGACATTTAAAGGGACCTTAGCTCTCTAGCCTTTGGTACCACAGGCTTTTCGAGTACGATTTGTGGATGTTTATTAGTGGCTCGGAATCCATGTTAAACTGTAGATCCTAGTCTAATTAGCCTAAAGTGTGCACAAAAGGACCATAGAGCTATAAACCAAACCCCCAATTGAATTGAAGATATGAACTCCCCAGGTGCCCTATGCCCGCCTATGTTCGTGTTCGTTCCTAAGTTAATTTAAGATTCTTTGTTTCCCCACCCACTGTACTCTCATTGTGAAGTGGTCAAAACCGCTTTGCAGGTTCACAGACTGACCCTTAGAGGTGGATACTTATATGACATCACAATGAATATATTTGTTGGTATTAGTATGTGTATCTTTTGATGCCATTTCGAAATATTCTTTTTTTTTTTCACTCCTACCTCCTTCACGGCTGGGTCATCAACTTTCCATCATGAGGAGATCCATTGTTGCACAACCCCTCCGTAAACATAATTGATTTCATCGAACTAAAGTTCAGGTTTTAGAGGAGAAACAGGACATGTTTCACAACGCCCCTGTAAACAAATGACGCTTATCTTTAAGGAGACCCTACTCTAAACGCTATATCAGAAAAGTCTAGAACCCGAGTCCGATTCTTCTCGGCGTTATCATCTCCTTCACGAAAATAATAATGAACAGTTTGGAAACACGTGATAGTTATTAAATAAATACGAGCACATCTCATCAACCTGCATGTAATCCGCTCGCTTTGGTCTTCTCGACAAACTTTATCTTTTGAATTGTTACCAACAAGTTGGTTTCTCTAAAGCTGTAAGTACTGAAAAGATTCATCCTTATTTCCCCGTTTTCCATATCTAGTTATATGTATCAGTTTCGCTTTCGATTTTCGCGTATTATCTGAAAGCTGTCAGTATGCTTTTATTTGTAAAAAATTCGCTTCCGTAAGATGTAAAATGAATTCAGAAGTAATGTAAATTAAAATAATTGTAAATGTTCTTCGGAAAAATTTTCGTATACGTGAATGCTACTTAGATATAATAAAAAAAATGTTTAAAATTTATTTAAATTAGTAATATTAGTAAGTCCCCCGCGGCCTAATAGCCTAGTGAGTAGCGCTCAGTGCCATAGGTTTCAAACTCGAATCCCAGCGGTATCATGGATGCTTGTAATGGTTCCGGAATCCATCTTAAACCGTAGATCCCTATCTAATATGACTGTTGGAAGTAGGGTTGTCAATCCTGCTCCGCAGAAAGAAAAGCATCTCCTGTCTTGAAGTTGACTTTTGGCCAATTGACTAGCCCTCTGGCTTTAGTACTATAGTCAACAGGTTAAAATCCTGGAAGTGGCATGGATGTTTGTGAGTTATTCGGAATCCACTTTAAACATTAGGTCCCCGTCTAATTAGCCTAAAGTGTGCACAAAGTGACCGTAGAGCGACAAACCAAACCAAGTGCCTATCTTGAAATCTGTCAGTAGGTAGACAGCCTTGGCCCATTATGGGGTTATTGGGTCAGTGAAGAAATAAGTTATATAATAATGTTACACACGAAATCTGAAATTATATCACATTTAAATTTTTTGCATTACTAGAACAGACGTAACTCACTTAAAAGAAAAAAAAATTTCTATAATTGATATTTTTTATATTAAAAAATCACATACGTATATACTCTGCTAAATTTTTTATGACATTTATTTTAAAAACATTTTTTATCATCGTTTTCGTATATTATTTTAAATAAAAACTGCCCTTTAGTTAAAATGCTATAAGTCGGTTACAAAATATGATTTGTTTTGTTTCTTATTTTACTTGCAATTAGATTTTTCGATAAAAAATGTACCTTCATATTGGTGTTCTGTTGCTTATATTATTAAATAATGAAAACTTTATTAGTGTTTTGAAAGTTATATTGTGTTATGTGTTGTAGCAACGCACATTAAAAATTTGATTCATAAAATTTTGTATTTTGGCAACTTCAAAGTAATGTATTCAAAAAATGTATTTTTTATAATTTTCTTTTATTTATGTACTTTTAACACTGATTGATTATGATTAAAATGCAAATTATTCTGTAATATATTATATTCTGCAAACTATTACTATAAAGCTTCTTAAATTACATAATCAGAATGAATCAAATATAATTATTACTTTCAATAAATTTTGTTTTTTGGAAATTTTCACAATAATAAAAATAAGTTAGATTTTTTTTTTTTTTTGTAGTATTGATGATATACACATAATACTGTTCATATTATATATTTTATTTTTGAACTAAATTTTAATAATATTGTCGATCTACTTTGTAGTTTTATATTACAAGACAAGATTATATCGATTATTTCAGTACCAGGGTCGATAGACCCGCATCTCCATTTCCATAATTCTTATATATAAATATTTCCATAATTCTACTATATATTACACATTTAAAAATTATACTTTGAAAAAAGTCTATAGCTTTTATCTTACAAACAAAGAGACTTACCTGATGGCCAATTGGCTATCTCTCTGGTCTTTGGTACCACAGGCATCAAGTTCCAATTCTGGCGATGGTATGGATGTTTGTTAGTGCTTTGGAATCCACTTTAAACTGTACGTCCCGATCTAATTAGCCTGAAGTGTGCACAAAATAACCGTAAAGCGACAAACCAAACACAAGGGTTTACTGAAGAATTAAATTATCGAAACCTCCAGCTTAAACTGACAGACTTAGTCATTAGAAAACAAAATTCATATCTTATTCTATTTCATTAACAAAATACTCCATATACTAACGGAATACTTGACAGAAAAGAATTAATATTCATTCATCTTTACATCAATGCGCAATAAAACAGCCCAACATAAACAACTTCTGTGATTTCTTTGCCTTTCAGTATTAATTCAAATATCAATTATCGGTTCATTATTAATTCTAATATCAATATAATTATTAAGTTAATTTATGGAAAAATGAATAACCAGAATCAATGCATCGTTTTTTAAGTGTTCTCTGTTTCGTACTAGATTAATCATACTCGTAATTAATATAGTACGTTTGAGATTATCTGTTTTTCGAGACAAGAAAATATCAAAATATTTATAATTTTATGTAAACAAACGTATTATCACGAACACTGAAATATATTTCAAAACAAAACCGAAAACGATCGTCAAACCCGTAAAACAGAACTCAGCATCTCGAGTTATCTCAAGATAATGACGTAAAAAGTTTTTATCACTCAAAAAAAGATTATACTGTTTAAGGCCGAATGATAACTTGGAGAAAAAATAAATAATATTAAAATGAATGAATGAAAATTTCAATATTGGATTTCCGTATGCAGAATCAAAGGTTTTGCATTGAGGTCGTTTTATTAATAAAAAATATTTTGTTTATACATGTTATTCATTATTAATAAATTCTTATTATAATCGGAATGGTTTTAATTATGACTTTTCATCCAACAGGCAAGCATGTGCGTTGATTTTAATTAATATTAAAATAAAATGAAACTGAAAACGTTGTTTAAAAAAAATTTAGCTATCGTGATTAAAAAAAATATAAAGTAATAAAATATTTAAAATTAATAACATTATTGTTTATTTAAAAAATTAAATGAAATTGAAAACGTTGTTTGATAAAAAAAAATTAGCTTTTGCGATAAAAAAAATTATATAAAGTAATAAAATATTTAAAATTCATAATATTATTGTTTATTTAATATGAAAATGTATTCTTGTTCAATTCCTTCTATTAGCTCACACTCTCCCTATATATATATCTTGTTCAAATTTTCAATTGTTAATAAAATACTTTTTATTCATCCACTCAAGTTCAAATACATTTTTTTAAACTTGTAGTGTATGACACTGGATGTTAGAACATTTTTTTCAAATATTAATTCAGTAATTAAATGTAAGTAATTAATTTTAGTTTTTTTTAGATTTAAGTTGCAGATATCTACCAATAGATGGCGCCAGATAAACTTAAAAAAATGAATAAAAATTATTTATAAAGGACTTTTCTGCAATATAGTGAAAAAAAAATATATTAATTGATTTAAATTTTTTTTTTTTTATATTATTTGTTTATTTTAAAAAACAGGGAAGATTCTTTAATGCATTTAGTCATAATAAAATCCATTAAGGTGCGAGGGGTAGAATCAGAGGCAATTGGACCATATGATTTTATCCCCGAATACTCGGAATGTGACAGTAGATGTGCAGAGAAAAATATATTTTTAATTTTAATAGATAACATGGTGAAGCGGAATGATTTTAAATTTGGTCGAGAATCGACATAATAATCTACGTACGGTGAACAATATTTATTGAAGAAACAAAAAGATTTTGTCAGAGAAACATGTTTGCATAACATATTTCAGATGAACAAATTAAGTAAAAAAAATCATAAATGAGAAGATAAGGTTTTATTTGTCGCACTACTGTCCTTTTATTTTTTTTCTGCACGTTTTTGGCTAATTAGATAGGGACTTACAGTTTAAAGTGGATTCCGAATCACTAATAAACCTACATGCCCCCGCCAGGAGTCGAACCCGAAAAGCCTGTGACACTAAAGGCCAGACCGCTAGCCACTTGGCCATCAGGCTGCATGGAAAACATGGAACTATAAAGATAAGGAACTATGGTAGATTATAACATAATGTTTAATATAAAATGCTATTTCCTTTTAGATAAAATTTCTTCTACAACATCCATTTTAGGTTGAAGGCAAATAAAAAAAATTTTAATTTCGCTTTGCATTTTCAGATTTTTACAATGCCGCAAGAAAGAACAGAAGAGGAAATAGAACAAATGAAAAAGGAATCATGTGTCCTTCTATTATTCGTGAGGGGTCGTCCTTTCCCTGGCAGTCGATGGTTCTACAAAGAAATCGTTGAACAAGGCCTTGATTTCAAGCCTCGAGACACCGACATTCTCATCAGCACTTTTCCCAAATGTGGTACTAATTGGATGAAATACATTGTGCACACCATTATCACACGAGGAAACAACCTCTGGAATCTTCCCACCAGCTAACTTATGAAGCTGTACCCTACATGGATATCAGTGGAATGGGACCAGTTGAAGCCCTACCAGATCCCAGACCTTTACATTACCATCTTCCCTACGACATGATTCCAAAAAACCCTAAAACCAAGTATATTTACATCTTCAGGAATCCCTAAAGACACCGTGGTCTCTTTCTACCATTTCACCATGCAAACCGATGAACTCAACGTTTCCTTCGATGAATACTTTAATACATTCATGAAAGGTTTGGTAGCTTATGGTGATTATTTTGACCATGTTCTGTCATGGTATGAGCACAGGAATGATCCTAACGTCCTCTTTTTGTCTTATGAACAACTCCATGCCAATACTAGGGAGGAAGTGTTGCGCATTGCTAAGTTCATTGGCGAAGAATACTTTAACGATATGGTCAAGGACAAAGCTTTGGAAGACAAAGTTTTGCAGTTGATTAGTTTTGAAAATATGAAAAAGTCTTTGATGAAGGAAGCTCCTAATAAAAAGAAATACGAACTGGAATCCAATGTCATTGATACGCCCTTTTCAACTCCAGGACCCAGATATGAAGTGAAATATTTGAGATACTTCAGGAAAGGAATTGTGGGAGATTGGAAGAACCATCTGTCACCTGAACAGAATCGTCGCATGGATGAGCGCATTAAGGAAAAATTTGGAGGCACCGAAATAATCGATATGTTCAATGCAAAGAAAACTTGGTTGTGAAGGAATAAATAAATAAGAGAATGAATCATTTTTTTCTTCTTTTAGATATGTGATAACCAAGAGTCGAGTAAGAATATATTTAAGAACTTGTCAGTAAAATACTACATAATGAATCTATTAAAGGCATTTAAAAGATTCTGCCAATTTTGGTGTTGATGCAACATGAAGTTGTGTAACACACCTCGCACAAAAAACTGTTATGCATTAGTAGTCTAGAAATAAATATAAAATAAGACATTTATGTAATTTATACATGATAGCTTACTTCCAAATGTTAATTTTTATATGCCATTCAAGGAATTTTAAGCTATTAACAATTAAATTAATATAAATTATTAAATAAGAGTATGATCGTTTTGATTTTGAAATGAAAATTGGCTTATTAGTAATGCCTATTCATTCAAATAAGAATAGCTTATTGAATGAAGTGAGTAGTTTTTATGTGATATATAATCATAGCTTAATGTTAAATGTCCTTATGTATTGTGATACGAGATTAAGTGCTATTTATCTTTTTAGAAACAAAACATTGTTCAACAAGCAAAAATTTTGATATTTTAATATTTCAATAGGCAACTTGGCACAGTGATGAAGAGGACTTTAAAAAAGTATAACATATCTTCATTTAACAAAAGAAGATATTCAGAATTGCGTCAAAATAATTCAGTGTTAATTTTTGAATGCTTTTAAAAACCAATTACTTTGTAATTGAATTTATTTTATAATTTAAAGTAAGATTTGCTTTGTAAGCAATGATTTTTTGTGAAAGATATTGAACTGAGAATTGAACTCTTTATTTTGAACTCTGCATGAGATTTTTTTGTATTTTTGTTTTCGATTTGTGATTTTTGAATACTTTTATAATTATATAATTTAATTTCTGCAAGCAATTACTGTAAACATTATTTATTTGATAAATAAAGTATAATTAATTTATTTTGCATATTTTACTAAGTTACATAAATAACACAATCAATACACAAGTATAAATAACATTCTTTGTAAAAAAAATTATTAAAAATTAATCAAATTGAAATTTGTTTCTAAATATGTAAAGAAACAAAAATATAATATTAAATTTGCTTATAAATCATAACATGACATTCTTTCATAAAGTAAAATCTATTATCATTGTATTTAATATGAATAATTGCAATATCTTTTATAAAGGACAAAATAATTTACTTTTATTGATAAGCCTTATCTAATGTCATATTTTACAGTAAATGTTCATCATAGGTCATAACTGTTAAAAATTACAAAAATTTTGAAATTTAAGCATTTAATGCAAAACATTTTTTTGCCCTTACAAATTACGAAAAGAAATATAAAACTTTCCAAAAACATTAATTACTAAAAATTAGTATTTATATTAAAAAATTTATTTATGATACAATATATATCAATGTTAGAACAGAACCACAATATGATATATATGATTATGACATGAAAACAGAATATAAAATTAATATGAACAAAACAAACATAAAATAAAATATGTAAGGTTCATAATTTATTGAATAAATTTTAAAAACTTATAAGAAATTAAGTTAAAAGTACGGAAAATGTAAGAAAATTTATAAAAAGAGTTTTTATAAAGAAAAATCCCTAAAAATTGTATTGAAATCCTATAATTGAAAGAATTTATTTTTTAATCTAAAGATCAGAACTTTACAGGTCATTCAGAAGCATTGGCACAGACATATGTTAGGTAATATATTTCAATTAATACTTTTATTGAAATATAATTATAATAATTAATTAGTGTTTTATGAAATAATAATTAATATTTTATGAAATCCTAATATATTTGTATAATATAATTAATACTTTTGATGTAAATTCTGTGTAATGCAGCACATAATATTTGCATATTTGATGAGTACAAAAGTTAACCAACCCATTTGCAGTAAATGTAAGCAGTATCCTGTCTTTAAACAGGTATATTAAGAACTGACCATATAATGATACTGGATTATCAAGCATCAATATAAAAGAAATATCAGTGGTAAAACAATCCAGATATAAACTGAAATTATTACAATATGTACATATTTAATATGCTTATGCACATTCTAAACTCGTGTAGGCAATATATATCTCACAAATGTGAGTAGTATTGTTTAGCCATCTGATGTTCAAGCAAAACCTCGATTGATGCTGGATTATAGAATGACAGATTAGAAAAAGGTTACTGTAATTCAAAAAGGTATTGTATTTTCCAAACTGTGCTTTGTAGATTTTTAATTAAAAAATAAAATGAAGGGAACATTTCTACAAAAACTTTATTGAAAAAAGTATAATATATAAATAAATATATACAAAAATATATTACATTAATATTGAATAAGACACAATCAATAATAATTCCACTGATCACCAAATTTATCATTATATTTCTTTCTTTCAACATCATCAAGTTTCTTTGAATAATGTTTGAACCTAAAATAAAAAGTTATTAAACACTATATTACGTAATACGCAAGTTTAACTTTTCAATGTTTAATTTTAAAAAATTGATAATTTTCTGAATAAAATCTTAAGGATTTTAAACAAAAAAAAAAAATAATAATAATAATAACTAGACATGATAATAAACAAGAAATAGAAAAGTCACTTTTCCTATTTTAAAAACAATAAATTCATAAAAAAAAAAATGTATTCATTTAAAATTTATTCAAATAGCAGTGTTTCATATCTTAGAAATATTAATGAAAAACAAACTATATTTCTACATTTTCAACCAAAACTTTTGATTATTCTTAAAGTAATCTAGACATATTTTAAATAATTAAATGCCTTATAAATATTAACAATAGCATTTAAAATATACCTATAAGGATTACAATTTAATAAATAATATTTTTAAGCAAAATGTTCTTATACATTGAGACATCAGAATGAATAAACAAATAAAATTTAAAGTTTAAATAATCATGTTCTGAATGTAACAAAATAAAAATTAGGAAAGAAGGAATTGATTCTGTGTTATTTTATTATAATACAAATGAAGAAAATTTCCCGAAATATAAATATATGAAAATACCTTTTTAAAATTTTCTTGTTCAATCTCTCTCTAGGATTAGAAGTAATTTTTTTAATATTTGTTAAACCACCTTCTTCCTCTTTCTTACGTTTCTTTCCTTTTTCAGGTAATTTCAAATCAATTCCTGTAGCGGCTTTAATATCTCGAAGCAAAGCTGGATCTTGCCATTCAGGAACTATTAAAGTATAATATGTAATCAAAAATCACATTTTTTATTTAACTTCCTTTATAATTTAAATCTTATAAGCATAACAAAAAAAAATCATTACACATTATTATAATAAATAGTGAATAGAAAAAGATCTTTTAGTTCTTTGAGAATTTTTTTTTAAAATCATGGCAAAAAATGTTTGACTAAATATCTGGAATTATAGGTATGGATAATCTGAATATAAAAAAAATTTCTGATTATTAGTGATGAAATTTTCAAGGTTTAAAATTTATCAACTAATATAGAGTCCAAACATTTTTTTTGTATGTCACATGAAAAATAACAAAGAATGTAGCAGATTTAATATATTCATGATAGAAGCTTCTTAAATAATTCACCATCATATACACATACATCTAAATAGAAATGATATGCTTTACTTAATAAGCAATTTTAAAGATAATATTTTAATGAATGCTATTTCGATTTCAAAATTGAATTTTAACTACATTCAATTTTGTTAAAAAAAAAATAATTTTAATCGGATTCTATTTGCTTTGCATATAATTTAGAATATAAATTTTAGCTAAGTTAGAAAGTGCAAAAATTAACAAAATATTATGTAACCCTTTAATTATTTCATTTATTTGAAACATTTGAACTAAAAAGAAAATAATAACATTGTTTAACAATATGAACCTTTATATAAAATGTTATCCGTTTATTTAAATATTGTAAGGTTTTTGTTTATCTTGGAATCAAGTAAGAAATACTGCCAAGACTAAAAATATCATAAGAGTATTATATATTATTTACTGCACTTTAATTAGTAAAAAAAGATAATGTATATGCCAAATTAAAATGATCATTTTTCTAGATTGCAACACTTCTACCATATTTATCACATTAATTTTTTTTTTTAATTATTTAATGAAAATAGAAAAATTATTTTTTAAACTGGTTATTGAAATACATACAGGTTCTTTGTGTGTGGGTTCATGTAAAATCAATATTCATTCGTAATTTTCGATCTAATGAGAAAAATAAAAATAAATATAAAGAATATTAGTTTACAATTTAAAAATAAATTAAAAGTCACCTGATGTAGATGAGGTACTGGGTGCTGCTGTATCTGCAGCATCAATAGGATTCCCTGCTTCATCCCTTTTAATAATTTTTCCATGAAAAGGGCACTTAAAAAATAAATAATTAAAATATTATGAAAAAGTATTCAAATGTTATGAAAAAAATTAACTATTTTTAAAATACATCATACAAATAAGTCAAGTTAAATCTCAAATATCTTATGGAAAGCATACTAAAATTGAATATAAAGTTATATATCATTACAAATCAGATAAATTCCTTGTTATATTATGCACTTGGATATTGCATGTACTTATTTCAGAAAAAAATTTAAAAATAGAACTTTTAAAATTTCTGTTTTTAATATTTTTTTAGTTTTTAATAAAAACTTTGTTGTTTACTCTTGAGTTATATACAAATAAGCATACGTAAGTAATGTAATATGTACTTTTACAAATTTATATATAGCATTTCAAAGTAATTTCCTATTCATAATTGTTTTTATCCTTATTAAAAGTTTAACTAACAGAAAATCATAGATTATATTGCCTATTTATTTCTCTTTCTATGACAAATGATTACAGTATATTTATCTTAATATCCATTCGGTTAGAAAATGCAGTAATTTGTTTCATTAAAGCAATATTTAAAAATAATTTTAGATCTGCAACATAAAAAAATTACCAGAAAAATTCATAAAAGTTACTTTAAATCTATCTTTACGAGGACAAAGTTTTCCGCTAGGCATAGGTGCACGACATGACCATTTCACAGGCTCAAATTTTCCACTGAAGTCAATTTTGCGAGTTCTCAAACTAGCAATTTGTTCCTATAAATAAAAAATTTTGAAAATGACGTAGATATCCTAAATAAAATAAAATGAAACATTTAAGAAAAATTCAAAGCTATGAAATAATTTTCATACTTTTTTTACTAATATTAATAATCCCTTACTTCTTTAAGAAGTTCATTTTCATCATTATCGTCATCTTTTGTTTCCCAAAATTTATGCAGTGAATCAAATCTACAAGAAAATAATTATTACTTCAACAAAAATTTTTTTATTATTATAAAAATGTGTTTATTATTAATCCTCATATCTTAAAACACATAAAATCAGAGCATAATGCCATAAGAAGAAAAGTAAACTAAAATAAAATCTATCTACTTTAAATAAAATATTCTCAGAAATGTTGAAATGAAAAAAAGTCTGATAATATATAATACAACACTTGTCGTTAATTGGTGTTATGTTCAAATGACTGTGTAAATGACTGTTTGTTTAATGTATTTACAAATAAATTTTAAAAAAAATAAATAAATAAAAATCTGAAGGTTTTCTTATTTTATGTGATAAAATTTTTTTTGCCTTATTTCAGTATCTAAAGTTGAAAATAATACAGATAAGATTATGCAATTAAAATTTTAATGATAAAGCCAAAAAATTAATGCCACAAGATTTTGACATTTTTATGAAAAATTATTTAAAAAAATTTATTATTAAATGTTTATTGTAGGAAAGTTATAAATTAAGCATATAAAATTATATTTTTAGTTCTTAAGCAATAATTTAAAAAATAAAATAAAATAAAGACAATTTACTCACTTGACTACCTCTGGAATAAGTGGTTTTTCTTCTTCCCAATGATATAAATCTATATCATATGGTAAAACAGGTGCTTTTTCTAACAATTTGGATTTATTACTCTTCTCCTTGTCATTTTCAGTTTTAGTATCACAGCTATAAAATATTTTTGTTTTAACTTAACTTGAATGAATAATTTTAAATTAAAAGAAATATTTTAGATATATTTTAATTAGCAATTAAAATATAACTATTGTAAATAAAATATATCCCAATGTTTGAAATTCATACTAAGTATAATAATAAATAATCAGTAAAGACTAATTTTAAAAATAAAAACAAAAATTAATTCCTTCATTAAAAATAAATTAATGTACATTTTCTAAATGTATTTCTTAAATTCAAAAAAATTTGATTTTAAATCAACAATAAAAATTTTATGTCAATTTTATGCTTAAATTTTCAGGCTTAAAAAATCATAAATTAAAAATATTAAAATAAATTATTTTTGTAAGATGCATCAATAAAAATTTTTATTTCAATTGCATTCATAAGACATATTTATTTTTTTTTTTTTTTTCACTTACTTTTATCAATAATTGTTTTTTATCAATGAGACCAATTTTTATATATATTGCTAATTATTTTCATAATATAAACCTTCAAGTTTTTTTTCAATAGATTAATTAATCAGAACCTAAATAGTCATCTCTAATGGAAGCACTTTATATGGAAGAGATTCATTTAAATAATTTTTTTTCTTTTGTCTTCTCTTTTAAAAATATGTATATTTATGAGATATATATTAAATAAATAATTATAATTTAGTAAAAGTTAGCAGAAGATGCACAACATACAATTGTATGTTGTGCATCTTCTGCTAATTAATATTCTACATCAAGCAATTAATATTAATTAACTAGATTGGAAAATATTTAACACAAAGCAATCTAGTAAAATTGTAATTTTCCAGAATTTTGAGATTTTTTTTTACCCCTAAGTTAGTACCAAACAATGGACTGAATCTCTGATTGAATTGCAACCCTATAGCAACATTTTTGCAGATTGTAGCACCACATAATTTTAATAAAATAAAGAAAAAGCAATTTTATGAAGCAAAAAATGTTGAACTGGATATAGAAAAGCACAAACGATAAGAGATGTATTGAAATTATGGAGACACAAACAAATTTTAGATTAAAGCAATAATACATAATAGTAAGCAAAAATACTGAATGGAAAAAAATGAGAAAAACATTAAAACTTCTAGAATAATTAAAATTTGAATTAATATTTTCTTTACAAGTATGCTGTAAAAAGTAAATTAATTAATTATAAAATTACCGAAGTATAAATGTATTTAAAGTAAAATAATAACATTGATTTTTTTTTACTTTGTAATGCTAAAAAAAATGAAACTAAGCAAATTTAATGAATATTATTATTAAAATTGTATCTGCTCTCATGAATTATGAATTCTGCTATCCTAGGAAATATAAATGTTGAAAAGATTATTTAAAAAATTGAAGTAACACTATGAATGATAATTTTATGGGAAATAAATTATTTTCCATTGATAGGGAAAACAAATTAATTAATTAATAATACTAAATAAATAAAATTTAGCATAACATATAGTTAGCAATATTATATTTAAATGATCATTAATAATGATAAAAAATTACTAAAAGTGTAAATTTTTTTTAATTATGTACTTTAATACAAAACAAAGAATGAGATAAATTTATAACAAAAAACAAAAAGTTAAGCTAAATGTATGACATATATACACATGAACATCCAAAACGATGCATTATATCTAATTAGAGTGGAAACAAGATGATTTATAACCTATTTAGCAACAAAAAATAAATAATAAATTGCAATTCCATTGTCATTTAAATTAACATTCTTTATTAAAGAGAAAAAAAAATTTTTTTTTTTACCTGGGTATAAAAGTTTCTATTTTTGTTTTTGATTTAGCTATTAATTTATTAAGAGTTGAAGCAGCTGATGTGGGATCTTTTATATCATCATTTGAATGCTTTAGTTTCCACATATAAGCTTTCTCAACTGCTGAAAGATCTTTGGAAGTGCTTGGCTTAGAAATGGCTGAAAATTTGATTAAAAAATAAACTATCATGAAATAAAACATAGCATTTTAATTTATTATTGTAATAAAACATTAAAGACAAATTATTAAAACAAAAATATCAAATTCTGCTGCTATAAGTTCTTACTGAGTAATACATCTTTGACACTCAGAAATAACAAATAAAATTGATGTTAGTTATATCAACTAATACATAATCAATAAATTCAGTTATTTTAGAATTTCCTTTATGTGCTATAATTTTAATAGTTAAAAAGATCTCAAAATATAGAAAATAGTAAAAAACTTAGCGGGGTGTTTTTGTTTAACTTAAATATATATGAAAAAAGGAGACACATAAACATTACTTTCAAATATTCTTTAAATATTTTAATATAAATAAATATATATACTGAATTACATGAAACACTGCAGACTCTATAAATATATTGTCCTTTTGTAAAAAACACTTTACAAACTTTTTAGAGATATTGACATTCTAAAATTTATTAAACTGAACAGAATGAGATGGGCCGGTCATCTCATGAGAATGGAAAGTGATAGAGCTGCTTTGAAGGTTTTCAATATAACCCCTTTTGGACAATGACCAATGGAAAGACCGAAAAAGAGATGGGTCGACTGTTTAGAATTTGATTTTAATGTTATTAAGATAAAAAATGGAGATCCCCGGCCAAGAGGAGAACAGCCTGGCTGGATCTTTTAAAGAAGGCCAAGGCCCACAACAGGCTGTCGAGCCAGTTATGATGATGTGAATAAAACAGTTATAAGATAGTAATTTTTTTTTTTTTTTTAATAATTATTATTCTGAATAAATAAAATAATAATTCTGATATAAAAACAGAAACTGTAAAAAAAAAAAAATACTAACGATTGATCACAGGTGTTTTAAATGTTTCAGACTCAAAGCCATCCTTTTCTTTTACTTCAATAAAATCATCATCTTCTTCGTCATCCTCTAAAATAAAAATTTTAACATTCACCATCTACAAATGGAAACAGCAATTGAATTTATTTTACTTTATTACACATCAATGTAAATAAACTTTATAATTTTATAAAAGTACTTTATATCAAAAGATTTGACAAATGCTTCATAAGTAGAAAACCAAGTTAAAATAAGTATTCTTTTTTGCTTGAAATAAAACAAAATTTCAATTTAATTAAATAATATCTACAAAAATTGAATACACATAATAGTTTATTATAAAAGTTAAATGCATGCATATAAATCAAATAAAAAGTTATTCTTCAAATAGAAATACATAAATAGTTTTCTCTAGTTTTTACTTTACCATAACAAAATCAATAAATTGAAATTCAGTAGCTTCTTTGGAATAAAATTCAATAATTAACTACATTTTATTAATTACATTGTTGAATTTTTTAAACTAATTCCATAACACTATTCAATAAACCATTTGTACTATTATTTTTTTTTTGAAGTATTATAAATTCTTTCTTAGATATATGCACATATTCTAAATATGTATAGGCATTTCAAAATGGCAGAAAAATAACCTTTAATACATGCATTGTTTGTTCCCTTCTTTCTTCCTCAAAAAGACTTCTGCTTTAAAATGAATGTCATTTATATAATGAATGAATTTTGATAAAATTGGGAAATTATATATAATTAATATATACAATTAACAATATATGTATTTTTGTGACAAATTATAAACTCAAGTAAAGCAAATAGCACTAATTCATTTATAGATTAAAAACTGTTTAATAATTCAAAAAATTGCAACTAAAAAAGATAAAAAATAGTATAAATAATAATAATTTATTTTATTCAAATATTATTAATATAACACATTACCATATTTTGGAATATCAGGTTTTATCTGAAGATCTTTACATTTCTGTAATGCTGACACAATTAAATTTTTTAAATCAATAGCCTTCTTTAATGTGTCTGTACAGTCACTGCCTTTTGTGAGTGTCTGAAAGAATTTAGTTTTCTTAAAATAAAACTTATTTGAAACTTGCACTGTAAATTTAAAGTTTTTAAATAATCTAAAAAATTTCCCAATTCCTGTAGGAAAAATTGATGAGCAACATTAGAAATTTTTACATATTTGTATTTTTTTTTAATGAAATTTTTATGTAATATTCTAGAAAGAAAAAATTAAACAAGAAAATAATTTTTTTTATCTTCTTAAGGCACATTATTTATATTTGGTTAAAATTAAATAATAGAAAATTTCACAGCACTCAACCTTACTAGTCTAAAAATAAGTATTTAAAAATTATTTAATTTTTTCTTATTTTTATTAAATAAGTCTTTAAGAAAAAATGCATTATACTTACTAACTATATAATAAAGAATCTCGTGCATTTTAAAAAAATATATATTTAACTAATTTGTTCTTAGCCTGAAATTTTTTATATAATCAAATTGAAATATATTTTGAATGATCAAAACTAAATTCTATCTTACATCAAATAAATAAAAATATATGAAAAAAAGCAAATTCTAATTACTTTTAACCAGTTTGTCAACAATGGTAAATATCTAGTACTCATTTGCTTTTGTAAATCATTCAAATTTTCTATCACAGGTGAAGTATCATCATTATCTTTGATGGCAAATTCAGAATCTAAAAAAAAAAAAAAAAGATAACATGAAATATTATTACATTTAGTTAATGTCTATTTTTAAAATTTTAAATGTTCTTCTAAGCATATTTTTTTAACTTGTACAGAGATATATACAATTTTATAATTATTGGAAGTATCTATATGACAAAACAATTATTAAATGACACAACAACTTTGATAATTATAACTAATAAATAATCAGCATGAAACACAAAAAATATATATTTTCTAATATTAACTTAAAATATTAATTGCAAATAAGAAGAAATTCATAACTTTTAATCTAATTTTGCAAAATCAATAAAGGATGTTTTAAAATTAATAAGGTATCACAAATGAATTTCACCCTCTACTACAAATTATGCAAAATAATAAAGAAAAAAATGTAATATTGTAATAAACAGATATAATAAAAAAATAAACATTGCTTAAAAATACACCAAGCAATTCATTTGATTGTTTCGATGTGATAAAATTGATTATTTTTTAAAAAATTATATGGTAAACTATAATGGACAATCTGTAAGTTGTATCTCAGAAAATAATAATCACAAAATAGTTTTATTGTATTGTCATCAGCTAAGTGATTCCTGATATATTTTTTAAGAATTCTCAAATTCAAATATTTTTCCCAGATTTAAGTAGAGGGATTGTATACTAAGCTTTTTTTTTTTTTATATATCATTTATTTGATCGCAATATTTATTACATTAAAATTCAAGCAAAACATTTTTTAATTACATTTTATTTGAAATAAAATTAGCATATGTCAATAATGATTGAATTTTTTTTTTTTTTTTTAATTTTGATACCATATTATTTTAAAAGATCATATGTAACAAGATAATTATCTGAATGTATTTATAATTAATTAACAATATAAAGACATAACTAAATATTAAAAAGATATTTAAAATTACAAAAATTAATATAAAAAAATATAAATAATTTTAAAAATTAGAATGCATTCTTTTTCATAAAGAAATCTTTATGCAACATGAAGCGATTATCCACATTTTAGTTAATACTTAATATACATATTACTTACACTGAAATTATTAACTTACTTCCAGCAATTTCTATAGTGATTGTTTTTTTAATGTCATGAATTCCATGATGTCTTAAAGAATTGGCTAATGAACCATCTTCTAATTCAGAGGCATTAGATGTTTTAGAATTATTAACATCTATTCTGTTTCCGTTATCAACTGTATCAAAATCTTCACTAGAAAACAGCTCTTCTGAAGCATGAGGAACTAATAGTTTGAAACAGTTTTCAATCTGTAGAAGGATGTTGGAAATTTCATCACTTACTTCTAAATACAAAAACCATAAAATACAATATTATATTAATAAGCAAAACAATATATTTTATCATGCATGAAACAAGATGTTCAAAAAATTTTCAAGCATTTGAAGATGCAATAGAAGAACAGTAGTGAAGAAGAAGAATATTTTAAAATATTATGTGAAGAATGATATTTTAAAAGCATGTTTCCCCCTTTTTTGAGATCTTAGGGGAAAAAAAGTATTTGTAAAATTCTTTTTTGTTTCATTTTTTTTAACTTTTAATGCTATAATATTATTCTTCACACTATATATTTTTCTCCATTGCTTTATAAATCATATAATAATTTCAAAAGCATCGTAACTAACATATTTTAATTTATAAAATATATGTTTTTAAAAAATGTTATATTTTTAAAATATATATTTTTTTAACTTTTCAACTTTATTTATCAAAATGGAAACCTTAAAAGTTATGAAGAAATTTATAATTAAATTCTAAAATGGAAATTTTTTTCATTGAATTTTACATAGTGTTTCATTACTCAATTTTTTTTTTTTTTTTTTTCAAAATGGCTTTTTTTTAAATTTAAATTTAAAATGCCTAATAATATTGAGGTCAAATTCTGGTAGTAAATGTAAGGTAATTACAAAGAAAATAATAATATAACTTATAACAATAAATACAAACTCATTGTATTTTGTTTACATTAATAATGAATAGAAAAGTTTAAGAAATTAAAATACAAACCTATCATTTCTGATTTAATTTTATTGATCCTTTCATTTAACATTCTTTCCAATCGTTCTTTTTCTTGTCTGTCTCTCCGTCTTTGAGCTTCATTCCTAGCTTCCATATCATTAAAATCAACCTAAATTGATAGAAATTCTATTCATTCTTCTTGTTAGTATAAATTAACACTCAGTTAAATTTATTTTAAGAAAATGCATACAATATATATGAGGTTTAATAGAATTTTAAGCATTTAAAACTTAAATAAATTTCCACTTTTAAGTATAATTACATTAAATCTTTAAAAATTATAATACTTATTAGATACTATTTCATACTTAAATACATGATTTTTGTGAGTATTAAGGTTTTATAATAGAAAATTATATTCCCCAAACATAACAATAAGAAAAATGTTTTACAAACTCTTTATATAGATCATAAAAAAAACATATAAATTTATTTCACAATAAAGCAATATATATATATATTATAAAAATAAAAAAGGCATCGCTTTTTTTTATTATGTACAAAATGGACAATAATAATATAAATTTCCATTCATTTCCACAGACAATACAAAATAAAAATTAATTTCACATTCAAATAATGAAAAATTTCAACTTCTATATGAATAAATGTATAAGATATATTTATAGTAATTATAGAAATGAAAAGTACCTTTTTGCAATTTTTGAGGAAATTGAGAGCCAATCTTAAACGAATATATTCATCGCCAAATTCGTTAGCCCAATTTTGTATATATTCTAATCCTTTTAGTTTCAATTCTTTACCTCTTAACTAAAATAAAAAATATTAATAATAAAAAAAATCACCATTTATAGGAAAAAAGTGAATGAAGAAAGTAAACACAAAGTGAAATATTTAATAACAATATATGATAATTTTCAATAATGCATTTATAATAGATAACTTTTTATTAGAAATATATCAAAAGAAAAAGGCAGAAACTAACATTTAAATCAATAATATAAAGAATGAAATAAAATAAGAATATCAGCAAATTTTAAAATAACAATTATTATTTTTACAAAAATGTATTCAAGATCAATTTATAAATATTGATATTTAAGACTCAAGATTTTACAAAATTTATAGGGTTACAAAATTTTTTTTAAACAAAAGTTTTGATAAAATCTAAACAGTTATAAATTTTTAATTATAGTGCAATTGAGATTAAAAATAAGTCACTTAATTTAAAACTTTTTAATAAAAAAATTATACTATTTTTATATCCATACTTTTCTACACTTTGATAAAATATGTTATATAAAATTAAAAAAATAATTTTTTAAAATGATTTTTTTTTCATGTACAAGTGAATTAACAAATTAATAAACAGAATGTTGATAAAACAAAACAAATAGATAATAACAAATTATTTTTCAATATTAAACTTCAATAAAATTTTAAGAAAAATATGTCCTAATGAAATACATTTCTTTTATGATTTAGCAACATCTTTTTACATATTCCTAATATACAGGATAACTCAATTAAACAATAAGTATGCTATTTACTAATAAATTTTTGATAAATCACAATAAAAATATACAGTTTATTTTACAGAATCGCTTTCACTTTCTTGAAAATTAAATTGAATACATTGTAACATATTCTAGGATTTTTTTTCTATAATTTAAGTTAATTATTTTGCACAATTCATCGAATATTTTTGAATAATTTTTATAACCCTTTCATTTAAGTATCCCCACAGGAAAATTACATGAAATAAAATTATTAAACAATAACATGATAGGAATTTAAATGTATCACCCTGTATGTTTATCTATATATACATATATAAATTCATTGTATATATTACTTGAGGCAAAGGAAGAGGCTTATTTAGATTAGTTTCAACCACAAGTTCCAGGAATTCATCCAAATCCTTCTGAAGATGATTTCTGAAAACATAAGACCTAAGAAAAAGTTCATTTATGATCAAGAGAGTTGAGTAACGAACTTCAGAATGATTTCTCCTTAGCTGCACCATCAGAGTATAATAGGCAGAATTTATATTATCATCAGAAGCCCTAAAGAAAAATAATAAATTCTAAATTCTCAAACTAGATAAGCTTTGTGAAACATAAATTGAGAACAGTTTGAAAATAAAACAAAGCACCAAATGTAAAAATGCTGCCTAATCAACATCAATTATTATTTAATAAGTCATGATTTTCATCAAGATATGTAGTAAAAGTTTAAATCTTTGACTAAGTATCCTACTAATGGAAAAGTCTCCTAAGATTATCGAAAAAAATTAAAAATAATGTTTTAATTTAATGTTCTAACATATTTTTAAAGAGTTAAAATACTTTTTTAAAGTATATAAAATATACACTGTAAAAATATATAAGTAATTCCAATGACTTATTAATGGATGCATCATATAATATTTACAAAGCAAAAAATACTTCATTTAAAGAATATTTAAGCACTGGTAAAACAAAAATTAAGTTTGAATATTTAAAATTTATGACTTTTTTAATAAAAAAAATTCATATAGTAATACTATTAAAAAGTAACTACATAAAAAGGACCCAAAATATGTCCAAAAAAAATGTGACAATAACAGACAGTCCTTTTTCAAAAAAATTTAATATTCATTCTACAACATCTTTAAAAAGTCACTGCTGATTTTTTTTTTTTTTTTTTAATCATGCATTTTATTCAACTAAACTATTTTTATTACAGATAAAGTGCAATTTCAAATGACATGCACCAAAGACTTACTTGCAAATATCTCCCAGCTTTTTCATCAAATCAGGATCTAAGGTTTTCTTGCCAGTACTGGTCAATTTTTCAATAATCTTTGCAATTTGAGAATTTTTTGTAGTAGCCATAGAACTAAATAAAATAAAAATTGAACTTAATATTTTAAAAATGATGTTTTTGCAAAATTAATAAGCATTCACATGATGGCTACTAATTAATACACAGGCAATAAAAATTTTAAAACTAAAGCAAATTAAAAAGATAAATAATTTTTGCATTGAGCAATAATAATTATAATAGTTATTTTATAATGTATGAAACAAAATGAAGATCATGGAAATTACAATAATATTTACCAAATTTTTTAATTTTAGAATATATGGAATATTACATCATTTAAAATTAATATTTTTATGCATTTGCACTACTACATCCAATTAATGTATAGCTTCAAGTCTTTACAAAAAAAGTTATTTACGAATAAAAAAAAATTTAAACATACAATTAAATTTGTGTGTCTTATTATAACTACTACGGAAAAATATATTTTTATATATATTTTAATCAAAAAAAAAAAATTTCTTTCTACAAAAATTTTATCTCAATTTTTTACTCAAATCCTATTCACTAAACATATTAATGAGATAAAAAAAATTAATTCATTACATAAGTAAATTATTTATTGATTAAAATTGTTTTAAATTTATATTTATACCTGAATTTTTGTTGTTTTAACATTTGTATATGAAATTCGATGAACAATGTTTAGTGTTTCTGTATGAGCTAAAAATGATTCCAAATTATTTAGTAAAAATATTCATCCAATTTCTTCTAAATCATAAATAAAAACAATGATGAAATTCACTTGACTTAACTAGTCGCCTTGAGATGTATGCTTGCTGTTGCTGCTTTATCTCAATTTATTCAAATGCTGTTAAAGTTTTTTTTTTTTCTAATGCAGCTGGCAACAAGACCGAGATCTTCGCCATAAGGGCTGCACCGATGTTACTCACTTTGCATTACCCAGGGGGCGTGTGTAACTTGATGGTAAGGTACGGACGCGGAGTAACAATGCCCCCGCAGCGCTCTACGATCCTATTAGGAGCGGGATCTACAGTTTAAAGTGGATTCCGAACCACTACAAACATCCATGAGCAAAACCGGGATTTGAACTCGATACCTGAGGTACCGAACGTCAGAGCGCTAGCCATTCGGCCATCAGAAGATCTGTTAAAGTACTAGATACAAAAATTTGACAAAAGTGAAAATGAAATCTTTATAAAGGAACTACTCAAAAACTCGAAATTCTTGATTTCAATGCCCATGATGCATTACAAAATCCTCTTTAAAAGAAAAGAATCGTAGCACGTACTTTCGTCAACCAAAAGAAAATAAATAAGATGGGTAAATTTGAAAAAGAAAGAAAGAGATAAACTGCAGATCAGATAGACCATAATATTTTAACAGTTGAACGATGATTAGAACATAATGAAGTACAACTAGTAATTGAAATAAAAAGTGAGTAAATAATAACAACCCTAGAAAGAAAAAGTGGGGTACTCCATAGCTCACAGAGTCAAAAAACTTTTCTTAGAAATTGTAGTATCATAATATATACATATATATATATATATATATATATATATATATATATATATATATATATATATATATATATATATATATATATATATATATATATATATATATATATATATATGTATATATACACGAGTATATCTTCTGACATATCAAATATCCAAGAGTAAGAAAGAACTTTGTATCCAAAAGAGCTTTGTAAATTTTTTCTGACTTCTACATATTTTATGCATTGAAAAGAAAATGTGTTCAACTGTTTCCGGATGTTGCAGATCGGGTATAAAGAAGGTGAAGTCAGGCCGAACCTATGGAATTTAGAATTACTAGGATATGGCTTTGAACGAAACCTGAATATAAGAATGTCTTCTTTTCGATGAGTAGGAAGAAGTACATGAGAAGTTTTAATACTATCCAGATGACTGAATTCAGGGCATATTCGCCACCTGTCCACTGTTCTGTTGCCTTTATCTGGCTTTTTTTTTTTTTTTTTTTTTTTTTTTTTTGAAATATGAGGTCTTCCAGTGATATCTAATGAGATATTATTACCTTTACAAACCGAAACAATTACAGATGGTATATGGACTGCATGATGAGTTGCTGCATCTTGATCGGTGATAGACCATGGGCTGAGAGAGTGTCCACTCCATTAAGAAGGGAAAGATGCTAACTCACTCTCTTGACGGATTTTCTAAAAGGGATATTTTGGGAGAAGGAGAGAAGAGAGTTCTGCGACGAGTAGACAAGAACTGTCGTTTTTCTCTTTTTCTGAAAGTGACTAAACAGGCTGAAGATTACGCCTGTTTACAAAGTGAGCCCTTATGGTTTCGTGTATCACGACATGTGATAATTAAGACCTGTCGTATACCGGTCTCGGATGCATTAGATCGTATTAGTCGTAAACCTCGGATGCATTAGATTCGTCGTAGACTCGAGAACTCTGAAAATCTCCGACCTTGGAGTGAATTGCATTTGAGAATCTAACTTGTATTTTTAATTTTCATTTCTTTGTAAATAGAGTTCTGTATATATGTATGTATAGCATGTAAATAAAAATTAAAGTGTTTCCATGAACCTGAAAGTAGCCCTCTTTTTGAAGCCGTTCTAGGTCTAGCATATGTCGAGACGTTACAATACTAACCATTGTAATGATAGATTCATTGAGTTGATATAGAGAGTGTCGGAAATTTATTGATTGCATGACTAAGTTGTGTAAAAAAAATGAAAACAACAGAAATAAAATATCTTTATTAAAATTAGCAAATATAGTTTTGTTATTTCCAAAATGAATATTTCTATTAAGATCTTCGAATTTAGAGTAAAAAGAGAGTATTGAATTGTTCGAGCTTTATTATCATGTATATTAAGTATAAATAAATATATTTTTTGAAAGATAATTTAATATAATATATTATTTAAAATAAGTAGTATAGTATATATTATTTAAAAAATATTATTTCATTTATATATGACTAAATTATAATAATATTACTTCGTTTTATAATAAAATAACTATTCAAATAAATGTTTATTTAAATTATTTTATGGATACGAGACAACTACCTGTGGGAGTAAAAACCCCTCAAACCTCCACATAATCAAATTATTAAAAATTACATTTATGCGTTAAACTTCTATAAAGATAGGTAAAAATAATTAGCTTTTAAAAAAATGATTAAAAGATAAATAAAATTAAACTAAAATAATAAAAATAAATAATTTAAATTAAATTAGACAGATACAATTAGGAATACCCAAAAAAATTAAAAACTCGGGATCGTTGCTAAACAAGTAGGAGCAGAAGTGGAAGCGAGCCAATGGGCGATAGCTCCTCCTTATAAGAGGCGGGGAAAAAGGTAGATAGTGTGGCCGTAATGATTGAGGAATTGTACACTAGATGGTGCCATAAAAACTCCAACTCAATTTCGGGGAAATGAACACTAGATGGCGCCATGAGACCCCAATTCAATTTCGGCGAAAGCTTGATTTTGCGGATACGGATACGGACGTACCTGTTACGAAGTACCTGTGGCGTATATATACCCCTAAGACCTCTACATAATCAGATAGGTAAAAATAGTAAGCTTTTAAAAAAAATTAATAAAAGATAAAGACAATTAAACTAAAATAATAAAAATAATTAATTTAAATTAAATTAGACAGGTACAATTAGGAGTCCGAATCTCGTATCCAAAAATTTAAAAACCCGAGATCGTTGCTGAACAAGTTGGAGCAGAAGAGGGAGCCAATGGGCGATAACTCCTCCTTCAAAGAGGCAGGATATAAGGTAGGTGGTATGGCCGTAATGATTGAGGAATTGAACACTAGATGGCGCCGTGACAACTCCAATTGAATTTCGACGAAATGAACACTAGATAGCGCCATGAGAACTCCAATTCAATTTCGGCGAAGGTTGATCTTGCGTAACTCTTGAATTGTCGTAGCTAGAGCATTTGTTACATAATAATTTGCATAAAAATGAAAAAATTTTAAATTAAAATTAAAACCAATTTAATATAAAAATAGAAATAACAATAAAAATAAATAAAAATGATTAGATAATAAAATATTTACACTTATACACTGGAGATTTATATACAAAAGTTAGGCAGCATTTATAAACGTAAAGATGCATGTCTTAGCAGTTAATTTTAAAAAATTAGAATTTTAATAGCCAAAGAGAACCTCAACCATTGAGAACCATTTTGATCATTGTAAATTCCTCTAACTCTTTTGAGTCAAGGGAAAGATTCAATCTCCGTATCGTAAATGGCTCGGGGCCATTTACGGGAGCTACTAACACCTGAATGATAGACAGGTATAGTGCTTAAGAATTTGGGGGCATTTTTCATAAAAATTTTTAGAAATTTTGAATTTAAAATCCATAATAGATTTAAGGTCAAGATCTTTAATGATTTATTTTCTTCTAATAAACCAAAGAGCATTAACGATACTGGCTACCTGTCGGTTTTGAAATACTTGCTACTTTCTGAGATTAACCAATGAGGTGGATGCCCAAATAGGACAGCCATAGGTGAGAATTAGTTGACGGATTGACATGTAGAGCAAAAGAAAAATTATTTTTGGATTTAATGATCCTCTTGTTTTTGTATACCTCGGATGTTTCCAACCAACAAAAGACAATTAAAACTGAAAAACGGGGAGGATAACTGTGTGTTACTGCAACCTCATAGTTTAGGGATTCTTTTACTGTCACTATGAACACTAAAACTTTTTTTTCTGGCTACTATTCGTATTTTGTTTGATTCGTTAATAAATGATTCTTACAGATTAAAAAAAGTAATGTAGGTATGAAATTTAGCTGTAATAGGTATAAAATTTTTCAATACACTTCAACTTTAAATAATCATTGTTAATAAAATACGATTTAATGAAGATCAAGTTATTGAATGTTTTTTTATTTCCAATGGCAAGAGAAAATGACAAACAAACTCTTACAAGATCAAAACAATGGAGAACATACACTAGAAAAAGAAAACAATAAGAGAAAAAGTCAATGTCTCATCAGCAAAGTTCTAGCACTCCAATATCTTTTCACCTCTGAGTCCCCATGCAAGGCCGTGCTTCCTTATATGTGGTGTCTGTCCATGATCTTGTCTTTCCCATAGAGCGGGCAATTTGAGCTATCAAAAATGTCAATGCGTTGCAGATGGTTCGCCAAACACTCATGAAAGCAAATCTATATTCAGTGACAGCTTTTTCACGAGGTTTGTCCGAAATATACTGTTCCTCCAACTTATTGAGGAAATACGAGTAGTGACTTCCATCTAAGTCTCATTTAATTTTTGATATAAAGTTCCATGGAATGAAAATAATTGCAAGTATTGACTGTTGGACTATCCGTGTGTCCTTCTTAGCTAGAAAATCTGCTTGATAATTATCTAAAGTGTCACATTGTCCAGGGATCCACTGGAGGACGATGTATCCCAGTACCTTCAATCTTTAAAGAAGATCTCAACATTCTAAGATATTCTTAGAAGAAATGCTGCTTTTGGCCCGATTAACTTCTATAGCATCTCTGGACTCCGACAGAAAACTATCTTGCTGTAAAGGTGTCTAGGGACAAGTTACTGTAGAGCCACACAGATAGCCATTACATCTCCATTGAAGGCAGTTTTTTTTGTTTTCCAACAAGAACATAGAGAGAAAAAATTGAAGAATATATTCTGCTTCGGTATTTGGTGAATGTTCAGTCAAAGAGCCTTCAGTATAAATATGCAATCATTTAGGTTCGGAATACCGGGTAGGGATGGTCTTAAAGGTTAGGATCTTCCAGCTTTGCTGTTGTAACTGATTCAATTGGTTGAGAAAGATTCAGATTAGTAGTTATCCTGACGTGGTAAAAGGGATTTCAACGAATCAAAAACCTCTGAATATAACCCTCTTCAATTTCAGATCTGTCCTCAAGTCAAAACCCCTCTGAAGAAAACCACTTTGTGTTTTCAGATGCCTCTGTTTGTTTCGATAACAGTCTCAAAAGGGCACTTTAATTCTAGTCCATACAGCAGTCCTTTCATACAGCACAAGAGCCCTCTCCTCAATAATCGTCTGAATGGATTTACTATTTGTCAAAAGCAGCATTAAGTCTATGGGAGTAGTCTTTACCGCACCAATTATCAACTTGGGTATCTGGTTTTGCAGTAAAGGCTCGTTTCCACCGAGGCGTAAGAGGTGGCGACGCGTCAAGGGCAGGGAAAAAAATTTTTTTCGGCCAGTTCACACCGAAGCTTCAGAAATCGCTTTACGCTTAATGAAGTTTCAATTACTTTTACTAAATGGCAGATCTACTATTGGCTCAATCCAAGTCACATGACGCGGCACGCATTTGAGAGATGAAAGTGATTGGTTGAGAGTTGTGATTGGTCAACGCCTAACGTCTCGGTGGGAACGAGCCTTAACTCCAATTTTTTTACTCTGGGGCGGTCATTAGGACCTCTTAACAGTAGGTAAAAAAAGGCAAAACAAAAGTTTTATATGCATTTACTAGCGTGTTCGGGCACAACTCCAAACACAATCGGCTAGACTTTTAAGGATAGGAAAGCATTTTTCAACCTTCTCGATCACGTTGCCAATATGAAGTTTCCAGCTTAACTTATTAACTCTCAGGTATGTAAATTTATCCGTTTTTAACAATTCTTTAAAAGATTAAAGAATTATTATCTCTCACAAGCAAATTCATAATTGAATAGTTATTCAGCAGAATAATTGTTGTGTATAAATTCATAATTATGAAATGAAAAAAAAAGTTATAATAATTAACAAATGGAGTGAAATAGCAGAAACAAAATTAAAAAGAACTCCATAATGCATTGCAGCTTAATAAAGGATGAAAAAAAAGATATTCCTATGATTGGCTTGCTTAACTGTTTACATGTGACAGTCTTAAAATTCCTAACAAAAAAAAAATGTCAACTTAAATTGTTAAAACAATTAGATGCTTAAAATCGTTATTTTAATTTCTCTTTTATTTTGAAAATATTAAAAAAAAAAAAAAAAAACTATAAATCTTGTAAAACAACAAAGTACATAATTATATTCATATATTTAATTTAAAAAGTTTATTTTATTTAAATTTATACATAAATGAAAAAATTAACTGTATGTTTGTTTTCCTTTTTTCACATTTAATCAATTTTTGTAAATAATTTTGCCTATTGTTTTTCACTATAGCAGAGCCTTATAAAGCATCACGGTTCAGTTAAATACTTCTTTGTGTCAAGATACTAGTTCTTGTTCTCTTTTCCGGCGTCCCTTCTACTGTGCTGACGTGAACAGATTATCCTGTTTTAAACATTCTCAAATAAATTAATAGCAATGGCTCAGCGAGAAAGAACTTTCATCATGATTAAACCCGATGGTGTACAGAGGGGCTTAATCGGAAAAATTATTTCCCGATTTGAAGAAAAAGGCTTCAAATTGGTTAGCATGAAATTCATGCAAGTAAGTTGATCACACGTGTTTCAAGCGTTCTTGTATAGGATAAGAATAAATCAATGCTAATAATTTACAGATGAAATTTTTGCATTTTTTTTTCACTACTTGTAAAATTTAAAAAAAAAAAAAAAAAAAAAATTATTGTGGGAGCTTCAGTATTTAGTGGATGATTTAATTTTTGTTAAAAGTGAATTAATTTGTTTAGCATCGCCTAACTTAACATTTACTATTTTAAGGTTGATATGTTTTAATCAATTTTTATCTCATCTGGTAAAAAAAAAAAAATTTTAAGAAATTTTTTTTTTTTTTTTGAAATATTAACTAAATTTATATAGTGTGATAAGTGATTGTTTAACTGGCTTGGTAAATTGAATAATAGCATTTGCATTTAATGTGTGAAATGTAACATTTCTGTTTAACATAGTATAGTTAAGTCAAAAAGTTCATGTCCTTTAGAAAACTAAAAAATAGTGTTAATAATGTCCAAGAAAATAAATTGTGGTAATAAGTTTTTTTTTTTTTTTTTTCCAGGCTTCTCAGTCTCTCCTTGAGCAACATTATGCAGAGTTATCCAGTATGCCCTTTTTTAATCCATTGGTTCAATACATGCAACTTGGACCTGTTGTTCCCATGGTAAGTGTTACAATTACTCCAAAACAATTGGTAGATTATAATCAATTAACAGCAAACATTTTGTTACTTAATCAGCAATGTTTTTAATATTTTATTATATGGTGCTATTATTTCAAGACTAATATTTAAAAAAAAAATTACAAATATCTTGTGTTGTAAGATATATTGAAACAGTTGCTTGTGATGTTATTTCAATTAAATTATAAAATTGATTTTTTTTTAGGTATGGGAAGGACAAAATGTAGTTAAAACTGGAAGGGACATTATTGGTGCCACCAATCCTGCTCTTGCTGCCCCAGGAACTTTAAGAGGAGATCTCTGTATTCAAGTGGGGAGGTAAATTTGCAATTTTTTATGGTCTACTATTATTTCAAGACTAATATTTAAAAAAAAAAAATTTCCCTAGAGCATTACATACACAATATATTTTATGTTTTTATAATGTAATTTTCCTAATATATGTTGTATAATTATTAGAATAATTGATCCGTGTGCATTAGAAAAGTTACCCAAACGTGATTAGTACTTGTTCTATAACAGTTCATTTACTAGTTTGGTTTTAATGTCAAAGAATTGTTATTCCTAAATTTCATTCTAAAAAAATATTTACTTCTATTTTAGCTATAGAGTAGGATGTTATATTTTATAAATAATAAATGTCTTTTGTGTTCAAAGATTTATATAATAAAACTTCCATGTATTATTTTTTAGGAATATTATTCATGGTTCAGACTCGGTACCAAGTGCCGATAAAGAAATTGCATTGTGGTTTAAAGACGAGGAACTGGTTAATTATAAAACTGCTTTAGATAGTTGGATTTATGAAAATTGAGTATTGCTATTTTTTAACTAAAAATAAATAATTTTTTTAATTGATGTCTCTTATTTTATTGTAAAACATAGTTATTTCAAAATCACTTTATTCAATTCAAAGAGTTACCATATTTCTCATTTTGGTATATCATAGTTATAATAATTTTCTAGATACTTATCAAGTTCTTCATTTTCAAGCACCATGTCAAATCTTGCAGATAGAAGTCTTTTTCGAGATTGCAAGGCTTTTCTGAAATTATTAATTTATTTTTTTAATTTGATAATATTTTGATTTTAAAAATAATTTAAGCAAACCATATCTTTGCATCAAAATTTCACAATGAAGATACTTTTTATTTCCTAAAGCCTTATAACTTCATTAAAAATATTTTCTTGCATGAAGAACCTTTCTAAAAAATATTCAGTTTTTACCATTAATTAATTGTAAAGAAAGTACTTATATTAAGGTTGCTACAATAGGGAAAGTTAGTTATTTTAAGATTTTTTGTTTAACAGATAGTTAATTTCAAAAGTACTGATTACAGAATTTTTTAGGAATTCATTCTTGTTTTTCCCATTATATTAATAAAAGGAATTAACTTGGGAATTTTTTTTTTTTTTTTTTTTTTGTCAGCAGAGAAATTAAGGTAGTATTGTACATTATATATTAAATAATTTTAAATGCCATTTAACCAAAAAATAAATTGCCTGTATGTTTCCAGGAGTTCAAACACACTTTCCCATAAAAGAGATTTTGGTATTATTTTATCTACAGTCTTCCAAAACTCTTCATGGACTTCATATGTTGCCTCTTTTTCATCTAAAGATAAATCTTGGGAATTAATTGACTGCCTGTAATAAGACATTACATATAGTTTAATTATTACCATCATAAAGATAGTAAAATTCCTAAACTTGTTATAAAAGAGTGACTTGCTTATAATTATAAAACTAAATACTTAGAAATAATCTATACATTTACTATAATTTTTTTTTAGTAAAATAAATTTTTCATATTAAACATTTAAAAGATAAAGGTTCATTCTAAACCAATAATTTTTCACCTTTTTTTTAGTCCTGTTTTCAGATCCTCAAATGTTTGTATAAAATTACAAATAGAACCAATTAATGTTCTCAGTTTTTCTAGATTTGCAATAGTGTAACTTGATATGAAAGTTGGTATTTGAGTGGGAAATGTTAATTTAATCAAAGGTCAGTTGTTGAAGTTAATAGATTAATTTTTCTCTAACCTCTTAGGCCACTGCTTTGAGATCATTATGAGCTGGAGGCTTGTGAATTAATTGCCTTTGTCAAATCATAAGATTATTGTTATGGTATATAATTCAGTTATTTTAATATTGGCCTCATTTGCTAATTTAGTTGCTTATTCTTGTTGGGTTGGCAGTTCAAACTGTTTTTCAATAACTTCATGCCTTAGGATAAAAAGTAGAAATTTTCCAACTATGGATATCACTAAAAGTGAAGTAGTATACTTAAAAAAAAAAATATATATATATATATATTTCTTGTTCTCTGAAATAAATGATTTTTATAGGCATTATCTAATAAATAAAAAAAACTATTTAGCAGACCTTGTGATATCTGTTTTCAAATTTTGTTAGAAAGATGTAGTGAGCTATAAATTATTTAAATTTGTGTCATTCATGAATTTAGTGGTAACCAAAGTCACACCTATCTCTAGCCCTATTTCTGTTGGATAATGAAGGAAAGGATGTATGGCACCTTTTTAAATTATTTTTTTTTAGCATATGTAAAAAATTTATCTTGGGCATGATTTATGTCCTAGTCCAAGATCATTTCAATAATCTCTTTTGAATGTGTTAAAATACTTGCTTTATATGAGTATACAAAATTTGAATGTAGCTGTTATTTCATTGGTTATGAATTTACTTCAGAAGGGGTTAATTCTTGGCTATTGTGAAAGAAATGGAAGATAAATTTTGTCCTTGAACTGTATTTAATTAAGCAAGATGTTTTGAGCACTTAGTATAATTAAATGCTTGAAATTCTCAAATATTTTAAATGTTATTTTGTTTCATACACATTCAATTATGCGACCTTATATATTTTTCTGGATTAACTTGTACATTACTCTGATGCATATATATCTGTACACATGTAAACACTTATTCACAATGTAGGTTTGGCAGTCCAAATTCACCTTTTTGAAAATCAAATTATACCTTCTCAAAATTATTTCTATGTTAGTACTTATACATATGTATGTGTATAAAGATGAATACATATTTCTCTATGAGTAGAGATGTGCTGGGTAAAAATGTATACTTAAAAACATTTGCATTGTATATACAAACTTACCAAGCAGAAAGATCATTGTAGTTGAGATGGTAATTTTTTGATTTAAAAATTACCTTTTAAATAAAATGAATTCAAGAATCTTTGATTTTGTTTACAATATATTTGTACATTATGAGTTATATATAAAATAAAAATAGTATAACAAAAATTGGTACTTACGTATTAACAGTACCTTGGCGGTTTTTAAGTGGCGCCAATATAACAGCTGCAGATTTGCTGAGTTTTGACGCCATTTTGTAGTGCTACGAAAATGCGTATGGTGGATTTGCCAGAAACAGAACAAGATGCAATTTTATTTTTTCAGGAGCGAAATATTTTACCAAAACAACGAAAATGTCCCAATTCCCATGACATGAAACTTTATTTTGGTGAACGTATGTTTTGGAAATGCAATTTCAGTCAGTGTGTTATCGTGTGGGACTTAGAAAACTCCGTTTGACTACTTTGTGTTTAAATGAAGTGTTTATGACTAATTTGTGTTTATATAAAGTGTTTTGAATTTTGAAATCGTTTTGATTTTAAATGAAGTGTTTTATTATTTGGAATAAAAATATTTTGAAAGCGTTTTGATTTTAAATGAAGTGTTTTATTATTTGGAATAAAAATATTTTGAAAGCGTTTCGATTTTAAATGAAGTGTTTTATTATTTGGAATAAAAATATTTTGAAAGCGTTTCGATTTTAAATGAAGTGTTTTATTATTTGGAATAAAAATATTTTGAAAGTGTTTTATTATTTGGAATTTGGAATAAAAATATTTTGAAATCGTTTCGATTTTAAATGAAGTGTTTTATTATTTGGAATAAAAATATTTTGAAATCGTTTCGATTTTAAATGAAGTGTTTTATTATTTGGAATAAAAATATTTTGAAATCGTTTCGATTTTAAATGAAGTGTTTTATTATTTGGAATAAAAATATTTTGAAATCGTTTCGATTTTAAATGAAGTGTTTTATTATTTGGAATAAAAATATTTTGAAATCGATTTTTTGATTTTAAATGAAGTGTTTTATTATTTGGAATAAAAATATTTTGAAATCGTTTCGATTTTAAATGAAGTGTTTTATTATTTGGAATAAAAATATTTTGAAATCGTTTCGATTTTAAATGAAGTGTTTTATTATTTGGAATAAAAATATTTTGAAATCGTTTCGATTTTAAATGAAGTGTTTTATTATTTGGAATAAAAATATTTTGAAATCGTTTGGATTTTAAATGAAGTGTTTTATTATTTGGAATAAAAATATTTTGAAATCGTTTCGATTTTAAATGAAGTGTTTTATTATTTGGAATAAAAATATTTTGAAATCGTTTCGATTTTAAATGAAGTGTTTTATTATTTGGAATAAAAATATTTTGAAATCGATTTTTCGATTTTAAATGAAGTGTTTTATTATTTGGAATAAAAATATTTTGAAATCGGATTTTAAATAAAAATATTTTGAAATCGTTTCGATTTTAAATGAAGTGTTTTATTATTTGGAATAAAAATATTTTGAAATCGTTTTGATTTTAAATGAAGTGTTTTATTATTTGGAATAAAAATATTTTGAAATCGTTTCGATTTTAAATGAAGTGTTTTATTATTTGGAATAAAAATATTTTGAAATCGTTTCGATTTTAAATGAAGTGTTTTATTATTTGGAATAAAAATATTTTGAAATCGTTTCGATTTTAAATGAAGTGTTTTATTATTTGGAATAAAAATATTTTAAATGAAGTGTTTTATTATTTGGAATAAAAATATTTTGAAAGCGTTTTGATTTTAAATGAAGTGTTTTATTATTTGGAATAAAAATATTTTGAAATCGTTTTGATTTTAAATGAAGTGTTTTATTATTTGAATAAAAATATTTTGAAATTATTATTTGGAATAAAAATATTTTGAAAGCGTTTCGATTTTAAATGAAGTGTTTTATTATTTGGAATAAAAATATTTTGAAAGCGTTTCGATTTTAAATGAAGAGTTTCATATATATTTTATTATTTGGAACAAAAATTTTAAGTGTAGATTGGCGCCACTTAAAAACCGCCAAATCTGTAGCTGCGGTTGACGCGTGTGCTCTTTATTGGCGCAACTGTCGCCAAGGTACCGTTAATACGTAAGTACCCAAAAATTAAGTGCATAGAAATATCAAACATTTGAATAAAATAATTTCAGTATGATATAAAATTTTAAAAAGTGAAACTTTAAATATTTTTTTTTATTCAAATAGCTTACCAATATCTCTAATTGCAGTTTTTCCATACAAAGAAGAAATGTACCAAACCTCAGAATAGGGGCTGTTGGGATTTGAAGCCACGGGGGTGAGAAGTAGCCAAATGTAGTAACACAGGTTTCTTCTACTAGACCTTAATTGGTTAGTTATTCTAATAGTCATTTGATTCTGAACCACGATGCATTTACTTTCGATTGGCGATATCTAATTTTGAGGTTAAGACTTCCATGCATTACTTAAAATTGCTTGTCGCGTGCTACAGCAGTGATATGAAATGGCAAGGTATGTTGAAATTTATTGAATGATGTATACGTTTGAAGGATTGATTTAGAATGTTGTGCGTCCTATTTGTGGTAAGGATACCATTCTAACGGTTATGACAGATAAATCAGATGAATACATGTGGAGGTGCAGGGCGAAATTTAATGGTGTAGCACAAAATGAAGAGATCTATTCGTCAAAATTTGTGCTTCTCTCAATCAGAAATGAGTTAGTGCGATATTATAAGAATAACGTATAACTCGATCCTCGGGCATTCGATTCGACTAAACATCAATGCATTAACATACATATTTTAAATCAGAATTTAGTTAAGAATAGTGAAATGAGATATGCGATTTTAGATCTAAATCGATATTTCTATGTGTATAGATTTATTGTCCAGGCCTAGTCAGGAGTCAGTTTGAAAATCCGATTCTTTCATAAAAATATTTTTTTCTCAAAATTCTTGGAATTAATCTTATAATTAAATATTAAGAAAACAATTCTTTTGTATCCTTCAATAATACAACCAGTAGCAAAGACTTACTACTTTAGCATCATACCAAGTACGTGTTGAGAAACCTTTCTCAGCACTGAGGCTTGTAAAAGTCTTTGGATCAACAATGAAAATAGATGTTATACAAACTATTCTTTTGTTGAGAAAAAATAATATTTAATGCATTACAAATAGAGCTGTTCTATAATACTTAGGTACCTGTTAATTTGGTACCGTTATTTTTAGATATGTGTATTTTTTGTTTGCAAATATGCACGAATATCGCTGCGCATGCAAACACAAATACATACACAAGCATATATGTAGACTTCTCTACCAGTCTAGCAAATTTTTAACGACAGAGGGAGGCAATCTAGGGGTGTATTTCAAAGCGAAATAAAGAAGCGTTGGTTTTCTCTCAACAACACATATTTAATGAATATATTTACAGAAAGTATTGATACATTCGTAACCATTTTCTACCGCTGCTTGACGCAGCGTCTCCCATGTCAGTTAACGTTCTCTTCTCGCGCCCAACTACGGGGTTTTTTCCCTTCTTCCAGGGCCAGAGTTCAAGGTCCAATACTGCCACTACATGGCAAAAGGTTGGTATGAAAGGCGCATAGTCCGTGATGTGTTTCCATCTGGTGCTTAGCAGGCAAACAAATCCTACATATATAGTAAACGTATAAATGCATGCCCATATCTATAGAAAACACACATTCATACATATACACGTGGAGATATGTATGCAGATGCCTAGATATGCTCATGAACATACACACGCGTGCATGTTTACGCACATGCATATATATACACTGCACATACATAGATAGATAAATACACACGCTGAACCATATACATACACAAGCATAAATCTGCATACTCATAAATAAACAAACATGCATGTATATACACTCATTTACACATACAAACATATACTCGTATATTTATATTCATATATATATATACACGCGTAAACGTCCACATAATTACACACTGATATACATGCATATACACGTGCAAACATACACTCTCATATATTCACACACGGATGAATGATGAATACATACGTAAGTAAATATGCACTTGTTGTTGAGGATGCTTAATTAATCATGCTTATTAAAAAAAAAAATGTAGATTATCCTACGGATATTCAAGCATGTATCTTTATTCATACCAATTAATCAATGTTCATAGAGAAATATATATTTATACATACATATGCATATACGTCATTATAAATACTCATAACTTATGTACAAGTATTAACAAATAAATAATACCCTAGTTTTGAGTTTGCCAAAATGTTAATTTTATTAGCAAAGAGGTGAATTTGGATTACCAAATCTGTAATTTATCTCTACTCTAGGGAAATTAACTAGAAATCTTGGAAAAAAAAATTTTCATCAAATCTGGTAGCTTGGTATTAGTTAAGATAAATATAAATACCAACCTCTTCAGCCACACAAAATGTAGAAAGCCATCTAAAACACCATTAAGATCGAAAACCACTGAGTCACCGTGTCTTTTAGAAAAGTGTTTCATGTGATCTTTTAAATCTTGAATGTCTTCAACAAAATTTATCTTGAATACCTGAAAAAGGAATTTAGGCCATTGCAATTAATAAATGTATTGCTGTTCCATGTGCAGAAACACACTGGGGTGAAAAACTTTATCAATAATGCGATTTTTAAGCCGACAGCCAAAATATTGTAGAAAAGGCCTCGCTGTGATCAGTACAATGAACATCCAATTCAGTAGAAAGGTGATTCAAATACAAGCGTCAAGAACAAGACGTGAGAACATGCAGAACACGTGAAATCAGCGCGTACAGTGCAAGACTACAAGCGCTATTAAAGACAATCTTTTGCAAGTTCAACTGAATTTTTACATGCGATTTAACTATAAGCATCTGTCTGGAAGACTTTATACGTAGAATGATCGAGGAGCCAAGAGTTTAAAATTGACATTTCACGAGATTGGAAAGCCTTACAAATCACAGGTACAGTTGAAGGAAATATCTGTGGTGATCGGCCAAGAAAAACAATACCAATGTGTTACCGTCTTGGAAAAAAAAAAAGAGAGATCCTTCTCAAGAGAGAGAAAAAGAGATCAATCTCAAGAGAGCTCTTTATTGTGGCCAGTCACTTTCATAAAGGGGGATCTATTTGCTTGCATTGCCGAATGTTGCATCTCATTGACGGCACCATTTAGACTGGTGTAAGAAACACAAAGACTGGACATCTCATCAACTGAGTCATGTCCTCTTAATAGATGAGGGTCCTTTTCACAAGCGATTCTTAATGTTAGTTGATATGGAAACATGTAATTACACTGTTTTATCCCAATAACAACAGAGAAGTTATAATAAAGGGGCGGATTAAACTCCAAATTTTCGACAGAGGCACTATTTTCAGAGATCGCTAATGTCATCATGCCTTTGTTCCGAGGTTCTATTGATGCAGGCTTCATTTTCGTAAATAATAATGCCAAACGCTATTGGATTCGTAATGTTGAGGAACTTCTAGAAAGGGAAGATATCACAATGAACTGATCAGCCTACTCCTCTGATTTAAATTCCATAGAACATGTTTAGGAAGACACTTTTTCGTAAAGATTGCATCTACCAAACAGCCTAAACAGATGCTGATTGAGAAATGGACACTCTTACTTCTACAACTGTTGGACCATGTATCGAAGCATGGTCCAACCATTGTTGGAAAAACGGTAAATAAGCAGTCGTTGCTATTAAGGGAGATCATATTTCTAGTTTGTTGTTTTTCATCTTGTGTTGGCGGTCTGGTGGCTAATTGGCTAGCGCTCTGGCCTTTGGTACCACAGTCTTCAGGTTCAAATTCTGGCAGTGGCAGGAATGTTTGTGAGTGGTTCGAAAACCACTTTAAACTGCAGGTCCCAGTCTAATTAGGGCAAAGTGTGCACAAAATGACTGTAGAAAGACAAACCAAACCAACTTGTGTTGACAAACATTTGTACCCGCTACTCATTTATTTGATCGGGGTTTTTTTTTCCCTATCCCTTTTTGTGTTAATATGCTTTATCTTGAAGTACAAAATATTTCTCTGTTGACTGAATTTCAAGTCGCCTTGGTAGTTTCAGAGTCATGACAGAAAAGAAAACAGTCGTGTTGTTGCTGTTTCTTATCCCACTTGGCAGACATCTAAGCCAAGCCCACGAGCCATATGTATTCATAATTGAAGGGGAAGGAAGCAGCTTCTGTTGTGATGGAGCACCCTTAGGTAGAAGTCTGACTTTGGTTCCGTAACGCTCTACAGTCATAGGAGACCGGGACCTACGGCTTAAAGTGGATTCCGAACCACTAAAAACATAAATGGCACCACCGGGACTCGAACACAGCGCCAGAGAGCTAGACACTCGCCATTCAGGACCAAAACAGTCGTTGTTAACGTTTTGCACATCATAATATAAAATTTTACAAATAAAGTTGTTTGGGGATGTTGTATTTTTTTTTTTTTTTTTTTTTTTTTAATTCTCTTGTTTAATATGTTACTGAAATACAAAAACAATTATCTCAGATGTATTCTAAAGACAATTTGAGCTTAACCTACTTTGAACAATTCAAGCCACCGTACTTCTTGTTCGATTTCTAAAGTCTTCTTCACATAATCTACCCACTGGAAGTCTAACATGTACCCCTGTTGAAAAAGATAAGACAAAATATAAAATAAAGTTTAAGCAAAAGGCACGAACTAAATTTGCTATCGATTTTTCGATATTTTGACCAAAAAAATCGCGCTTGAAATCGTTTATGTTGGGTCTTAAGTTTCCACCGTTTAGTCCTGCCCTCGTACCTTGCTTATAGTCTACTGACAATCCCGACGCTGTACCCAGGGCCGGATTTAGATGAAAAGAGGCCCTAGGCTATTCCACTTATGGGGCCCTTTCACCTTCCATTTTTAATTTTTTAAATTACATGAGAGATAATAAAATACATCATTACTGTCATATATATATATCAATACTATGTTAAATGAAACATGTTGTGATTGGTACTAATCTTTATAAAAAATGTGGCACGGATAATAAATAATAAAAAAAAGTCGAGAACACTTACTTGGACATTTATTCTCAGCACCCTATATAGCACTTGTAACAATAACTAGTCAAACATAACACACAACATTTACAAAGAAACAAAATTCAAATAATAAAAATCTTTGACTACGAAAATAAAATATGCAATAAAAATTATCATATTTTCTATCAAATTAAATTGAATATATTCAATACACTGAAGATTAAAGCAAATTCAATTTCTCCTTATTTTCGATTCAGTGTTTTAGTGTTTACTGTTGTTAGAATAGTGTAATTCTAATTTTTCTATCAATTTGAATGTAGGCCCCTCTTGATCGTGAGGCCCTAGGCTGAAGCCTAGTTAGACTATAGGAAAATCCGGCCCTGGCTGTACCAGCAATTTCCAAATTTTAATTTTCTAATGTTTTATCGACAGTGAAATGTTAAAATTATCGCTTCTATTCAAAGGATTAAATCTTAATAGACGGAATTCTATACATAGAGTCGAAGTTTGTCCTGTAATATTCAAAACAGTTTATTGATGAATGGTGATAAAGTAAGAAAATAATTATATATGTACGTCTACGGATCCATTAATAATACTTTTGTTCTACTGTTTTGCTTAGCTTTTATCTTGATGTTAGAGAAGCGTTGCTTTAGGTCAATGCCCATTGAAATTTTATACCCCACATTTTACATCTAGAAATGTATAATTAATAAAAAATAAAAGAGAAAGGTAATAGTATAAATTAAGAGAGAGACAAAAAAATTTTTTTGGAGACTTTAAAAATAAAATGTATAAATATGAAATGAGAAGAAACTATAACATTAGAAGGAGCCCCACCATCAGGTGGGTCTTGCAGTAATGGCACTTCAGATGAAGAAATGAGGGGGAAAAAACAACGGTTTATATGTTAAAAACAGTAGGCAATCTTTTCCTATTTTTGGACAAAGAAATATCATACCTAGGAAGAGAATTTAAAACCGAATCGCAAGTGTGAGGAAGATTATTGCATAATGTTTTAGAAATTTTAAGTATAAATTGGCGAATGTTTGGGAAGTTAAGCGATTGTCTAATATCCTGATTCCTGAAGTACCAAGGTGCGTTGGTGATCGTCCGAATGATTTTATTTTCAAGTCTTTGGAGGATTTCCAAGTTGCTTTTTGCTGCGGAGCCCCAAAACTGGACTTTGCATAAGTAATCATGGGAAGCATGTAATATATGTAGTAAATAAGCATTTTGTTATGGTAGAGTAGGTTAGAGTTTCTACAAATTAGAGGATAGGAGATGTGGATAACTTTATTAAATTTGTTTCGGAGGTTTTTAATATGCTGAGAGTGATGTTAAGATTTTTAACTTGTTTGGACCAAGAGATAATTGTGTTAGAGCTACTATTTTTTAAAGCAGATTTAAAATAATATAAAAAAACTTTTTTTAAACTCAATTCCTACTTTTTTTTCACTATATTGCAGAAAGCCCTTTATAAATAATTTTCATTCATTTTTTTAAGTTTATCTGGCGCCATCTATTGGTTGATACATGCAACTTAAATCTAAAAAAAACTAAAATTAATTAATTAAATTTAATTACTGAATTAATATTTGTAAAAATTGTATTAACATCAAGTGTCATCCACAACAAGTTGAAAAAAAAAATGTATTTGAACTTGAGTGGATGAATAAAGAGTATTTTATGAACGATTGAAAATTTGAACAAGATATATGTAGGGAGAGTGTGAGCTAATTAGAAGGAATTGAATAAAAGCAGATTTTTTAAAAAAATATGTGCTTACAGCTGATTTAAAAAAAAAATTTTAATAAATAAAAGCAGATTTAAAAAAATAATATGTACTTATAGCAGATTTTTAAAAAAAATTTAAATAAATAAAAGCAGATTTAGAAACAAAAATATGTACTTACAAGTTCTTCAGCCACATGATTCAGTACACTCACAAAATCTCCATTGCATATGAAAACTCGATATGCACGTGCAAATTCGTCCTCGTTTAGAGCTGATATCAGTTTCCTAGTAAGCATTACTGCAGATAATTGGGTTTCATAATTAGAAATCATTTCTGCAAAAAAACAAGAATATTTGACTTTGTGCTCTGTTTCCTTATAATACTTTTAGGCTTTCCTTTCTGAAATAAACTTAAAGATATATCTTTCTTGCATCTTAATCTCGCAATCAAAAGTTATTTTACCTTTTTTTATACATATTAAATATCTCATATTTTACTCAGAAGAACCACCATAGCAAAATTTAGAAGATCGCGTGTTTTGCACAGTAATTTCCATGTAATAAAACCACTACAGGGACCTGATAGCCGAGTGATTAGCGCTCTGGCATTCGGTGCAACAGGTTTTGGGGTTCGAATCCCGGCGGTGCTATGGATGTTTGTAGCGGTTCGGAATCCTCTTTAAACTGTAAGTCTCTGTCTCATATGACTGTAGAGCGTTGTAAGCAGGGCTGACAATCCTACTCCGTAAAAAGAAGTCTCCTGTCTCGAAATTTGCAAACGGCCCCGATGTTGATGAGAACCACGACCAGTTTCAAGTAGACCAAGAGAAGAAGTGATAACTTTCCCAAGCTACATAATTATTTTGGGATAGGGAGAATAATAATTTTAACGACTTTTGCAACCTCATTAACCCCTAATAATTCTACCCAGTCAATTTGATTGTTGATAAATATAACAACCCTATATCTAGTACTATGATGTATCAATTTTATCCATTTATACTCAATTAACTATATAGTACAACTACTACTACACCACACTACATCACTGTGCCTAGAGCTGAGTTACCCCTATACAGTTTGGGAATGATGTGGGGAAGTCTGATCGATCATATGAAATCGAAACATACGGCTTAAAGGCCGTGACAAACATCCTTGGCACCATCGGGACTCGAATCCGAAACCTGTGACAACGAGCGCTAGACACTCGGCCATTCAGGCCCCAATTAATTATACGCCAAGTATATTTTTTTTTAATTAAATATATCATATTTTTTGTATCAATATATTATTTTTCGAATTAAAGGTGTTCGTTTAGAAACCGGCATGCAAATCCCTGCTTACTTGTTCATACCAGAGATGTGCACAATAAATCTGAAAGCTGGAAGTCCCAAACATTAATTCACAAGTTTAAGTGGGAATCCGAGCGGGGCCAGCGAGTTAAGTCAAGTCTTCTACACAATCAGCGGCCTAATGATTGGTTAACGCTCTTTGGTATCACAGGCTTCAGGTTTGAATCCTGGCGGTGGCATGAATGTTTGTTAGTTGTTCTGAATCCGCATTAAACTGTAGGTCCCGGTCTAATTAGCCTAAAATGTGCAAAAAATGACAGTAGAGCAACAAACTAAACCCAAACTCTACGCGATCTTCTAGGGAAGAGTGTAATGAATGAACAGTCTCGTTGTCCACGATCCTAGTGACATCTGGTGTAAAGAATATCATTCAAAATAAAAACTATATAAACTACATAATAAAAACTACTGGAAAAACTACATGCAGGCCATTCTAGTGGCGAATCATCTGAATTCAAAATGCCATCCATTCAAAACTTTACATATTTTGGTAAATAAATATTACATTTTTTTTTTTTTTTTTATAAAAGATTTATTTTACTTTCTACACTTTTCTTTTAAAATCATTAATGAGTACTTAATATAACAAGTAATATAAAAAAAATTTTTTTTAGACAATTCCCACTTTTTTTTCACTATATCGCAGAAAGTCCTTTATAAATAATTTTCATTAATTTTTTTAAGTTTATCTGGCGCCATCTATTGGTAGATACATACAACTTAAATCCAAAAAATATATATATAATTAATTAATTAAATTTAATTACTGAATTAATATTTGAAAAAACTGTAACATCAAGTGTCATCCACTACAAGTTCAAAAAAATGTATTTGAACTTGAGAGGATGAATAAAAAGTATTTTTATGAACGATTGAAGAGAGAGTGTGACATAGAGAGAGTACATAGAGAGATATACTTAGAGATATACATAGAGAGAGTGTGAGCTAATAGAAGGAATTGAAAAAGAGTTTTGTTGATTAAGTTTTTAAAAACTTACTTTGCTCATTACTTTCTTTTTCCAGAAAAGATCTAGAATGCAAAAAATAGAGAAAAAGTGTTATAAATTCTAGAAACGAAAGAAAATATTAGAAAAATTTGATACGTTTGTCATAAAAATAGATCTTACAAATCCAAAGTTCCACTCCATGGTTTATCCAGTAATACTTCGTGGATGTAATGATCCCCGTTCACTATAGCTTGCAAAAGATCCAAAATCTCCATTCGCTTCGATTCGAATACTGTGTTATGTTTTGAAAGTATTCTTGCATTTCCGAGTCTGAATAAGAGAAAACAAACCAATGAAAAAAATAATGTCATTCACAAACCGTTAACAGATAACGAAGTCTAACTACAGTAGAACCTCTTTAAGTCGAACCTCGATAAGTCGAACACCTCCACAACTCGAAAAAATTTTTTGTTCCCTTCCCTTCAAGCCCCAAGACCTCCATTACTCGAAATTTCAACCCCGTATATGTCGAAATAATTTGTCAATCCCCGCAAGCCATTTTGGTATATAGGTATGTTCCCTCCATAACTCAAAAAAAAAAAAAAAAAATTGGGCCTCTGTATCTCGAACATTGGCAATGTTTGATTTTACAATCTTTTTTACAACCTTTACAACTCGATCATTTGAAACTAATTACCTCTATAGCTCGAAGAAAAATAAGTTAGCGACTTTAAGGATTTGCCGACAATGCATGTCATTGTTTTTAGAAAACAATATGTGAGTATAGAGTATATAGTAAATAGAGTCACCAATTCTATGAAATAGCAACTCGGAAGAAAAAGAATTTTCTGCTCTTTATAGCTTGGATAATGCTATAGATAGCAAAAAAAGCAATAATAATAATAATAATAATAATAAATAAACAAATAATAATAACTGACTACATAATATAACTTTTAAGTTTCAGATAAACATGTTTATTACCTCTGTAACTTGAATTTTTATTTATTTTACCTCTCTAACTCAAAATAAGTTGGAAAGAATCTAGACCTCTACAAGTCGTATATTTCCTTACAAAATCCGCGTAAGTCGAAATCCTCTATAAGTCGAAAACTCTATAACTCGAATTATTTGGCGTCTACCTTGAAGTTCGACTTACAGAGGTTCTACTGTATATTTATCCTAAAATTCCACGTATTAATCGGCCACTTATTAAGTGGAAATAGCCGCCGGGATTCAAATAGAGCAGCGTAACAGGGAAGAAAAATATATAGAAAGGTATTTTAATTGCAATAATGACCATTTTAATTTTTAATAATCAAAATTTTAAATTGCATAATATCAACAGAAAGAAATAAACGTAAAAATTCCATAATAACTATTAAACTTTTCCTTTTCAAAATTATTTTGTTTCGTGCATATCTGAGTAGCATCCCTAATAAGTAATCGATTCGACCACTTCCGCCTTTAAACCGGATGTTTACCAGTCTACACAAATCGATGGTCGAACTATACAAATTTGAAAGGGAGATAGAATACTAATAGAAATCAGAATCACAAAGAAAAGTAAGGTTGAAAGTGAACAGGTAGGCCTATAGCGAGCGTTAAACTCATTAAACCCGTTAATTGGGTGAGGTCGACATATATAGTTGCATCAATACTGAGTTGGCTGATATTCATTTCGTGTATGGCCTAATTAACGAAACGTGTGATGTCATGGAAGGAGGGAAAGGGGGGGGCAACTTCTGTTGTGATAGAGCTCCCGTAGGTAGAAGTCTGACTTGGCTCCGTGTCGCTGACTTTTTACAAGGTTTGGGATCGTCAGCCCTACGCCCAACAATCGTATTAGATTGGGGTCTGTGGCTTGAAGTGGATTCCGAACCACTACAAACATCCATGGTACCAACTGGGAATCAACCGCGAAACCTGTGACACCAAGCGCCAGAGCACTAGTCACTCGGCCATAAGGCCCAATTGAAATTATAAAATTACTTATTAAAATCTACCACAACATTCGTATTACGTACAGAAAATTAATATAATGAAGAAGAATATGAAAAATTACGAATTAAAAAAATTAATTAAAATTATTAGCATTAAAAAAAGATTCTAAAAAAAAGATGAACCTGATGTCTTTTATCAACGGATCAATCCTAAGCTCTATTTTTATCAACGGTATTCTTAAATTTCGCTATTCGTTATTTGCAGTTTATTTTTAACAACTTTGTGACCTCCCTAAACTCGCGTTCTACTAAATATGATAAGGTAAATGCAATTAGTCTTATCTTGTGTTTCTTTTTTTACCTTCGCCAGGGAAATCATTAGGTCATACTTCTCCCCATCTTGAAAGGGCGATTATAAGTACCCCGACCTTTCTTCAGGAAGTTCTTCTGGAATTGCTTAACACTGTTGAGGAAGTTTTTTTGGAGTTGTTTAGCACTGTAACTAAAATATTTAGTAGCGTACTTAGGATCTAGATTATTATTAATTTGAAAGAAAAAAAATTCTTCGTTATATTTTTCTATCATGTAAATCTCAAATTATTCGTACTGCTCTTTTTCTTTATTATAATTTCATTAGAAATTCAAAGTACATTACATGAGTTAAAAAAAATTTAAAAGAATCAAAATTTTAAAAGAATGTATTTAAAAAATATGTTGAAACGTATTTAAAAAATATATTTGCCATTATGTATTGTAACCCATAATGGGTTACGTGCTTCCTCCTGGAAGGGCGCCTCTCTTTGGCGTTCAGCAGAAAGGGTCAGTCGGCCTCGAGAGGAAGAACTGCAAAACCTTCGCTCTCGCTGAGAAAAACGTTTAGTTTACAGTAATATAGGCGCCCATGAAAATATATTTAGCACAACCTTGCATATTAGTTGGCCTACAGACTCTCACCCAGAGAAGAAGTATATTTAGGGCATCCTTCGAGTAGGTGAGTATCGAGTTTTGGATTATTTCACGAATCTGTAATTATATGCCTTTAAATGTGTTAAATATTGTACATCGATAATTGTATGTGTGTGATATTTGCGAGTGCGTAAATAAAGCTGTGAGTTCTCCAACATGTGCCTCAAGTATCTCAGCCCAACCCCACCCAGTTACAATCTGATTGCCCAACCTGCACACTACAATATTATTTTATGTAAAGAAGTGCACTTACTTGACCGATAACCGCATGCTAGCAACTTTGTTGTAGTATTTCAATTTCAGAGTCTTTTGTGCAGCTTTTTCCTTTAAGATTTTTTGCTCGACATTAAAAAGTTCTTTAAATAAATCCGATTTTCGGTCCATTAAGAAGGCAATTTTTCTTTGAATTTTTGTGAGTTCCGGCATGTTGTCTCGATAATTTCGGTTCATCCAATATATGGCTCTTTCTAGGTTTGATTTTGTCATATTATAATTGTATCTGTATCGCTCTAATTCTGTGGACAACATCTATGCAAAAGAAAAAAAAAGTCCATGGAAAATTCTATTTCAAAACATCCGTTGTTTAATACGACCCCAAATCAATCAAAATATAATATATGTAAAGATAATAAGTAATCAATTGTGGTACAATTATATATCATTTTCGTATAGTTCTTAATTATAATTTTGCTATTTTCATAAATATTTTTTCTTAATGAAATATAAAATATTGGAGTGTTAATTAAAATCGAAGGTCATATCTAAGAGAAGCAAAAAGTTAATGGAGCATTAGGATAGAACTAATGGAACATTAGAAGTACATTAGGAATTCATATGTCATGAACATGAATTCATATATTTAACTAAGGTAAAATAGTTTCATTCAGTGGATCCTTAAAAGTGTGGGATTTTTTAAGAATAATTCTTTCTTCCTCCAAAAAGGAGCGCTATAATGAAAACTGGAAATTTTGAGTTTTAACTATTAAAGATATAATAAAAATGATATCAACGAACAGATGAATGTCTAAAAATTTAATGAAAAATTCCAGAGCCAAGTCAATGAATCCTTTTTCTCATGGAGTAAGGGAAGGGAGGGGGGCAGCTTCTGTTGTGATGGAGCACGTAGAAGTCCGACTTGACACAGTGTCGCTGAAGGAGGAGGGCAGTGACTTCCAGAAGGATTTTTAGGGGGCTACTACCCCGTATCGTATGGAAGAAAACCAAGAAAACCCCCACCAGATAGTCCAAATAACGAGGCAAGATGCTAAACATCACAAACGCCATCGAATCTCCTCGTTTTTTGAAACAGTATCTTCAGCAAAACCGCCAGTGGATTGAGCTTCCGCCCTAATGCTCACCAACAGCGCACGTTGCTACTGAGCCACGAGTCGGGCTATTGTAATTAAGTGATACATATAATTAAATAAATTAATAGTTTAAAAAAACTAAAAAACACGCTTTTAGAGTTAATCTATCTAAATAGTAAAAAATAATTGTTAACATAAGAATAAAATGACTGACGAGAAAATGAATGTCACTTTTCTAAAAGCGTGGGGTGCTCGATATCAATCGTTATAATTTTTCACTATCTTCATTCCGAAATGCAGAGTTAGTTTAAAAATGTCCTACAAAGCACCCCACGCTTTTAGAACAGTGACATTCATTTTCTCGTCAGTCATTTTATTTTTAACAATTATTTTTTACTTTTTTAGATAGATTTTTTTAAGTTTTTTTAAACTATTAATTTATTTTTTTTTTTAGTTTGATTAACTCTAAAAGCGTGTTTTTAGTTTTTTTTTTTTTTAAATTATAAATTAGGAAAAAACATCTCCTGCTTATTAAAGCAGAAGATCGAAAAAGCTAAAGCTATCGGTACAATTAAGAGTCCGTTGACGATGCCCAAAAAATAAAAAGGTTAAAGTTAAAATGAGAATTTTAAGATAAAAGTAAAATAAAACAAAAGGAATTAAGATTAAACAAAATAATTATACAAAATAAGTAGGTTTTGATCAGTTGACTGACTTGCCAGTAGATGGCGCCATCGGTCCCAAATCGAATTTTCAAACATACAGGTGAAGCTAATCGTATTAAAAAAGAAAAGTAAACAGTATTTTTATATGTTTATTTAGTGAAAAGTCCTTTTAACCAATTTTTAACATTCTTTTTTTTTTTTTTTTTTTTTGCCGGTTTTTTTTTATATATCTAAAATAACAATAATACTAAATGTGAATTGTAGTTGTTTTTTAATAAGGGACAAGATATTTTTCAATAAATTCTATAAAAGGTTATATAATTCATGTCAATTTTTTTTAAATATACATACATAGCTCTGAAAATAATCTGCAAAGTGTATATATATATATATATACACACTCATGTCCAAGTTTATCTTTACATTCCCAAAAATAATTTCAATGAAATATCCAATCAGTGTGTTCCATGTTTGCAGGGAATGTGTGAAAGACAAGCCTAATTAGCATTATGCAATCAAACAGTTTTCTGATATGCAAATATAGATTTACATCATTCGACGAAGAATCGAGTGATTTGGCGCAAAGTGAATATCTGAATAAATTTCTGCAACACCGGCGTTTGACTTCAGTGTGAAAGGACTCAAATCGGTTTGTTACGGCTTCGAAATATCATTTGGAATAATCTGTGAAGTGGTGACTCATAGGTCGTTTAGAAGCAAGGCAGCCAATCACGGAAACCAATCAATATATTAAATTCGTAAGGCTTCATATTTTTCTGGGTTATTCCTTTTTTTTAACTATCTTTGTCACATTCTGTTACCATTTTTATTGCTTCATGCTACAATTATATATCATATGCATGCTCTTAATTTGTTTTTGTGTATATGTGTCATAATGTTATGTATCATTCCAGGCAAATTCATAAAATTATAGTTTACAATTTCTGAGAAATCCGTGAATTTTATGCATGTAAAATAATTTTGGACATGAATGCATATATAACTCGCTATATTTAAATAAAAATAAAGCAGTTTATTTACCATGAGGTCGTCGAAGGCTTTTTCCACAGGTGTGCCGTATCTTGCTGCATCTTCAAAAATGAGTACCAGACTTCTCTGGAAGTTATGGCCTCCGCGCATTTACTCCAAACTTCCATGATCAAGGGCTAGAATAAAAACATTTCAACTAAGTGAATAAGTTGTTCCTCAATCATCTTGAATATAAAAATTCAAGCATCCAAAACCATTTTACCTGGGAGTCCATATCAGCATAGATTTCCTCGAGTTTGCTCGATCTAGTCAAACCCACTTCTCGTATATAATTCGCTATGTTATCCTAAAAAAATAATAAACCATTTATAGAAATCGTACAAATAAATTCATGTATACTAGGGAAGTCACCAAATTTTTGAACAAAGAGCTGCATTGACTGTTCCGCTAAGTTTGGGTAATCCACATTTGTAAAACAAACCATTTATTTTTCTGTAAAAGAAAACATTTATTTATTTTTTTTTTTATCAAAATATGATCGTACGTAAAATGTATTTTGTGAAGTCGTAATAGTTTTCATTCGTATCTCAAAGATGAGTATTGATTGGATGATTGGATTTTTTTTTTTTTATACTAATATTCTACTGACTTACAAAATTAACAACAGGTTTTATTTTTTCTTGCATGTTTCGTTCCGAAAAAAATAATATATATATTTTTAACATGACATAAATTTAAAACATTTGCAGGAGAAAAAAAAAAAAAAAAAAACAGAAACTACCGAAAGTAAACATAAAACATCTGATTGTTTTGACAATAATCAAATTGTAAAGTAAACTTGTTGTTATCATGTCCCTCATGGAAGGAGGGAAGAGGGGAACAGCTTCTGTTATGATGGAGCACCCGTAGGTAGAAATCTGACTTCTGCTCCATGTCGCTATAGAAGGAGGGAGGAGAACTGTTTGGGACTCCTTTGTTATTGCGAGGGGACTTTTAGGGGAACTGCCCAACATTTGCATATCGTATAAGATGGAAAACTCCTACCAGGTAGTCCGTATCATGAGGCAAGATGCTGAACACACAAGCGCCATTGAACCAGTGTCTACAACAAAGCCGCCAATGGATTGAACCTTAGCCTTAATGCTTACCAGTGGAGTGGCACACGTAGCCACTGAACCACGAATCAGGCCCAAGAGACTTAAAAAAATATAAATTAGCATCGTTTTTTTTAATATAATTTTTTAGAGAGTTTTTCACGCAATTAAATAGTTCCGAAGTTATAGAAATTGGATAAATGTTCAAGATGACCAGTGGAAACCTAATTAAATCTCTCACAATTACCATGATGTTCAAATTAGTCCCAATGTAATATATACCTAATTCCTCTTACGAATAAGAATTAATAATACGAAAAACGAATTAATTCAGGTTAATTTCCCTGCATGTAGCTTACGAGTCATTTTATCAGAAAATTTTTTAAAAAGTAACAAAATGTTTTTGTAAGCAAATTAAGCTGTTCGGACTTCTGTGTTTGTAGCCCCTGAATTAGATTGACGCTATTTGCCACATCTAAATGTGTTGGTCAACGGGTCGTACCTTTAACACATATGATCTATGATGGTATTTTACCTTTAGGAGGCTAATTTCTTTGTCACCAGCTTCTTGAACTTCAGTCAAATAGCGCTCCACTTCATCCACCATCGGTTTCTGTATGGCCATTTGTTCTCGCACGCGCCTTTTGCAGTCGCTGTATTCGAGATTTAAATACTGAAAGATGTAATCACATACCTTATTTATTATTTATACATAGTCTGAAAAAAAATTTCTTAAAAAGTCAAAAATGACATAACCTTCAAAATTTATTTATTTATTTTTATTTTTATTTATTTATTTATTTTCATTATTATTATTATTATTATTTATTTTATTTTTATTATTATTTTTATTTATTTATTTATTTTTTTGTTTTAAATTTTTTTTTTTTTTTTTTTTTTTTATGATGAGCGTTTTAATACTGAAATTATGATCATTTGGGGGAAATGTAGCCTTAATCCGTGCCACCAATCTTCACGCAATATCAATTATATTGCGTGTAAATTGGTGGCACGTATAATATTATCAATTATATTGGTGTCAATATAATATTATCAATTATTATGTAGGATATTTTTAAATCTGTCAGATTTACTGAACACACATATTCCTAAGAAATCCAAAATAAGTATATTTTAAAAACAAGGTACCTTATGTTATACATCAATTTAAAGCAAAATAATATCTTTCAAAATTAAAAATTTAACAGAAGCGTGAATTATTTTTTTTTTAAAAAATCAGATTTGTTAATACACATTTTTTAATAATATTTTCATTAAAATTGTTTTAAGTTTTCAAACTTTTTACAGAAAAAATTTCAGATTGATTTTCTGTGACATTTTCATGCATTTTCACTCCATGATAAATAATATGGAACTTACTTCTTCACACAAAGCCACGATTCTGTCAAACTGATCAAAGACTTTCGCGCATTCCTTTTTGCGTTCTTCCAAGAACTAAAAAATTAAGAATAAAACAGAATAATTAATGATATAGAAATATTACAAATAGCCCATTTTAAAATTTAAGAAAGGCTATGTTATACTCATGAAGCATGCGTTTTAATAGCAAAAACAAAATTTAAATTTTCTAGTATGACGCAGCAAAAATGAAATTATTATGTTTGCATTTCGTTACTCACAATTTATTAATTTTTATGATACTACATGCACTTGCATTCCTTTTGATACGCAATGCTTTCATAGAATAAATTAATAGTTTAAAAAAACTAAAAAACACGCTTTTAGAGTTAATCAAATTAAAAAGTAAAAAAATAATTGTTAACATAAGAATAAAATTACTGACGAGAAAATGAATGTCACTGTTCTAAAAGCGTGGGGTGCTCGATATCAATCGTTATAATTTTTCACACGTTTCATTCCGAAATGCAGAGTTAGTTTTAAAATGTCATACAAAGCACCCCACGCTTTTAGAACAGTGACATTCATTTTCTCGTCATTCATTTTATTCTTATGTTAACAATTATTTTTTTACTTTTTAATTTGATTAACTCTAAAAGCGTGTTTTTTAGTTTTTTTAAACTATTAATTAATTTTTTACTTTTTAGTTTGATTAACTCTAAAAGCTTGATTTTTTAGTTTTTTTAAACTCTAAAAGCGCGTTTTTAGCTTTTTTAAACTATTAATTTATTTTTTACTTTTTGGTTTAACAGACAAACAAACATTCAGGTGAAACAACTGTTTTCTTTCTGAAAGATGCCTGTAAATGTTTCTTTACAGCTTAATTAGTGTATACGAGGAGAAACAGATCTCCAGGGGAAAAAGTCAGTTACATACATACATACAAACATACAAACATACAGGTGAAGCTAATAAAAGCCTATTAAAAAAGGGAATGACATTTGAAAAAGTCCTTGATGTTTTTTGTTCGTCAGATGATAATATTTTGTGTGCATGTGTGTGTGTGTATGTGTACATGTGTTATGTATGTGTGTGTATGTGTTATGCCATTACATAAATGTCTCCAGAATTGCAGTTATAGCCTCTTCTTGCTGCTCAGTGCATTCAATAATTTTTTCAATCAAATTTAGATCTCTAGAATGTATCATTTTCTTCTGATAGGCATCAATTAAAAAATTTTCAATTTTCATTTTATTTTTATATTTTTTTTTATCTTTCATACTAATTTTACTTGAATTTCACGATTAAAAACACTTTTTACACTGCAGGAACACGCACATAAACAGAAAGTATATAGGATCGACAACCAATGCATACTGCCTGCCTCTATATTGATTGCCCAAGATTTCCCATTTTTGGAAGAATGCACTTTCCTAACTTTAAGGGAAGGAAGGATTAAGAACTAGTTATGTATGTGTGTGTATGTGTAATGCCCTTACATAAATGTCTCCAGAATTGCAGTTATAGCCTCTTCTTGCTGCTCAGTGCATTCAATAATTTTTTCAATCAAATTTATGTATCATTTTCTTCTGAAGGCATCAATTAAAACAATTTTCATTTTCATTTTTTTATTTTTTATATATATATATATCTTAAGATACTAGTTAATTTTGCTATTCCAATTTCCAAATTAAAAACACTTTTTACACTGTTCCCACCGGAACACGCACATAAACAGAATGTATATAGGATCGACAAACCAATCGACCATGCTGCCAGCGAAACGTCAGAAATTGATTTGCAAGAAAACCCATTTTCTGAAAGAATGCACTTTCCAACTTTATGGCGAACTGCAAACCGGTTTAAGAACTAGTTCAATTGTTGTCTATTGCATCTTGTCGCCTTGGTGAGCACGAGCCTTAACACTGGAATGAAAGATGAAGAACAGTAAAAAGATCCATGAAGATCTTATTATTATTATTCAGTAACTCGGTTTAACAAAAATATATAAAAATGATGAAGTTAATGAATATTTTATTTTAGTTAAATGTCGATCTGCACTTCAGATTTTTATGTTCATATATATTTTTTAATTATTTCAACCATTAAAATTTCTTGACCTGCGCAATGATTTGGAAAAAAAAAAAAAATGGCACAAAATGAGATACACATTTATTATGCTACGATAAAATCTTTGTTTTTTTTTCTTTAACACGATAAATCTTTTGAATTGTATAGTTAATTTGTATTAATGAATTTTGTTAATTAACAATTACTGTTAAATTAGATCAATAAATTTAATTTAAGACAGTGTTTTAATCGATAATATTTCTTTAAATACGACAAAAAAAAGCTAAAGGGTAGAAGAGCATTGGTTTATATTTCTTCAATGATTTGAATTTTTTTCTACTGTCCAGATAAATAATAATTTAATTTATAAAAAAATAGTATTTTCAATGTAAAATAATTACATATTAGAAAACAGAAAATCTTATAATCTACGTCATACGAGAAATCCCACGTATTTTAGTTTTTCTCTTTGTATCAATAAAAAATTAATATATTACAATAAATTTTTTTTTTTTTTTTTTTTTTTCATCAAGAATATTTTCACTGGCAATCAGTATTTATTTTTTTTAAAATTATAGAATTTCATAGATATTTTCTGATTTATCTCACACTAATATTACTGAATTCATACTTACTTCATTCAAATGTTCTACGTCCCCCTTATTTTCAAAGTCTGACAGAACCTAGAAAAAGTAATTCTAATAAAAATTTTATTAATTAAAACAAAAATATTCAATAAAATATTGACTAGGTCAAAATGTCTCTTCAATGGAAATTCATAAATTATTTATTCAATTTCAGAATTAAACTCGCCATTTGAGCTATGAAGCTGAAAAGATGAATGAATTTGTTTTATCCTACAATTATTTACTTCAGACGAATTGAGTGACTTGTTTTCAGATTAACTATGTCATGGTCAGGGACGGATTTTCCTATAGGTTAACTAGGCTTCAGCCTAGGGCCTCAAAATCAAGAGGGGTATACATTCAAATTGTTAGCAAAATTAGAATTACACTATTCTAAAAATAGTAAACACTAAAACACTGAATCAAAAATAAGGAGAAATTCTACACATATGAATAATAAGCAAACATAATAAGTAATTTACAAACTTAAAAATGGGAGGTGAAAGGGCTTCATAAGTGGAATAGCCTAGGGCCTCTTTTCATCTAAATCCGGCCCTGATCATGGTTGTTACGTCGAAACCCATGTTCCCCTGCTTAGGGGAGGTCAACGCCCTATGTCCAGAAAAACATCCTGTTTGTGGGGGTGTCTGGTAGGGGGTGAGGGCCAGGGAGAGAAAGAAGGAATGTAAGTAAAATGAGTTGAAACTCAGCGACCAAAGAGAATGGTTGTGTGTGCAGTCGATCCTCGAGCGCGATGGCTGCATAAATAAAAGAGTTTAACTTCTGTAACCAACGAGAAAGGTTGCGTGTGGCAGTCCATCCATGAGCGCGATGGCTGCATAAATAATTGAGTGTAACCCCAGAGAGAGGTTGTGTGGTCAGTTCATCTCCGAGTTTGATGACTGCCTAAATAAAGGAGTTTTATTTACATACAGTCCACTGTGTCGAGTATTATTTTCATTATCTGTGTATGTGTCATTATTGCAGTTTGTCTTATGTGTGAGCTATCGAACAATGGTGATATACATAAACCTAAAATTGCTCTCATTCTTTATTATATATATATAAAGATCAGCGCCACCTACAGGGTCCAATTAGGAATCTAAATTATCCAGGGACCCACTCAAACACACACACAAAAATTTCATCAAAATCGGTTCAGCCGCTTAGGAAGAGTTCAGTGACAAACACATATACAGAAGGATTATATATATATACATATATATATATGAAGTATTTGGTTTTAAAAAACGCACTTACATAATATAAATATGAGAAAAAATATATACTTATTTGCAAATGAAGATTCATAAATAATGCCCAATTGATTAAAAGCAAATGTGCATAACAGGTGGGCTGAAAACTTCGTAGGCTGACACATAGATGGCGCTACTAGTATTAAATCCATATGATTTTTAGTTAGCCCTCAGCTCCAAAAGACACGTGTATAAATTTGACAGCTGTTGCACTATTAGTATGTGAGCTATAGCATTTTTAGTGAAGCAACTTTTGTTACTTTGAAAAAGTGGATAAAAAGGAATTTCGTGTGTTACTAAAGCATTGCTTTTTGGCGAAAAAAAATACTATTGAAGCCAAGGCTTGGCTTTGTAAATATTATTCGGACTTTGCACCAGGAAAATCAACCGTAGTGAAGTGGTTTGTTAAATTTAAACGAGGCGAAATGTGCACCGAGGACGATGCACGCAGTGGACGCTCCAAAGAGGCTGTTACCGACGAAAACATCAAAAAAGTTCACAAAATAATTTCTGATAACCGTAATGTGAAGTTGATTGAGATAGCTGAGGCCCTAAAGATATCAAAGGAACGTGTTGGACATATCGTGAAAGAATATTTGGATATGCGAAAGCTCTGTTCAAAGTGGGTGCCGCGCGAGCTCACAATCGACCAAAAACAACAACGAATTGATGATTCTAAGCAGTGTTTGGAGCTGTTCAATCGTAATAAACCCGAATTTTTGCGTCGATATGGGACAATGGATGAAACATGGCTCCACCATTTCACACTGGAGTCCAATCGAAGTCAGCCCAGTAGACTGCACGTGATGAACACTAAAAATGCTATAACTTCTTTAAAAATGCTATAACTCACAAACTAATATTGCAATAGCTGTCAAATTTATACACGTGTCTTTTGAAGGTTAGGGTTAACTAAAAATCACATCGCCATCTATGTGTCAGCCTACGAACTTTTCATCCCACCTGTTATTTTTCATGGCATTAAAATTTACCTTGTGAAATTCTTCCTCTGCTTCCCTGTCCACTTCGTGCATATTTTCCAAATTCTCGAAAGCCTGTGCTTTAGTTTTCTCCCTGGACAAAATATCCGCTTTTCTGTCCTTCATTTGACTCTCGTCAGAGTGTCCGTAAGTTATGTAAAAACAGTATGGTTCCAAATCTCCAAAGACTTTTATCATCTGAAAATTAAAATTAAAATTATCATAGAAATTAAAAGGGGCAATTTTCCAAAATTTTTTCTCGAGCTCCTAGGGTTTTGGACCTCACTTTAAAAATCAGTGATTTAAGTGACACCAGGATTATCGTCAAATGTTCTTCTCTTCACAAGAGGATTATAACGGCAACGGGAAAAAATACACAGTTTCCATTCATATAATGAGTTTATCACTGCACGGACACCCAACATATAGTCTCCATAGCTAAATTGCATGAATCATGCTGCAGCTGCTTTCCAGGCACCCAATAAGTTTCACGCGATTTGTGGAAACATAATCTTTCTAATGTGGAAACATAATCTTCCAAGGATAATGCACATCGTAAGCTAAAGCCGATTTCACATCAAGGAATTGAGCGGTGAAGCGTAAAGGATTGACTACTCACAAACCTCAAAACTTCGCGTATTAAAAGTAGTATTGGTAGACGCTCCACGTCAGACAATAAAAATTTAAATCATATTTATGAATTAAGATGAGGAGGTTAAGAGGTATCCCCACCCCCATTGGTACTCCGTAATCGGTACGCCAGTTGCCAGTCCACGGCACAGCGCTCATTGACTTAGTGTGAACGCAGCTTTATTGCATGAGTGGTAAGGTTGGCTTCATTTTGAAGTAAATCCGTATGACATGACCGTTGTTGAAAATGCTACTGTTTGGCGCGTTTTTTGTTGACGTTTTACCAAATTTCTGCAAGGATTTTAAATGATTCGGCCGGGGCTATTTTTCAATTCGTTCTATTAGCTCACATTCTCCCTATATATATCTTGTTCAAATTTTCAATCGTTCATAAAATACTTTTTACTCATCCACTCAAGTTCAGATACATTTTTTTTTTTTTTTTTTTTTTTTTGAACTTGTAATTTTGACACTGGATGTTAGGATGACACTTGATGTTAATACAGTTTTTACAAATATTAATTCATTCATTAAATTTAATTAATGAATTTTAGTATTTTTTTTAGATTTAAGTTGCATATATCTACCAATAGATGGCGCCAGATAAACTTAAAAAAAGGAATGAAAATTATTTATAAAGGACTTTCTGCAATATGGTGAAAAAAATGTAGGAATTGACTTTAAAAATTTTTTTTTATATGTTTATTGGAAAAGACAGTTTAAAAAAGTAAAATCCTCACTTAAATGCATATTTATATATTATAAATGTCTTTTACTACTTAACTATTTTTATTATAAGAAAAGGTAAATTGAAAAAAAAAAAATCTTATTGGTACATTTTTCATTAATATGATGCTGATTATCACATATTTAAATATTTTTTCATAAAAAAATGTATAAAATGATTACGAAAATGTATACATTTTAATATTAAATAAAATGCATTTATATTACACAAACTTGTTAGTTTTTTTAATTATTTGATTATTTAAAATCTTGAGAGAAGATTTTTTGAGAATTTATACTGTTTATTTCTTTTTCTAATTATTATTCATTTAAATTATTAAAAAAAAAAAAAAAATCATAAAACAGTTTATTTTAAAATATTTTACATTCTAAACTTAGAATCTTTTTTTATATAATCATAAATGAATTAATTACCTTTGACCGCCATTTTTCAGTTTCACTGCCAAGAATTGCCTCTATATTTTCGTTAGTCTTTGAAATCATGACCGATATATCCCTTCAATAAATAAAAAGATGACAATATTAATTCAAAGACACTGTTCATCGTGTAAGGGATAATCTCTAGAACTTCGATTATAGAATTGCAGATAATAATAATAAAAAAATCAAATTCCTACCTTTTTTGTTTTTTCCCATACATGATACTCCCATACATGATTTCCCATGCACTTGTGATATTTGTAGAGAATGCGTAGTAACGAAATGAAACACATTGTTTTCAATGTAGACTCGCAGATTCGTGATTATTTATTTGAGTCAATTAAATAGATGCAACGCGTTCTATTTGGAAGGTGATGAAGTTGTTTTAGCGTCGCGGGACTAGAACGAACATATTTGTGCTTCTTCACGAGCATCGGTGATTATTTAGTTGACTACTTGACTGCAACAAATGAACTTCGTACCATTTTCCTTCCTCTCTTATCTTATCATAATCTTAATAAACAATAAGTCGATGAAAAAAGAATATTTTATTAATGAAACTGGGGGAAAAAAAACATTATAGATTTGTAAGATGTTTCTTTCTAATGCAGCTGGCAAACACTTAGACAGCTTGGTCTCGGATGCCTTAAGGCAAGAGCGGCATAGACGTTACTCACTTTTTTGCCCAGGGCAAATCATATAATGAAGATAAGCCACGGACTTTATTTAAAATCAAAACATTTTCAAAATTCAAAATACTTACGATTTAAAAACCTACGGTTTAAATGGATTCGGTGGAAAATGGCACCGATACAAACCACAAACATCCATGGCAAAACCGGGACTCGATTTTCGAAACCTTGGCGAGTGCCAGAGCTTTATTGGCCACTCGGCTATTGAGGCCCCGCTTTGTAAGATGTAGGAATATTCTTAAAAACATTTTAAAAAGTCCAAGTTGATGGTCCATGTTGTATCAACAGGTTATCAAACTCATCTTTATTCTTCAAACAGAAATAAATAAAAACCGGATACTTTTTCAAATTGTCGAATAATTAGTAAAGATAACCACTAAAAAATCTGGAAAAATCGCAAAATAGGGGCCATTGGTATATGGCGTCAAAAAATCTTTTCGCCAAAGTGCGCCAAGTAACGGGTTGCAATTGTAAATGAAGTAAATTGCAAACAGTACAAGAAACACGTGTTACCACATTTAGCCACTTATCTCAAATTTAGCGCCAAGAAAAAACCGCCAAATCCAAACGGCCCCTATTTTACGATTATACCACAACTCTTTCACTCAATATTGGAATATACTTAAATTCATGTTTTTTTCTTACTTTTTTTGTTTAGGTTTTGGTAAAATTACAGAACAGGGGCCGTTGGGATTTTAAGTCAAAAATTCTTTTCGCCAAAATACACCAAGTAACGGGTTTAAAATGTACATGAAGTGAATTGCAAACAATATAAGAAACATGGGTTACCACATTTGGAACCACAAAAAAGCCTCCAAATCATAACAGCCCCTATTTTGAGATTTGACCAAAAGTCTTTCTCTCAATATTGGAATGTACCTAAAATCATATTTTTTTTTCTTTCCTTTTTTTATATAGGTTTTGGTAGAATCGAGAATAGGGGCCGTTGGAATTTGGCTTCAAAAATTCTTTTCGCCAAAGTACGCCGAGTAATGAGTTGCGATTATAAGTGAAGTGAATTGCAAACAATACTAGGAAACCGGGTAACGACATTTGGCAACTTATAGCTCAGTTGGTCACAAAAAGTCGCCAAATCCCAATGGCCCCTATTTTGCGATTTAGCCAAGTTTTTAGTCTGGGAAGGAATAAGAAAATACAAGAGTAGAATACCCTATCTTTTAAATCCATTTTAAAACTGAGTACTGTGTGGCAAATATTGATTCGCCCATTGTAAGATTATTATCGGGAAAGATTATGTCGATTTTATAAATTATTAAGGTGTATTTATTATTTTGATTTAAAATTCAAACAGCTTTTCAAGCATATATTATAAATATTAGCATAGAAGTTTACTTTTTTTCTTCTTCCTCCTCCTCCTCCGGAAAATTTAGGAATTCCATTTTCTTAAGAAATCTTTCAATTTGATATTTGAACTGAAAAGAGACTTTTTATTAGTAATTTAAAAGAAGCCTAAGTTAACTAATAAATCATAAGTGAGTAATATCTGGTTATTACCATTTTTTTTTCGAATTGAACGCAATCCTGCTTTTACCAGTGATATTTCATGTTTTATCTGTAGCAGTTTACTTACTAAATATACACAACAAACATACATCATCAAATATTAAATTCATTGCTCGTGATTATCCTTTCTATATTTTTTCGTTAAGGATCCAAAATAGGGAATCTTCAAAAGAATACAAACCTGAATTTAGTAAAGTAGAGCCTAAGTCGAAGTATATTTTATAAAATGGTATATCAAATAGCTACCTAAGCTTAACTAACTCAAATTTAAGAATTGAACTTATCATAAACCAGTCTAATATAGCATTATTATTTTACGGAAAGTATTTCAAAAAGGTAGGAATCCGCAAATATGAAATTTATATTTTAATCAAAATATGCAGGGCCTGCTGGCCAAATGGCTAACGCTCTGGCGTTCGGTATCGGGTTCAAATCCCGGCTTTGCCCATGGGTGTTGTAGTGGCTCGGAATCCACTTTAAGCCGTAGGTCCCGGTCCTAATAGGATCGTAGAGCGCTGCGGGGGCATTGTTACTCCGCGTCCGTGGCTTACCATCAAGTTACACGCGCCTCCTGTGTAATGCAAAGTGAGTAACATCGGTGCAGCCCTTATGGCGAAAGATCACGGTCTATTTGCCAGCTGCATTAGAAGAAAAAAAATCAAAATATGCATGCTTAACACATGATTCAATGATAGCATACATAAACTATTGTAAGTGAAAGTAAAGTAGATTGTAGCCGAGTATCTCAATCACTAAATCAGAAAGGAGAAGATTCCGCAGCAGAATATGTGTCCCATCGGCAGTGGCGCGATTTTTAATACGCTTTTATTAGTTTCACCTGTATGTTTGTTTGTTTGTATGTATGTAACTGACTCTATGGGCTCGATTTTGCCATACTTTAAGCAATCCGATTTAATTTAAACGTTGTAGACTTATCAAGGACTGACGACAATAAAATATTTTGATCAGTTTATTATCTCATCATGATTAGGATCGCCAGGATTAGTGATTAAAACACACAGCCTTTGAAAAGTCATCTTGATCTGGGCATCATTTTTCCCCTGGAGATCTGTTTCTCCTCATACACACTATTTAAGCTGCAAAGCAACATTTACAGACATCTTTCAGATATTCAAACCTACGTGGGACAGCGGCACAACGGATAACGCGCCTGACTACGGTTTAGGAGATTCCCTGTTCGATTCCTGGCTGGCTTGACATAATCGCATTTAGCCTTTGTTTTACTCACAATTAAATTATTGTAAGAACCAGTCCTGCGTACAGGGATCTCATTTAAATATTATAGTTTAAAAACATGCATTTAGAGTTAATCAAACTAAAAAGTAAAAAATAAATGAATAGTTTAAAAAAACTAAAAAACACGCTTTTAGAGTTAATCAAACTAAAATGTAAAAAATAATTGTTAACATAAGAATAAAATGACTGACGAGAAAAGGAATGTCACTGTTCTAAAAGCGTGGGGTGCTCGATATCAATCGTTATAATTTTTCACTATCTTCATTCCGAAATGCAGAGTTAGTTTAAAAATGTCATACAAAGCACCCCACGCTTTTAGAACAGTGACATTCATTTTCTCGTCAGTCATTTTATTCTTATGTTAACAATTATTTTTTACATTTTAGTTTGATTAACTCTAAAAGCGTGTTTTTTAGTTTTTTTAAACTATTCATTTATTCCACATATACGATGAATTTTCACTCGTGTGACACACAAATGCGATGAATTTACTTCCAAAAGTCCTGCTGGAACACAATAATTTCTCCTATTCGCTGTTAAGAACTGTTCGTCTTGTATAATATCAAACACCAATGGATATGATTGTGTGAGTTAATGTAGTAATGTATTAAGTACTTCAATGTACAATGTAAGTTAATGTAGCCTTCGAATGTAGAATCCACTAATGGAGTGTATCTCAATCAGAAAGGAGAAGATTCGGCTGCAGAATATGTGAATGTCTTGTTATATAATATGGAAATCCTAGTTTATGACATAAAAAATAAATAAAATATATTAAATTTCAATGTATTTAATTATTATATTGCAATGTTTGTTGCAATTGTGCATGTGTTATGCACATGCAATGTATGCTGCATGTTTATATTGTTTCATTCCATTTAGTGCCACTTTTTGTACCATTTGTTCACTTTTCGAAACTATGTGTTTATTATTATTCTGAACATCCTATTGAGCCTGAAGCCCTTTATTTAAAGAGGAATTTAATATTTAAACTTATTTATTTATATTAATATATTATATATATATTTCTTTTTATCTTAAGATAATATTTTAAAAATTCTATATTATCTCTTTTAGAACAACATGTATAATAGTATACTGATCAATATATATAGTATACTGATTGTAAACTGTATTGTATACTGTATTGCAAAATGATTGTGATATATATTGACATTTTGACGTATCAATACATGCAGTACACAATACATGAAGGGATGCTCGTTTAAGAGACATCAATCTGCTAGCAGAAAATATTTCGTGTTCGAGAATAATCATAAACTATGCTAAGATTTTGCGAAAAATATCCACAATATGGATCTGAATTTTGAAGTAAAAAAACTTATATTATGGGATGAGAGTTAGTTCAGCATTTTTGAATCTGTTGGAACAAGAAATATGTGGAAAAAAACTAAACACAGAGATGTATCCAAAAAATCTTCAAACAGTGAAGTATGGAAAAAGTTGAGCTTGTTTTTGGTTCTATGAGTGCCTCTAGTATAAGAAATTTGGTCATAATTGATGGGCCAAGAATCATAATATGTACATTGATATATTAAAAATAATTTACAGTTAAGGAATCAACCAATCAAGAAATTATCACCCAATTTGTGGAATATTTTTAAATAAAAAGTGAGACTGAGATCTATTTCTAACATAGCTAATCTAAAAAAATTTATCTTCAAACAGTATGAAATTCTATTTTGAATTCAAAACTGGTTGAATCCATGACAAGAAAACTATAAGCTATTATAAAAATCAAAAGATATTCAATTAAAAATTAATTATAAATTTATAAATTATTTTGACTGTAAAAATATTTTTTACATAGTTAGATAAATAACTAATTTTTTTTCTTTTAAATATGTGAAAGATGGATTTACTTAATACTAGTCATAACAAAATAGCTACAGAAGAAAAATTATAAAGCTTTTATAAAGAATTTTTTTTTTATTCTTTCATATTTTGAACATATATTTTGTTTTTGTTTTTATATTACTTTTAACATTTCATTCTTATTTTTTAAATTATTATTATATTAGTTTTTAAATGAATAATATTTAATTTTAATAAGAATAATTAAAAATTTTTATAAGAATCTTAAAAATTAGTAAATGATATATATGCAATATATTTGTAAAAACAGAATTATGAAGCAAATCTACAAAAAACATACAATTACATATTTATATTTATTTTAATCAA
>BPLQ01009218.1:0-14058 GCA_021605075.1 Caerostris darwini
CAAGTTACGTATTGCTCCATAAGTAAAGGTTGCATCGTTGTTACTTTCATTTTAGTACTACCCAGGGGGCACGTGTAGCTTGAAGATAGGCTACGGACGCGAGTAGCACTACCCCCATAAAGCTCTACGATCATATTACATTAATAAAGTGTATTCCGAACACGCTACAAACAGCCATGGCACAGCCGGGACTCGAATCTTAAACCTGTAGCATCGAGCGGCAAAGCGGCCATCAAGCCTACCATGCATTTATTTATTATCCGATTATCATTATTTTTACTAGAAAAAAATTATAGATAATAGGTTGATTTACACTCAAGAGCCAAAACATTATGACCACCCCTACATTTTGCAATGAACTCGCCTGGGTGAAGTGGAAGGCACGTGATCAGGTGGAAGTGGTATTTAACTGGTATTAAGAGGTGGTATTAATCCATGCCAAGGCGGGTTGAAGCTGTGTTGCGGCAACTCGTTATTGACAGGTGGTCATAATGTTTTGGCTCTTGAGTATATTTTGCATATATTATTGTCATTACGCAAGATATGATCATCTATTATGAAATATATATTGCTATATTGCTTATTGAAGGCTAGCAGGGCGGATCACTCAGCTACTACTTAATAAATAAACAAATTCGTCTCCAGTTTACAAATGGATTGTTAAATTCAGTAAAAATAGTAAAACCTTCAAATGAAGGGAAGAGGGTCCTTTATATAATGGGCTTGCTCTTAAGATATTTTTTTATCCGATATATAATCATAATGCAATAAATATGTAAGTTTGACTTTCCAATAAAATTTCACTGATACAGCCTGAAATTCGAACCAAAAAAGAAGCCATTAGTGTGCAAGAAATGGAGCGTAGTCCTAACGATCGAAAAAAAGCGGAATTTGGCATTCTTCCATCGGACTACAATTTCATATTTCTTTTTAAAAACATTTTTTCACATTTTTATAACTGCCCTCCTCAGAACTGGAGTTGTAACAGGGGATTATTTTATAATGTTTACATTCAATGAGCGGCATTTAAGCTATCGTCACGTAGCACAGTACATTCTCCTAAAGTGGTATCATTTTTTAGTTGAAGAAATATCGCTTTGATGTGACAATGTTCTTTCCAGAAAATAATACTTTCCACGAAGAAGGATAACTGATCCGTATTAGCTGTTGTTTCTGGTTGCTGGCGTGTTGTTGTAAACAGTGACTAAGCAATTATTGAAACATATACCACTAGTGAGAATCAAGTACTAGTTCACTTACTAATCATGGATATTTTACAAGAAATATTTGAAATTTTGCAAAAACAAATTGGAGAATATATATATATGGTATTGCTGTCTCCAACAACACTGATCCAGATCCACCACAGCCCTGTATTAATGATATACATAATCGAAACCAAACTGAGGGGACTGAAATTGACTTGAAAAAATTACAATTTCGTCATACATTACTGATAAGGGTCAGTTTTAAGTACTAAATGATCAAGTGAAACAGTTTCTGTATTGAAAATGGACATTGCACACCTAAAGGTCCTTAACAGACAGTGCGAATAGATCCTCCTTGAAAAAATATTATTATATTGTTTCTATGTCTGGCGTAAAACTGTAGCGTACATGACTTTGTTATTCCCTGTTGCTTCAGAAAGCATATTGAGAAAGATGTTGGTTATTCGCAAATAGTGCAACTTAAAAATACAGACTATTCGGATAGAAGGCTTTGATGACCGGAAACATATCATAAAAACCATAAAAGACACGGAACACGGAACATCGATGCTTGCTCGAAAAATCACTTACATTTATGTCTTGTTTATGAATAATGGCAATTGCATGGAACCCTTGATGAAGCGCAAGATTCCATAATCAGGAGAGAAAAATCTTTTTTGGCACCAAGTACACACAAGACTCCTTGATGTTAAACTGACTCTTTCAACCTGTAATTAAGCTTTTCGAGGCCATAGAGAATATGCATACGACTGTGCCCAAAAAGTAAGACCATTATTTTTTTCAAAAACTCTTTATTTAATCTTCCAAATTTATTTCATCGCCTTCAAAGTAATCCCTCAGGACACAATGCACTTAACCAAATTTTTTTCCAATCCTCAATGCATGCTAAAAAGTCATCGGCAGGGTTTGGCTTTCCTAAGCGCTAATTAAAAGATGTCCGCATGGCTGTCGCGGTGGTTATGGAACGATATGGGTTTCATTTTTTGGCGAAAAAGTCACGAAGAATCAATGCAGTGTGAGCTGGCGTCCCGCTCCTTCGGTACCAATCGAGATTTGAGGCTCAAACTGAATTGAAATTCCATCAGGTCGCTAATTGTAAATTGACGGTTTGCAAGTACCAAATATTTAATTTTTTTGACGTGAGTTCTGTCGGTTACGGTTGATGGTCAACCAGAGGGCTTCCTTTCTATTTTCAACGCGTTCTCTGCCTTCTTTGAACTGTTTATACTACTTCTAAACATTTCTTTTCGATACAGGAATGCTCACCGAATGCCTTCTGCAAAATTTAATGCAATTTCTTTGTTCAATGAATTCAGACATTTCAAAACTACCGGAATCAGTTTTAGTCCTGCTGCAACTCAAACACTAATGAATATTTTGACTTCATAATGTCACACAGATGTCAAGTACAGTGCCAGTAACCTTATAAAGAAAAAAAAATTCCATTAGCCCCGGGAATTTTAAATTGAAAATTGGTCTTACTTTTTGGACACAGTAACAACAGTTCAAGTCCAAGCTGTAATTTTAAGGTATTGTGGAGTTATTAGCGAAATACGATTCTATTTTACAAGAATTGTTAAGTAAATCACAGGGCCAGACAAAATACTAAATGTCCAAAAATACAAAATGAACTTATTGCTGTCTTTCAAAAAGTTGTAAACGAGCTAGTAAAAGAAATAAAAACCATACCATTTTATTCCATTACATTTGATACGACTCAAGATATATAAAAAAAGACCAAATGTGTGAACTGTACTGTTACTGTATGATTCAGAAAGATTAAAATGGAACTCCTAATGCACTCGTAATTAACGAGTCCTTTTTAGAATGTCATGAAGTTGAAAATCAAGCTGCCTTAATATTGTCCAAACAAGTTATAAAATCCCTAACTGACAGAAATATTTCTCTGAATAAGTGTCGTGGGCAATAGATGGTTATGATGGAGCTAATAATATGAAAGGTATCTATGGTGGAGTTTAAATACTTATAAAAGTATATTGAGCCAAATGCGGTGCATGTCCATTACGTTGCTTATAATTTAAATTTGGTAGTTACGGATGCAGTAAAGGAGATTATAAAAATGCGAACATTTTTTGAAACCGTGCAACAGATTTATAATTTTTTTAAAAAATAGCATCAAAAGGTGAAATATTTAATCAAGTTTTATATCTGAAAAAGGGAAGAGTTTTTAACTTCAATAACACTGAAAGCAGTAATTCCAACAAGATGGGAAGATATTTTGATACTACTACTGTGTCCAAAAAGTAAGACTAGTTTTCAATTAAAATTTCCCGGGCATATGGTATTTCAATTTTTTTTCTTTCTTAGGTTGCTGACAGTGTCCTTGGCATCTGCGTGAAATTTGACATCAAAATATTCATTAGTGTTTTAGTTACGCTTGGCTTTGTGAGATGCTAAAACTGATTCCGGCAATTTTTAATTGTCTGAATGAATTGAGCAAAGAACTTGCGTTAAATTTCGTTTGCGAAAACGTATAGAATGTTGCAGAAGGCATTCGGTGAGCATTCCTATATCGGAAAGAAATGTTTAGAAGTGGTAAAAACAATTCAAAGAAGGCAGAAAACGCGTTGAATACAAAGAGCCCTGGTCGACCACCAACCTCAACCGAGAAAACTCACGTCCAAAAAAATTAAAGGTTTGGTGCTTACAAATCATCGATTTACAATTAGAGACCTTGTTGCTGATGCTGTAATTTGAAACGGATCGGTCAATTCCATTTTTGGCCTCAAAAGCACTATCTCGTTTGGTACCGAAAGCACTAAATGCGCCAGCTCACACTGCATTGATTCTTCGTGACTTTTTCGCCAAAAATGAAACCCATATCGTTCCACAACCACCGTATTCACCTAATTTAGCATCGTGCTACTTCTTGCTATTCCCTAAACTCAAAATACCACTTCGGGGACACCATTTTGAGTCGATTGAAAATACATTTCAAAAATCGCCGGAATCAGTTTTAGCATCTCGCAAAACCAAGTGTAACTCAAGCACTAATGAATTGTTTTGACGTGAAATGTCACACAGATGTCAAAAACAGTGCCAACAACCTAAACAAAAAATGAAACACCATATGCCCGAGATATTTTAATTAAAAACTGGTTTTACTTTTTTGGACACAGTAGTATATTTGCTTTAAAAGTTCGGTTTCGTCGAAGTTTAAAAATCACTAACAAAAACTGTTCTATTAAGTTCTAAAGCAGATGATAAAAATGAAGCTATTCCACTGAAGAAGAAGATATAAAACTACTTTATTATGTAGTAGAAGATATAAAATTACATTATTATTATGGTTTTTCATTGCAAATTTTTACAGACAATCTACGAAGCTTCTAAAGCACTTCAGTCTAAAACTACCGACCTTTCAATTGCCTTAAAATGCTTGTAAGTCTGTCTGGAATAACTTGAAATCTATCGGCATGATTTTGGAGATTTAAAAAACGCAAGCAAATGGTATGGCAGGAAAATGGTCTATTAGCCCCGAATTTCTTAGAACTAGTCAAATAAAGTACCTTTAGTCCTTTTAACGAAATTTACGAAATGAACATCTCCTAGACCCCTGAAAGTTTATTTAAATAGAGTGTATTTTATCGTGTAATGGACATCATCATTTGTCAACCGAGATCGCGATTCCATGGAATGAATGAACTTGTTTCCAATTTCAATGTCTTGCGAAATTTAAATGACAACGAATTATTGGAAAAGGCTGAAGAATTTACAGATGTATATATAAAAGGGCATATCTATCTCTTTATCAAGGAAATTCTCAGTTTTCGCTCTACTTTTATACATGAAATAAAAAAAAAAGTCTTCTTCCTTAAGGAAACTGACTGATTCATTAATTATAAGGAATCATTTTATGTCTTCAAGCTTTCTTGAAGTGTGTACTGCATTTATGTGGTTTTTTTTTTTTGTTCTAATGCAGCTGGCAAACACATAGACAGCTTTGTCTTGACGCCTTAAGGCAGGCGCTGCACAGACGTTACTCACTTTGCATTACCCAGGAAGCGCGTGTAACTTGAAGATACGGACGCGAAGTAACAATGCCCCCGCAACGCTCTACGATCCTATTAGGACCGGGACTACGGTTTAAAGAGGTTTCCGAACCACTACAACATCCATGGCACCGCCGGGACTCGAACCCATACCTGTGGTACCGAGCGTCAGAGTACTGCATTTATGTTAGTTGTATCAATTCCTGTGACTAGGGCCGAGCAATCATTCACGGAACTAAAATTGATAAAAACCTGTTTAAGAAATACTACGGGACAATTTGGCTATTTTATTCATCGAACATTCCAGGACCCGAAACTTGAACTTTGATGCTGTTGTTGACACTTTTACTGATCAGAAAGCCCGAAAAAAAGAAATTATAATAAACAGAATTTTAATAGCAAAAGACCAGTAATTTTAATTCAATACCCCCTTTAAATTAAAAGTTAAATTAATAAAAATAATACATATTTTAGGTGGTACTTTATTAAAAAGTAAATACAAAGATGATACTTTGCATTGAGGGGACCCCATTCAAAAAATTTACCACGGGCCCCCGATGGTATAGTTATGCCACTGTGCTTGAATCTGAGCCACCTCAGAATTCTTATTTTGCGAATTCTATGATGGTTTAGTATACAATTTACGTGTAGCGAATAGCGGTAGTAACTTCTGGCACGCAAAATAATCATGTGCTTAATTCACTCTTAATTTTGTCTCCTTTGGTTTTTGTGTGTAATGGGTTTGATTTGGTTTGTATCTGTTCATCTTCCTGATACGGAAACCTAACATTTTCTCCGCCAGATGGCTTCATGATCTATAAAGAAAAATATAATTAACATACCTTCCATGAATTAAATATTGCCAAAGATTAAGTAAGCTTACTTTATGTTATTAATTATTTAAAATTAATTATATGTTATTAATAATTTATTATATGTTAATTAATTATCTAATATTTTAAAACCATTTTCTTTAATTTTGCCATTTATTTTGCATTAAATAATTTAATAATTTACCTTTTATTTTTACCATTTCGAATCTATTAATTTATAACATTTATTTTATAGATTATTTAAAAAAATTTTAAAAAAAAAAAATTAATTTATAAAAATCATCATTTCGTATTTAATAATTTACCATTTATTTTACAGTGCATAACATATAGCTGAGATAAATAAAAAAATGAGTGTTTTTCCCTACAAATGTATTGTGAGAATACATTTTTATGTAAATTCGTTCTCTCCCTTTTCGAAATTCTTGAATCCCTTCCATCAGAAAGTCATGCATCCGCATTCTCACACTTTTCATCAAATGTCCTTCATTTTTTATTCCTCCGTTTCCTGTTTTATGCTGATGTTCAAGAATGCCTAATGTCACCATTTCTATATATAGAAGATACGAGGAGGGTGAAAAGAAATGGTTGATTTGCTAATACATATCACAGTGAAACTGATAAAACCAGTAATAATTCTTTTGCTATATAAGGAATATTTTTCTCAAAACTCTTAATTGATTAGTATTGTTCTCAATACACTGAATTAATCCAAGATTGAAATAAAAGACTTTTTATGTAATAGCTGTTAAAATGTAGGGTTGTAATTTTAATGTATTTTGTTAAATATATTTTAGTTAAAAAAACGAGAATATTTTCAAAAATTTGTACATTTGTTTATGATCAATGGTGCTTACCTTCTGAAATAATATTGAAATCATATTTTAAACATAAGTATATCATAAAAAACTGAAATCAGTATTGTTTTAAAAATATTTATCCACGTTTTTATACCTTTCATTTAAACTGTGAATAATTTTTTTAAAAAGGTTTCAAAACTTATTTATTATTTATTGCATTTTTATTATTATTATTTATTTTTTCAATATTATTTCTTCTGAAATAATAATGAACCATATTTTAAATATAAGTATATCATAAAAAATTCAAATCAGCATTGTTTTAACACTATTTATCCTCAATTTTATACCTTTCATTTAAACTGTTATTGTTTTTTTAAAAAGGTTTAAAAAATGTATTATTTATTTCTTATTCCTTATTTATTTATTTATTATTTAATTATTTATTATTTATTATTTCTTTATTCTATAGGACTTATTCTGAAACAATATTGAAACTATATTTTAAACATAAGTATATCGTAAAAAACTCAAATCACTATTTTTTTAACACTATTTATCCTCATTTTTATACCTTTCATTCAAATTGTTATTATTATTTTAAAAAGGTTTCAAAAATTTGTTATTCATTATTTATTATTTATATATTCAATATGACTTAGTCTGAAACAATATTGAAAACATATTTTAAACATAAGTATATCATAAAAAATTTAAGTCAGTATTGTAACAATATTTATCCTCATTTTTATACCTTTCATTTAAACTTATTGTTATTTTAAAAAAGGTTTCAAAAATTTATTATTTATTATTTATTTATTATATTTATTTATTTAGTATTTATTTTATTTATCTATTTATTATTTATTTATTTATTTATTTATTTATTTAGTATTTATTATATTCATTAATTTATTATTTATTATAAATTTATTATTATTATTTATTTTTTAAATATTATTTCTTCTGAAATAAAATTGAAACCATATATTAAACAAGTGTATATCATAAATAAATCTAATCGCTATTGCTTTACCAATATTTATCCTCATTTTCATACCTCTCATTCAAACTGCTATTATTAATTTTTTAATATTAAGAGATAAATCTTTATACCTGAATGATAATAATAACTGTGTCTGTATAACCAGTGATTATGTTCAGAAAGAATATAAAATCTTTTTGAAATAAAAATCTTATGTATTCTTTAAGCAGTATCCTATTTAAAAAAAACAAAAAATCAATATGGTGTGAATATTATTTATATATATACTTTTATAGTTTTCATTTTAAAAAAGCAAGAACTTATTTTTAACTAACTTATACCTTTATTGTGTATGTTTAATCAAAGATTAATGTACATCTTTCAAAAAATTATACATTATTATTATGAAATTATATGAATATACATAAATAATGATAATGTTCAAATGATATGGAATCCGGATTTCAATATCATTTGAACATTATTTATAATTTTTTTTTTGTCACTACATTTTTATAAACTATTTTAGAGTATGACTTTCCTATCTGATATCATCTTTCCTTGCAATTCTCATATGAAAAAAAAATACATTTTCTAAGTTAACTCTCACTTAGATAAACATTTTCAAAGATTTTTCTTACAAAATTATGATCATTGTGATGATCGAAGAGATTCTTATTTGGGAGAGTCAGCCAGATATCAATCATTTTTTAATATTATTTCCTCCGCCTGAACCTTCAGAAATATTTTATTAAAAAACAAAAACTGTTGGGAAAATACTGATGTTTGAAGAAATACAGGTGAAATTTTTCATGATGATTGAAAAATAAAATAAAAAAGTCTGATTTATTTGTTTATCTTCTCTTGCATATGATGTATATACCGTTTTTCTTCACATCTTAATACTTTTAGTAATATTTGAGAAAAACGTAATAATTTTATTCAAGAGAGATAAAAATGTAAGTAAACGTTTCTGTTTTAAAAAATAAAATGTATTGATATTTGGAAAATTTATTCTCATGTAACTATATAAATAAAATACTAGCAGATAGGACTTGGCTTCGTCTAGAATATTGTATATATTGTTTACTTCGAAATATTTAATTATATAAAAATTCTCTAAAAGAAAGGGAATTCCCTTCTTTGAGGAAATTGAAATTGAGGAAAGAGAATTCCCTTCCTCTATTTGAAAGCTTTCACAAAAAATAAATTTTAATAAAACAAGACTTGATAAGGACGAAAAAATATTTAACACACAATGGCTAGCAACAAGCAATTTTTATCATTTTAATTTCAAAAATATAATTAAAAACAAAATAATTAATTCAATTATTAATTAATTATTAATTGTAAATATTAATTAAATTATAGTTATAATTAAATTATTTAAATGATAATGTTATTTTATAATATTATTAAGTAAATTAATATTTACTATAAATTAAATTAATATATCATAATTTATTGTATTTATTAATTAATTAAATTATAAAAATTATAATTAAATTATAATCTTAATATTAATTATTAAATTATTTCAAATTAAATTATAAGGTATATATATTTAATTAAATATAAATTATAATTGAAAACGAGATTAAAATCTGATTCAGTCAAATATTGAAAAATAATTTACTACATCTTTAGAAAGGAAAGCCAAACGATTTTTTAGCTTTTCAGCAAACGATTTAATTTTTTTAAAGAATATTAACATTTTTTTGAAGGTTAGCAAACGATTTTTTAACAATTAAGGAACGATTTTTTAACTAACGAAGTTTTTAAATATTTAATTTTATTTTGGAGCATTATTTCAATAAGTTAGTTTTTTTCTATTGAAAAACTTATTTAATCGGGATTTTCTGTAATGAACTAAATAAATAAATAGTAAATCCCAATTGCAAGTCTTATAATTTTTATATTATTTACATCATAAATTTATTTATCATCTGAATTATTTTTATTTTCTTATTATTTCTTGTCAATAGAAATACTATTTCTAGAGAACAACTATTTCTTGGGAATATTGACAAAATGTTTACAGTTTTAGAAACTTAATTTTACAATAAAAAATACGTTTTTTTTTTTTTTTATTTAATTAAAAAACAACAAATAAGTTAATTAGTGATTTGACTATGTATTTTATATTTTAGGAAATACACACCTCTTGCTTTATATAAATGAGGAATATAATAAATTATTATGAAATATTTTCGTTTGTTCTATATTTCTTTCTATAACTTGGATGTATTGTAAAAAAATGCTAAAATGAAATAAAAAAACGTGTAGTGTTTTAATTACTTTTATATAAAAAGACAGATCAGACCATGCACTTCTTATTGTAGAATTTTTTTATTTGAATAAATCAAACATTTCTATCAATATAAAAAAGTAAATATTTTTTATCAAGTATTATTATAATTATATCATATATTTATGCGGATTTACATTTTTTTACCATTGCATCGGTCTGATTTATTTTTTTTACATTTTTTATGACTTTTTTGGAATTTTCTTGTGACAGATTATGGAATGCAATCATAAATCTTTTAAAGAAATGTTTTATAAGTTTTTGCTGATGTGAGAAATGCAAAAGAAGTATTTCAAAGGCCATCCGTCATATTTTCATGTCATTCTCATTTAATTTAAAATAGCGTATTTAAGAATTAATTCTAGGTTATTTTCTTCAAAAAAAGGGGTCATACCACATCAAACCGAAAATTCATGGTGAAAGATGACAAAATTGACAAAAACAGCCGCTTCCTCTAAAATGCAATCTGCGAAAGAAAATAACTTTATAGGATTTTTCGGTATTATTTTCATATGTATAACATGGATATGGAAATACATTGCTTTTTGTTCGAATATGAAAATGAATTCCTGGAGTGAAATCGAATTTTGATAACTTTTGGAAAGTATAAGGAAATGGAGAGCCTGCATAATTTCAGGAAAATCTTAATGTAGTTAGGAAAAGTTTCAAAGGTTGATGGAAAATATTTGAATTATTTTTAATTTATGTGTATTTTTTTAAATTTATAAAAGATTTTCATGTTTTATTTCTTAATTTATTTGTTACCGAATATTCTTCAGTGAATAGATTAAATTCTTTCTTCTTCTTTATTGGCGCAACAGCCCCTTGGTAGATGAAGACCGTCTGCCTACTGGCAAATTTCGAGACAGATTTAGTTTAGTTTGTCGCTCGACGGTCATTTTTCGTACACTTTGGACTAATTAGATTGGGACCTACATGGATTCCGAACAACCAACAAACATCCATGCCACCTATAGAATTCGAACCTGAACCCCGTGCTATCAAAGGCCAGAGCGCTAGCCAATTGGCCATCAGGCTGCATTTGTAGACAGAAAATGGTTTCTTTTTACAAGGAGTGGGTTTCCAGCTGCATGCCCAATGCTCTACAGCCATTTAGACAAGAACCTATGGTTTAAAGGGGATTACGAACCTCTACAAGCATCCACAGCATCGCTGGGGCTCGAGCCCGAAACCTGTGATACCGAGCGCCGTAGCGCTAGTCATTTGGCCATCAGGCTCAATAGAATAAATGGCTTATGAAAAATTGAATAATCAGATGAAAATGCCAGCATTACGCCTTACAGTCATATTAGACAGGAACCTATTTAAAATGGATTTCGAACTTCTACAAATATCCATGGCACCACAATGGCCCGAAACAATGAAAAATTGCAATAATCAGTTGAAAAAACGTGCCGCAGTTATTTAAATTAAACCTTTTTTTTTTTTCTTCATTGGCGCAACAGTTCCTTGTTGAGCCCTTGCCGTCTACCTAGTGTCTGATTTCGAGGCAGTTTTTTTACAGGGTAGGGTTGCCAGCCCTTCCGGTCTACAGTCATTTAGACTGGAGCCTACTGTTTAAAGTGGATTTCAAACCACTACAAACATCCATGACACCCCGGGATTCGAACCCTGTGGCACCGAGCGCCAGAGTGCTTATCACTCGGCCATCAGGTCCAACAGAATAAATGCAATAATCAATAGAAAAAATGTACCGTAATTAATTTAAATTAAATCATTGACGCAACAGCCCCTTGGTGGGTCACGGCCGTCTGCCTACTAGTATATATCGAGACAAGAGATGCTTTTCTTTTTACGGTGTAGGGTTGTCAATCATAAGCCCAACTTTCTACAGTCATTTTGGCCGGAACCTATGGTTTAAAGTGGATTCTGAACCACTACAAACATCCATGGCGAGCCGGGATTCGAATCAGAAACTTGTGGCGCCGAGCACTAATCATTCGGCCATCAGGCCCAATAGAATAAACGACTTATGAAAAATTGCAATAATCAGTTGAAATTATGTACTCTAACTAATTCAAATTAATTATTGACGATATGAAGGCATTACTAATACTACTACCAACACTTATTTACTATAAGGCATAATTTATCTATTTTACTCATATTTTGAAATGCCATAAAGTTTCTGAAAGAATTTAATAATATATTGACATAGAATATGTTTTAATGCAACTGCTATTTCAGTATGATAAATTGTTACACATAGTTTGCAAACTAACAAAACACTGCTAATTGCAAACGTGACTGATGTCAGTTGCAATTGTGTAGGACGTCTATGTTATGGAATTTATTGCCAGGCAGAATGGGCAATGAATCAAGTGAAAGAACGTTAATTACTTACGCTTGAAGAACTATTTCCGACTAAACTTCGATTGGTTAAACAAAACCCCTTTTTATTTTTTCTGTCTTGTCAGTCGCTTTGTTAGCTCGGGGAAGACCATTGTATTGCTACTTTTAATGAGCTGCAAAACTATAAAACATGCTTTGTTAAAGTTATTTAGCATTAAATATTTGTTATATATTTATTTTTAATATAAAAATAACATCAATGGTATGTCAAGATTGTTTACATATTTAACGATTGCTAATTAATCATTTTATTCAATTTTTACTATTGAGTCTTTTGGGCTCTTGTCGTCAATTATCGATTTGATTCTTTTGTTCACAATAAAAGGTATGTATTTTTTTATACTCATATGGTCCTTCTACATTAAACATACGTTTGTTTGTTATATGAATTACTTTGATTGTAATTATCTGTAATAATAATAATATTTATAAATGATAAATAATATAAAAATGGTGAGGCTTTTGCATTAAAGTTTTTGTGACATATCATGTTTATCACCGTTATAGGCCACAGAAAACCTTCAAATGTTTAATATATATATATATATATAGATATAGATAAATAATAGTTAAAAATATTTCACTTGCATTATATTTTTATGACAGATTGTATATGTCTATCGCCATTATAGGCACAAAAAATCTTCAATTGATTTTTATTAATTCTTAATTGTATTCACTACTTTAAAAATATTTGCATTCAAAATAAAGTATTTTAATATAAATTTTGAAGAGTTTCATTTTTTATTTAGTTTTAAAATCATCTGTTTTTCAAAAAATGATATTATCATTGCATTCAAAATGAAATATTTCAGAAAGAAAGCACATTTATTAACCAAATGAAAACAATATTTCTTAAAATTAAGGAATTTATCTATAAAATATTTTTGGATAAATTCTATATGTATTTAAATTTATATTAAAATATATACAACAATTCTATATACATAATTTATTATATACCATAGTAGATACATTTATTATGTATCATATTATATGTTTTTATTATATACCATTTGTATTATATTTTATTATATATTGTTTTTATTATATTACTTTACGGATTTCAAAATATTTACATTCAAAATAAAATATTTTAATATAAATTTTGAAAAGCTAAATTTTTTGTTTTTAAACCACTTGATACGTCAAAAAATTATATTATTTTTGTATTAAAAAATATTTCATAAAAACAGCACAATTTTTTACCAAATGAAAAAATATTTCATAAAATTAAAAAATTTATCTATAAAATATTTTTGAATAAAAATTTATATGTATATAAATTTATATTAAAACTTATATAAATAATTCTATCTATATAATTTTATATTAAGTTTATACAAATAACCTTAATTTGTAAAATTAAGAGAAAAATATTTTTAAGTGTCAAAGCAATGTAATAAAAAGCCTTTTTCAAAGTGTTTCTATTATTATCAACAAAAGCTTAAAATAATAAATAAATAAATGAGATTTATTACAACAAGGTTGTGCAGGAATTTTATATTTATATTTAC